>CM021103.1:256546931-256951416 GCA_007115665.2 Sequoiadendron giganteum
GAATCAAATAATCAAAAACCCAAAACATTCACATAAACATTTAAAAGACCAAAAAATCTTTGAAACATTTTCAAAATACCAAAAATATTGAAATATTTGTAAAACCCAAAAAACCATCTGTTGGTGGGTGTTTTTGCACTTCTCAACATAGACAACACACAAGTGTGATGTCTCTCTTGAAAGGTAATTTTCTGCAACTAAGTCCTAGAAAATCACCCTGTTAGAACCTAAAAAATCCATATGAAAAACTAAGGGTTTCCCCATTTTGCCCTCACATTTTCCCATCAATTTCTCCATTTCCAAAATTTCCCATACACCTAATATCTTATACCATTGCTTTAACAATAATTTTTATGTCTTTACTGTGGCTTCCCACTAAGGGGCTCACGGTATGGTGGTGGTGGTTGAAGAATAGTCATCTAGGTGGTGGACAAGGCTTATTGCGCTACTGCTGGCCGTTATCAAGGTGATCGTGGTGACTACGGTAGCGGTTAGTAGATGGCCAAGGGAGATAGTGAATGGTTAGCGAGTTGACAATGGCGAATGGATGGAAGTTACCATGATACCACAGCCACTAAAACAATGACCGTGGTGATAGCGGTAAGTGGAAAGCGGTCAGCAACGAGCATACCGTGGTACGACACATGGTCAAACTACAGACCACGGTAACCGTAGTAACATGGAAGATAAAAAGAAATGCCAACTACTATACCATGCACGGTTAACATAGTGACCATGGTGGTGTGGTAATAGGAAAGCAAGGAGAAGAGACCGTGATAGTCACACCGCAATACCGCAGCTGGTCAACATGTTGACCGTGGTAAAGCGGTAAGATAAAGAAAGCCACGGGGAATAAAGTAAATAGAGGTGAGAGAAATATAAAAGCTATAAAGTGAAAAATAAAAGGTAGAACTATTTTAAAAAATATTTAATTTTCCGAGAGGCAATATAATTAAATATTTTAATCTCTATAGTAAAATACATACAGTTGTAATGGGTAAATGAAGGGTCATGACTCTTCAAATATTGTTGTATAAAATGTATTGAGATAAGAGGAGAGAAAAAAGAGGGATAAGAAGCAAGAGTTAGAGTAGGAGTTAGATTTTTCCCGAGAAGGGACTGGAATGTAAATAATGACAGAGCCTTTTTGAAACGGATCAATGGACAAATCATTTTGAACTGGTGAAACTTTTTCTGTTTTCAGTTGTTGTGATATAATAATTTATATTTATTATGTGTGTTGTCTCCAACTTGAAGTATTAAATCATTTAACTCAATGTATCAAGCATATGTTGGATTTATCATATTGCAAATTTCACTCTGTGTGATTTGGTTGATTGGTGTCTACAAGTCAGAGTTAAATTCTTTTAAACAAGTCACATTGATTTAGTATTTCTTTTGGATTGTTGAAGTAGAACCCGATAAGAAAATATTCCAGCACTATTTATGCAAGCCATAAATTAATGAAGTCATGTGCTAGTCATCAGGTTTCATTTTTCAAAGTAACTAACAACTATAATTATGATAGAGAGGGAAAAACATACAATTCTCGATAATTTGACTCCATTTCCCATGTGGATAGAAGGTACTGATCTGCCTGAACCCAGACATAAGATTTCATACAAATAATATTTTCAAATCCTTTCATTTGTGCAGTAGGAGTAGGAGTAGTTTTAGTGATTTTATCTATCCACTTCCATTTTCCATTGTGGGTAGATTTTTGCATCAGGAAATACAATTAAATTTGTATCATTCATTAGGTTCACCCACCTAGGTTTTGCAAAACCTAAAGTGAAGAAGGTTCAATTGCATCAATTGGCTTTGTATGTTGGCCAAAAGTGTTTTGAGAGCTTGGAAACCCCTCGTGGTTCAAACCTACATTTTTGAGACCCAACAGTTTGATGACTCTACTGTGGACAAATTCCAAAAAGTTTTCAGCCTATCCATCTATTGAGTCAACAAAGTTTCACTTTTCTTTTTTTGGAGATTTCGTTGGGGAAAACCAAAACAATCCATTTCATTTTCCTACTTTTGGAAAATTAGGTGGCGACTCTGTTTTAATTTGATAAATAATGCATGGATGTTGTGAAGCAATAATATTTTTTCAAGATGGTAGAAGAAGAAAGAAGACAACATTCAATAAGAGAGTTGAAGGAATTGATACAACAGACACTACAAGTTGAACAACATGTGCTACAAGTGAACCAACAATTGTGGCAATTGGGATTCAATGGTGCTCAAAATACATCACCAAACAAGCCTTCATACAGTGAGAGTGAAGACACAAATACTAGGATATCTTGGACACCACAAATGCCACATGATGCAACTGAGAACTTTGGTAATAAAGGTAATGTACTCTATCAAAAGACTTTTGATGACTATTTTCAAATTCAAGAGAGAGATAAGAATCTTGTGGATGCCTTTTTTAACATAAGGAGATATAAGGGAGAATCTGTGACTTCATTTTACAATAGGATGGTAGACATTTGTATGCAATTACCTCCTCATCATAGGCCTACAAGACCCACATTTGTTACACAATTGTCAAAAGTGGTTGAGCCTAAATCAATTTATTGGTCAGGGTCAGTAAAACAGCAAGCCCTTAAAGTAGTGAATGAATTTATTGATTCCATGCTTGAGATAGGGTATATGGACATTGTCAACAACAAATCTAATAGTGATATCATGAATGATCAAATAATTCAGCCAATGGAGGATAAATGTGCAAGTGAGATTTCCAATGATAATTCTTCATATTTGGAAGATGGTGATGATATGGGTGGTCAATCATACATATTGGATGAGGACTACAATGATGAAGATGTTCTTGAAGGTACACTTCATAAGGAATATATTGGTGACAAAGCAAGAAAAAATGAAAAAATTGAGGCCTCATTCTCAGACCAACACCATGATGGCACAATTGATGATAAGGAAATATTCATGGGAGAAAGTTGGCATGGGGAGGATGAAGCTATAGAAGATATCTCCTACATAACAGATTGTGACAGTGTGTGTTATGAGGGATCCATTGAATACTCAAATTGTGAAGATGAAATAGTGGATGTTGATCTTCAACACGATGATTATTGCAGTTATTATGAAGATCGAGAAGAGGTTGGAGACATGGTTGAAGATATGGAAGCAGAGACCTGTTCACTCATCAATGAGCAAGTTTCAGATTTGTTAACTCTAGAATACCAGAAGTATGCAAATGAAGATGATCCCAAAGTTTTGGTTCCAGCCTATATTTTTTTTGACAGTGAAAGTAATAACTCATATGACTCCATGTGCATCTCTCACAGTGATGAGGAATTATTTGAAGCGGATCAAAGATCCTTGTCTGTCCAAGAAGAGGTATGTGATTTGAATGATTTTTGCCTTCAAGAAAAGGATGTTGGTTTGCATGTCATTGATGACAAGTGTACAACATTTGTTAATTCAAGTATGTATAAAGAAGACGGTATGGATCAGATGTGTGTGTCAATACTAATTGATTATAGAAAAGAAATGGAAAGTGATTTGATTGTTTTAGAAAATACTGATGAGGTAGAATTTTTTAGTTGCCATAAGGAGTATTCAGATTTTTAGGTTCGAGTGCAGTTGTTGGATCATCCAACAACATATGATAATGAGCAGGCCTATGAATGTTTTTTTGAAAGTGAATACATTTTGTATGCTGAGGGTGACAAAGATTTATTGAATGATGAATTATAGAGTGGTGTGTATCAGGTTGAATATAATGACTTTTTGGAGGTTTTCAATGACAGTGCATGTAACAGGGCAGGTGAAATGGAAAGTTTCAAAAGAAACCTGATGAGCTTTAATCAAAACAAATTCTATGACAGGGGAAAGTGTAGGTTTTTCTTTTTTGGGTGGCCTGGGACCATCCTTTGTGGTTTGATTTTTGAACCATAGCAGGTATAAAGGATTAGGGATTGCCAGTGCATGGACAATTCTTAGCAATGCCTCTTTAAATATTATTTTCCATGCACAATAGTCTTAGGAATCTTTGAAGGGTCTGAGTTTTCCAGAACATGGACATTCTTAGGAGTTCCCTTTCTGAAAGCATTGTTTTCCTTTCCATGTACAGTAGCTTAGGATCATTTTCCATTCTCCATTTGCTCCATCTTTCATATCATTTATCTGTTCTTTCCCTCTATCTGCCATGGCTTTCATTTTTCATATCATTTACTCAGTCTGCTCTACCAAATATATTCTAGATTCTTGCAATGATTTGCAAAATCACTCATCCCCAATAGGAGCCATTGTTAGAACCTAAAAAACCCATAAGAAAAACTAAGGGTCTCCCCATTTTGCTCTCACATTTTCCTATCCTTTTTGTATAAAATTCATTTTTTCCCTTTCCAAAATTGCCCATACACCTAATATCTTATACCACTGCTTTAGCAATCATTTTTATGTCTTTACCACTTTATTGCGGCTTCCCACTAAGGGGATCGCGGTATGGCAGTGGCGATTGAAGAACACTCATCCAGGTAGTGGACAAGGCTTAGTACGCTACTGCTGGCCATTATCAAGGTGATCACAATGACCATGGTAGCGGTTAGTAGATGGTGAGGGAGATGGTGAACGGTTAGCGGGCTGATAGTGGCAAATGGGTAGTGGTTACCACGATACTGTAGTTGCTAAAACAATGACCGCAGTGATAGCGGTAAGTGGCTAGCGGTCAGCAATGAGCATACCGTGGTACCACGTGCAGTCAAACTACAGACCGTGATAACCACGGTAATAGGCAAGATAACAAGAAATTCCAACCTCTATAATGTGTGCGGTTAACATAGTGACCGTGGTGGCACCGTAACAGAAAAGCAGGGAGAAGAGACCGTGACAGTCACACCGCGATACCACGGCCTGTCAACATGTTGACCACGGTAAAGTGGTAAGATAAAGAAAGCCACGGGGAATAAAGTAAATAGAGGTGAGAGAAATATAAATGTTATAAATTGAAAAATAAAAGGCAGAACTATTGTAAAAAATATTTAATTTTTTGAGAGGCAATATAATTAAATATTTTAATCTCTGCAATAAAATACATACAGTTGTAACGGGTAAATGAAGGGTCATGACTCTTTAAATATTGTTGTATAAAATGTATTGAGATAAGAGGAGAGAAAAAAGAGGGATAAGAAGTAGGAGTTAGAGTAGGAGTTAGATTTTTCCCGAGAAGGGACTGGAATGTAAATAATGATAGAACCTTTTTGAAGCGGATCAATGGACAAATCATTTTGAATTGGTGAAACTTTTTCTATTTTTAGTTGTTGTGATTTAATAATTTATATTTTTTATGTGGGTTATCTCCAACTTGAAGTCTTAAATCATTTAAATCAATGTATCAAGCATATGTTGGATTTATCATAGTGCAAATTTCACTCTATGTGATTTGGTTGATTGGTGTCTGCAAGTCAGAGTTAAATTTTTTTAAACAAGTCATAGTGATTTAGTATTTCTTTTGGATTGTTGAAGTAGAACCCGATAAGAAAATATTCCAGCACTATTTATGCAAGCCATAAATTAATGAAGTCATGTGCCAGTCATCAGGTTTCATTTTTCAAAGTGCCTAACAGCTATAATTATGATAGAGAGGGAAAATCATACAATTCTTGATAATTCGACTCCCTTGCCCATGTGGATAGAAGGCACTGATCTCACTCAACCTAGAGATAAGATTTCATACAAATAATATTTTCAAATCCTTTCATTTGTGCAATAGAAGTAGGAGTAATTTTAGTGATTTTGTCTATCCACTTCCATTTTCCATTGTGGGTAGATTGTTGCATCAGGAAATACATTTAAATCTACATCATTCATTAGGTTCACCCACCTAGGTAGTGCAGAAACTAAAGTGAAGAAGGTTCAATTGCATCAATTGGCCTTGTATATTTGGCCAAAAATGTTGTGAGAGCTTGGAAACCTCTCGTGGTTCAAACCTGCATTTTTGATACCCAACACACCCCAAGGTCTCTCAAGTGTTAGGTCATGACTTGCAAAAACAACTCAGTTAGTTGATGTGATTTGTTGGTAATCACAGAGGGCCTTTTTGGTTCAATAAGCTTGGATGTTTTGGGTCCGCAAAAGGAGTTTTATAAATTTTGGAAATGATGAGAAATTTCTGCAAGTTCAGATCAGTAAGTTAAAACTCCTTATGTTCATCAGATTTGGCTTTATAATGATGTTGGAACTAGTCTCTAAATTCAAATTTTAATGAAATGTCAAAAGGGAAAAGGGGGTGGAAGTTTCTTAAATTTCCAACTATGATGAACAGTAACAATGGAGGATGCTACAGTGGACATATTTCCCAAAACTATGTTCCACTTAACCAGGGACAACCCATAGTCTCATGAAACTAGTGCAATCTTCAAGGGGTCTTTACAGATTTTCAAATTATATATTCACCCATTAAGCATGAATATCAATTGAACTTAAGTGTAGAAAAATAAAGAAGCCTAGAATAACCTTACATAGTAGTTCATCATCAATATACAGCCAAAAGTATGGGTTGGAAATGCATCAAACACTATAGCATACATCCACCATTAAAGCACAACATGAACTACTAACTGAAAATATCTTAAACTTGAAACAACAAAACAAAAATTAACTAACTTGAGATAGAATCATGCACACATGGAGAAAATTACACAAGAAACCATTAACTCAATGTTGTTCTCATATATTTTTGGCAGCATGTCTTTACACAACAACTCATATCTCTCTTTGAAAATGATAGGATGCCCCTATTTATAGTTTTCAAAAAGTAGAATGAATGGACAAGATTCATTTACAATTAGTGGCTTAGATTCATTATAACTTAGGGTTTCACCTAACCCCCCAATATATTACAATATAAAAATAGACTTTGTCTTTTTCGCTATTCCATTTTCTATTCTATTTTATCCTGTAGCTGCCTTCTAGCCTTTGAGATATTTTTTCAAATATTCATCATCAATAATAGGCTTTCTAGTAGCCTTTTGTGCAATTGCATATTCCATAAACTTTTTGATCACAACTATCATCTTATTTTCTTTGGAGAGCTCAAACTTGAGAATTTGAAAGGCCACTCTTTTGAATCTTCCAATAATTTGGTCTCAATATTTGGTGCACTTTGGTGTAGCTTTGATAATCTACTCTGATTCGATAAAGGCCCTTACAATAAAATCCATAAAATCTGGTGATAGTGTGTTGCTAGCTGCTTGTTCCATTTTCTTGTGAAATAAAGGCTTGATCTTTTCTAGATCTATCTCTAGGGCGGGAATCTCATAATCTATCATCATCTTCAAATAATCTCCGCTCCTCATCTGATGTTCCACAACCCACTCATGAACAATTTCTAGTTTTTTCGAGACCTTTTCCAAGATTTCCTTTTTGTATTCAAGAATTAGCTACCAGGTCTCAACTAGCCAATGATCTTTAGGCAACACCAACTCCTTTTCCTAGGTTTCTCAGGAGAGCCTAAGGATGCTCTTCAAATTCATATGGATGTTCCTATATAGTTCAGGGAACTCCTTGTAGGTGTTCATCATGTCCTCCCTTCCTTTTTCAAACTCCAAAATTTATTGTACATTCTAACCACATGACGGATTCCCATGTCACCATTGTATATCAGCCTATTGAACCAGTCTATGGTGGAATTGGTCTAGTTCCTCATTTTTTCAATTTTTCTCACCTCCTCCTTTGAGATAAAAGCAGGTGTCGGTGATTCTGTAGGAGCCTCTTCTTCTTTTGAAGTCCACTATTGAATGTAAGTAGTAACTTCTTCTACTTGTGCTTTCAACTCTTCCTTTTTAGGTTGGTCCTTGTTCATCCACTACAAAATAGTGAAGAAAAACCCTTGAAACTCATTAATCTTTTGCTTGCGAGATGTGGACTGAAATTGATAGTGGATATTTGATAATCATGTCTCTTGATAGAATATACATCTTTACCTATTATTGGAGTGGTTACGTGTAGTGTTCGTGACCCAAAAGCATCAATCATGATGTGGGACCTAACTTTTGGATTCTTCTCCTTGCTAGTCTTTATTTGAGCTCTAGCCAAAATTGCTTCCAATTGAGCCTCAGGGTCGGAAACCATGAGATCCTTCTTCTTCAATTGTTGCTTGAGTCATGTGAGGACTTCTATTTGTTGTTTCAGGGACTCATGGTCTCCCTCCTCTTCTTGTTGATGCTTATACGTGTGTGCCAAGGAGCCTCTTCATCATCCTTTTATTCCTCGTCTGACTCCTCTTCCTGTGCATCATTTCCTTTATCAGCCTTAGTGATTTCTACATTTATTTCAATAATATTTTCTTCTGGTGTAGTCCCCTTTTTGTCTTTGGGCTCATCCTCAACATTCTTCTCAGCTTCAATGCTCTTTTCTCATGTATCCTCTTCCTTTTGATCTTTTTCTTGCTCTCCTTCCCTTTCTGGAGGAATTTGTCCTTGTATCAGGCCCTCATCTTGGTCGACTCATGGAGGTTCATCAATGATTTCCACATTTGTTTATGTATCAACCTTCCCTTCCTAGGAGTGATGCTCCTTAGTGTTTGTCTCCTCATTTTTTTCCTAATCAAAAGTTTCAGCCTCATAATTCTCATTCTGTTTATCATCACCCTCTCCTTCGGGAATTTGTTGTCTCTTCATCAGAAGCCATCTTTTTGATGTTCACACTTAATCTTCCCTCAGGATGCTCAAATTATTCATCCTTATTTGAATCCTCTAGCTCCTCGATAATATCCATACTTGTCTCCTTGGGTTGTTCCCCACTTAGCTTCTCCATTTCTGTAGAGATTCACATGGTAGCTTCTAGTTTTGGTGGCTCGGTAGACAGTGGAGGAAGATGCAAAGAAGTGGCAAGCTGATCCATTAATTCATGGACTTTGGGGTAGAGGATTGCCTTAGAGAGATCAATCGATATATTTTACATATAAGACACAAAAGTATATGACAGGGTGATAGGTGCCATGGTAGTGGTTGGCAACGAAGGTTGTAGAGTGGAAAGGGTAGGTAGTGGAGGTGGGAGCAAGGAGGATGATAGTGGGGAAGTGGTGGAAGAGGAATATTCTAGTACCACCATAGGGGCAATCGATGAGGCAGAGGTGAGGTGGACTAAGATGTCCACAACAGGAGAAGATGAGATGAACAATGGTTTTGGAGTAGAAGAGGATGGTGGGTTGGTGGTAGTAGCGATAGTGGTAGTCAATGGGAGAGCAGTTACTGATGGAGGAATGGAGGTGGTAGGTGATGGTGAGTAAGGTTGCTCAGACTCTTCTTCCTCTTCATGCTGGTGCTCCTCCTCTTGAATGGTTGGAATTTTGAGGACAAAAGTCCCTATTCTTTTTGCTTTCTTCAACAGTTGTCCTTTTGTTTCCTTCTTTGTGTAAACCTTTTGTTTGGGCTTCTGCTCAGGTGCATCTTTCCTCTTTTGGGATCTAGTGATAGACAAGGACTAGGGAGCCTCACTAGATGAACCCGTAGCTACACCACTATTTGTTTCACTTTCAATTTCATCTTCAAGTTCTCCATATTTCAATTATACACCTTGTTCTTGTAGTTAATCTATTTTTCCATCAACCCATTATTTGGTTCTTTGTTCAATAGGGTAGGTGATAGTGTCTAGGTCAGTGACATCTTCCTCAACCAATTCAATGATTGGTAATGGGACATTGGCCAAGGAATTGTATCTTTCATCTACAATATTGTCATCTTTGATGATCTTATCTGGAACAGGAAACAAATCAATGGAATTCATGAACTGGGCAGTAATCCTCATATAATGCAACATCTGAACCTCCTTGTCATCGTCGTATTTTTCCCAGAATTATTCAATGTGAGGTCAGTGGGTGCATTGTCTCCCAACATGTTTCTTCAACTTGTTATGGGGATCCATATTTCTCCTATCTATATGTAAATATAGGTTATATTCTACAAATTCCTTCTCTGAGTTCTCAACACATTGGGCAGGAGGGCAAGAGTACAGTTCATGTCCAAATTTAAGGGGATATTGGACCCTATCTCGGTGTTTGTTGATCAACAAGATGTGGGTAGTTTTTAGCTATCGAGTAATCTCTAATAGAATGATCCTTTCATTGGGGTAGCGTAGTAGCTGATAGTGTCTTCCTGAGAACCCCTCTGCTCTTATGTAAGTGAACTTTGGGAATTGGGTGAATAGATATCTAAAACCCTTTACGACTTCCTTAGCACTATGAGACACCCTCATGTGGTAGTCTATGCCCACCATTCTGATTATGTGCCTAATGAAGGGATTATTGGATCTTCTATAGTCCTTCTTGAAATTCCTATATTTTAGCTAGGGGTAGTAGTCGTATACCTTCAATTGTCCTTTCTTGGTTCCCAGTGTTCCAACATAGAATAATCCTTTGTATGGGAACTTAACTGCTATAAGATAGACTAAATATGAGGTCATGTATAATTTGGAGGTCTTCTTTACTACCATGAACTGATTTTGCAAATTGTTACTTATTATTTTTGCCCAATGGAATTTGGAATTTCCTCAGAGGATCTCTTCCATGAAATATAATATCCATTCTTCAAATATCATGGCAGTAGGGAAGCCCATTAATTTGGTTAAGAGCATGACTAGATCATGATATTATTCCAAGAAATCACTCCTATACAATGTCTAAGCTACTTTTTTGGCGCTACCTCTCTTATCCTTTACCCATGATTGATTTATCATTCTCTTGCACCTAAGAGGATCTTGTTTCCATATTTTTTGGGTGAGTTCCTTTTCAAATTCCTCCATATCTTCAAAGGTTAGGATACCAAATGTCTTGTCAATAGATTTGGTAGATAAGTTTTCCAATACCCTTCCATATTTGGCACTTATTTTCTTGGTACCGATGTGGTAGCATTCTCGACAGGCCATTACTAACTCTAGAGTGAAAAGCACGAGAGGAAAGCCAATAGCCTTTGCAAGACCACTTTATTTTATTCTTAGGGCCTCCTTTGTATTGGGATTGATCATTACTCACTACTTGAATTCATTTGTTTACATGCCCAAGGTGAGTGTTGGATATTTTGTCCCAGTTGGATGAGATCTTAGTGGTGCATTCTACCCCATGGAATTTTTACTTCATATGTTATTTCTCTTCCTTTCCTCTAGAACCTCTAGTTGGTTTCTTTCCCTTGTTGGCTTTCTCCACGGGCTTCTCTAATGGCCCCCCAACAGATTCCATAAATTTTTCACACAAAAGCATAGTAAGTGTTTCGATAGATTAATAGGGAAAATTTTAGTTATATCCTAAAAATTCATGGTTAGATGCATCCATATACCCTTAGAATATCATGAGATTCATCATCATTTATCATTTGAAGCTTGTTTGGAAAGTTTATGAGAATACGAGTCTAGAGGTGCAAGTTTCCCCTCTACAAAAGCCATCATGAAAAAAACCGTTAAGAAATGACACTGGAGCCACAAAATCCCATAGACAGCCCCCTGTAGGACAATTTCCGTATGGCTTAATTGTGAGGTAAATCTAAGGTAAATTCATTTGCCACATGTGAAATTTTTGGTGAAAGCACCTTCGATTGTTTTCCTTTATCAAATTGATCTTTTTTGGCTCATGGAGGTGTGAGGAATGCAGGTGCAGTCAGTGGGAAAGAGACCAAGGTTTTTTTGTTAAAGAATAGCTAAAAGAGAGTGGCAATCCGCATGCAAAGTTCTGCAGGGTGACACCCGCATGGTCATTTTCCTTCCTAGGTTCATTGAAGTTCTCTAAGTTAAAACTTATAGAGTTGGGCAGTGCAAAATCCATGTGGTGGATTTCCATTAAGTTTTTGACACTAAGGAGTGGCCTTGTGAGGACATAGTTCTGACCGTGGTAGCCTGCACAAGCAGACCCATAGAAGAGACCTAATCAAAATTTGATACTTACTTTTTAGGTACTTGTAGCATTGGTAGGTCCAGGGTTCGTGTGGCAGAAGGTTGGGTTGGTTCTGTTGTTAAATAATATTCTTGGAGTGACAGCCACCTATAGGTAACAGTTCACATAGGAGGACCCGCAGGGGTTACCCATCCTGGAGCTTTTGCTGGAAAACTTAAGATTTTGGCTTTGTGGAAACATAGCCACTAGAACCCGCATAGAGGAATGGTGTAAGGACTATGTCGTTAAACGATGATGTTACAAGATGAATTTTTGATGGTGGAAACCTGCATGGGTGGATCTAAATATTCATTTGGACTTAGTTGTTTCACCAACTCAAACTTAGAGGTTGGGATAGCAAGCAGCAGGCAGAGTTTATGATGTGGGAGGATGGGAGTTTTTTTTCGCTAGCACAATGATGATCGAGTTTCAATAGGCTGCATGAGAAGACCCACAAGATGATTAGGAATTAGTCAATTTTACAAAATATAGGGTCTAGTTCCCTTGTGGAAATAGTAATGGCAGAGCCCATAGAGCAGGAGAATGGAAATGTTTTTCCACTAGCATGACGGTCATGCAGGGATGAGCTTCCACTCAAGTGGACTTGCAATGGACTCTTTCCTTGACAACCGCAAACCTTTAAGGTTGAAATTATAATTTCTTAGTGATGGGTAGTGCAATTTTAGCGCAACAAGATGTTGGAGCGGCTTTGTCGTTAAAGAACGGTAATAGACAAGCAAAAATACACACAAGGACTCATGCGAATAGCCAAGGGAATCCCTCGTAATTGATATAATAATAGAAATAGAATCTAAGCATGTGGGGTTACTAGTATTTGCTTCAACATCATTTGGTGAGCCTTCTAAAATAAGTTTTGATCTCAAGCGAGACTAGGATTTAATGGATTTCGCTTTAAATAAATATAAAACACCAGACGCAAAACCCGCTCAAGAGTTTAAATTCTTGGCATAAAGAAAAGGGGCATGAATTCATACATCCAAACTACATGAGAAACTGAATCAAATTCGGCTTGAATCCTTCGGGAAAATTTGCGCGCACGGGTGTCTCCTTTTCTCTTTAAAAATGCAGGGTGAAAATGATAGCCAGGGGTATGTCTATTTATAGACAATTTCATCATTAATACAGGCATTAAATGTAGCTATGGTCGAGGACTAGGTTGGTGAGAGTTGTGGAATCTCATGCCAGTGAGGATGTCCGATGGGGATTCGGTTGGAAAAGGTTAGCTCAAAACCCCTTGCGTGGGTGAACATGGCCCAAAGGACGCAAAGCACCATAGAGCAGAGATGGTGACCCAACAAGGAAGACCCGCATTTGTGGGTCCACTGAGAGTGATGGATGCAATAACTAACAAGGGATAGAAGCCCACACATTAAATCTCACAAAGGCCCAAAACATATTAAAATTTGAGTAGGTGAATTTTTCCAAGATGAACTTGATGTTTTTAGGCATGTGACCAATTTAAGCTCAAAAATAGGGGCATACAAAATGAGGTGAAAGCTAAAGCGACCCGGTGAAAGTAAAACAAGGAGTGGGGTCCCCATTTCGAACGGGGCATGTGTGCTATAGGAACAACATCATCCATCCCATTTCACTTTCACTCACAATAAACCTTCATCCATAATAAATCAATTTTCATGTCCAAACTTTTTCAAAATAAATGGAAGACAAGTACGACAATCAGCAAAAGTAGAACCTTTAAATGCAAAAATCAAACTCTTGATCATTATGAAGCATGTCAATAAAACCTTACCTCAATGACCTTTCAAACAACCTATCAAACCGCCAACATCTAATGACACATCCTAGGATGCATCCTTCCTACAATGGGAATTATAATAGGCAATCACTTTAGATATTTGTCCTAAACAAAACACACCCTTTGGCAAGAGATATAAACAACATTGGTTGTTTGATTTTTTGATCTTTTCTAAATGATTTATCTTATTGACCCATTCTAAGGACATCTTGATGATGTCTCAATAATTTAGAGAGAAAATAATTTGGCATCGATCATTATCTTTCGTTTGATGTTGTGGGTATTTTTGTAAAATAACCTTGGCACGTACTTGCTTAGCTATGTGTAGGGAGGTTGTTTAGAGTAAATTGTTGACTATTGTGTATGCTTTGGTCTGAGATATTCTAAACTTCTAAACTACATTCCAGTGAGGTTTTTGTATATCAAGTTGTGAACAAGAAATATACTATCTATTTATAGAGTCAAATTCAATCACACTAGATACAACGCCATCTTGGGGAAAGCTCCAATATTATCCATTTGAAGAAGACTCAATCAGTTTTTTGATCTGTATTTTTGGGTTAGATGATCCAAGGACTTGCACACTTGAAGGATATTGCTGCAACTTTTTTCGTGTATTCTTGAAATTTGGTGCTCTGCTAGTGGAGAGAACTCATAAATACTTAGTTCTTGGAAGAATCTTTTTGCTGCTTGAAGATCTTTTCCTCTTTCAAAGAGGTGGAAACTATATAATTTTCTACATCATCAGAAGAGTTGGCTGTAGCAGTTCTTACATATTTTTCTATTGTAAAATTTTTGTATGAAGGTTTTCAACAAATGTTCTAGTTAATACTGTCTCTTATCTAGTACTCAAAGATACTAGTAAAAATGGAAATGAGAAAGTAGGATATTCTAAAAGGGATATTGAGAAGAAACTAGTTGTAGAGGGAATAAATTCTTAATTTCAAAAATGTATCATTGTCCTATTTCTCCCTCTACAAGTTGTAATGTCATGCCTAAAACACAAGCATGTCCTCAAAGGAAGGTGTTCAATAGTGAAAGATACAACCCTTTGGATTTCAGTAAAATCCAAGGTTACCCACATTATGTTCCAAGAAGAATTAATGAATATTTTCCTAAGTTTAGAGGAGGTTTTGAAGAGTCAGCATCAAGACATGTACATGGTTTCATTGATTTGATGGAATATTGTCAAATAGTAGAAGAGGATGCTATCATGAAGTTTTTTGTAAGAAATTTAGAAGTATTGTTGAATATTGGTTTTCTAGTTTTCCAATGAATTCCATAGACTCGTTGAAGAGCTAGAAACACTTTTTATTGATTAATTTGATGGAATGCCAAATGATAATATGTATTTGTCTAAAAGTAGAAATCTACATACCTGGGAAGAATTTAAAGAGGAATCTCAAAAAAAATTGAATCTATATCATCCATTGATGCATTTTTTGGTATAAGGAGATTTGAAGGTGAATCCTTCTATGATTTCCATGATAGATTCATGAAAATTTTATTTTCTATGCTAGTAATAAATAGACCTGATGGATCAATATGTATTCATGTTTTTGTGAAGGGCTTGATCTAGGTTTGAGTACCATGCTCGCTCACTCTAGGCCCCCTAACCTTAAATATCTATATCAATGGATTACATTGAATGAAGAAATGATGGAGAAATATGGAATTCATTTATTAACTAGACTATGTGATGGTACTTTTTCTAGACTTAATCAAATAGATCTAGATGGTGTAGAAGAAGACAATGATAATGCATGATTTAGTGGTGAAAATTTTGTTTCAAGTCATCCCATGGAAAAATGTATGCAAATAAATATTGCAGCCATAGTAGTCAAGAGGAAAGATATGATGAGATGAATAAAACATGTGAACTCACTCCTATTTTCCTTGAAA
Source organism: Sequoiadendron giganteum (assembly GCA_007115665.2). NCBI lineage: Eukaryota > Viridiplantae > Streptophyta > Pinopsida > Cupressales > Cupressaceae > Sequoiadendron > Sequoiadendron giganteum. Next base: position 256,562,498 of record CM021103.1, read on the forward strand.
ATATGGAAATGTGGAGTCAATTTTCTATATCAAAAGAAGGCTACAATGATGCAGATGACACTGAAAGTATTTTCTCCTCCATGGACTTTGAATATACAGTTGAAGATTATGTTGATTCTAAAGTTTCATGTCTTCATGGTGATAGCTATAGTGTTGTGGAAGTAAATATACAACTAGATGAGAAGCATTCTTATCCTAGTCACCATGATGATTGTGATACTATTTGCAACCCTTATGACTGTGATTCCTCTCATAAGGAGGACACATCACTAATTTCCCTAACTAAAAAGTATTCCAATAAAGATGATGACAATATTTTTGAAGGCTCACAAGAACAAGATAATGGATATGAACTTAATATAATCTTATCTGAAGAATAATTGTGTAACTAGTAGTGTTATGATATGCTTGGTCATACCAATTCCACAAGTGTGTGTAGCATTGGTGAAATTTTTCATGGTAATGAGAAAAAAGAGCCTATTGATTTAAGGAATGCTTTTGAGAATGTCAGTGTATGAAATGAAAATGAAAAAGTTTGCAATGAATTTCAGTTGGAGAGATCATTCATAAGAAGCTGCAATGAAGAAACAAATGATGGTTTTTCAGTTTGATAATGAAGAATGTAGCCCTGTTGATTGTTGCAACAATATGAACAAAAAAGGAGATATGTATGCAAGAGGTTCATTGGATGAATTAGTTCAGGTAGTTGATTATGAGGATCATGCATATGGTGATAAAGATGAACAAGTAACTCATGTTTTTTTTAATTATTTACCTTCTTCTACTCCTTTTGTTGGATTAGAAGTTATCACTGAATGTTTGCATGAGGTTAGCATTGATGTAGATGTTCATGAAAGTGGAAATGTAGAGACAAATATTGGTACAACTAATAACAGTCTTTATGATGAGTTTTCACTTGAATAATGTGATTGTGTCAATCACATGGATGCATATGAGGACCTTTTTTTTCTGGATCTGCAACTCATAGTTTTCATCATGAGCAATATGCTTCAGATTGTCATGTGGATGCAAAAGTAGGTAATGCTGAGAATGATACTCCTTACAATAGTGAATGTGTTTTGAACACTCACTATGAGGGATTCATTGCAAATGAAGAGTTTGAGTCATATGAACCTGCACTTGAAGCTTTTTTGTGTGATAGCTTTATGAGTGTTGATAATCTTGTTTATAAACTTGAAGTGGAAAACATTGTTTGGGATGCTGATGCATTCTCTAAATATTATGATTTGAATTTGGACAATGGATTTGTGGATGTGGATAAGTCTTATTTTTAGAACCTTGAGGCATGCAATAATGTGATTAGGTTGTGTTTTTTGGATGATGATAAACTTGCCCATGATGTAATTCAATTGAAGGAGTTACAAATGAATGAGTATTCTTTTTCTTAATACAAAAGAAGATTGCACATTGTTTATGAGGCATGATATATTCTATGAGCTTGATCATTATGAGGGAGTTGGTAAATGTGATAAGATTGTGTCTTCATATAGTCTTAATCATTATCCTCATATTGTGTCACTTGCCCCAAAATCAAAAAATGAAATGAGTGGCAATGATTTGGCCTATGTGATTTGGTTGCCATGTGATAGTAAAACTAAACAAGGAGAAAGTTCCCACTTGTTCAAAGACATCTTGACACTTTTTTCTTCAAGAATGAAGTCACTCATGTTGTTGTGGTGTGGTAGAGGAAAGTTTGGATTAAGGGAGAACAACTCTTTTAACAGACTGGTATTTGACAGGGGGAGGAATTGACTTCCCTTTTTCATTTGGTGGCTTGCGGCCACCAAGTGAGGGTAAAAAAAAAGAAAATTAAAAGTACTCTATCACCTAACGATTCTGGTACTCAGTCTGCTCTTCCAAAAGATTCTAAAATCTTGCTTTTTTCACTGAGGAAAAAACGTCCCAAGAAAGAGCCACTGATGGGACTCTAAAAAATTTGCAAATGTTAATTACTGCAATCAACATCAAAAGGCCCTTAAGTATTCATCACAACTTCAAATTATTGACTGCCTCAGGGCTGACATGCTTATCAAGTTATTGAAAGATTATTTTAGGAGTCATGAGCTAAAAAATCTATTACTGATGATGTTTGTAAGAATGTCAAAGAGCTTCTTACTACTCCCGATGAACAATCATTGTGCATGGAAAAAATTTAACACCAAATATACTTGGATGTATTAGGCCACCACCACTTACCCAACATGAAGATCAAGTTATTTTATGAATAGTATCAACTGATAAGCTAAAGAATCACAAAGATCAAGCAAATGTTTTAAAGAGTGGATTCAGGGCCCAAACTTTGGTTGCAACAAAAAGTGATCTAGAGGATTTATTTTAGAGCCTAGGAATGCTACTGCTCATAAAAAAATTGTGCACAACTGCACATGCATTTAGGTAGAGGCTAAATCATGCTTAACAAAAAATAAATATAGAGATGGGTGTTGTTTCATGTTTGTTAGAGGCATTGAATCTCTCTTTTATTTAACATGTCAACTTTCTTTGTGCTACTGTGGTACAATTTTCTTAGCTCCATAGTCATTGTGGGTCTTGTTTATGGGTTGTCTCCTATGGTGATAAATTGTATAGTATTTTTATTCTTGACATTACATATCTTTGCTATCAACGAGTACTATTTTTTCTTTAGAAACATCAGAGTTGGATCATGGGTTTGTTGGATGCAATTTCTCAACAAAATGTGGCATTGTGAAAATAGAGTTGCTTACAAGGATTAACGAGACCATTTTGGTAGGGAAATCACCCTCAAATTCCATCAGGGGAAAGGAGGACTATGTATTATCAAGAGATCATAGTCATAGTGTTAAAGAAAAAAATGCAAAAGATGAGAGCAATATGAGTGAAGGTAGGGATTCTCAGATCAAGCATGGACTGAAAAGATAGGGTGCATTATAGCCTAGTGAAGGAAACTATGGGTATGAAAGGCATGAATTTCAAAGCATTGTTCCATCAATTAGTTTTCACTTTCCACTATCACAAGTTTCCAAGTTCGGTCTTGTTGATTAAAGTGACAAAGTTAGCTAGGTCCAATGTCAAGTATTTAGTAATGATAGCCACTAAAAACTTTACAAAGGATAAGATGTTGATATTTTTTTCCCCACATCCACAAATCAAGCATTGGGTATTTGTTCTTCGAAATAAGTTAAGCCCGAGTCTAGTTTTTAGAATGCTATGGCTGAGCTTGGAGGAATTCATCTGAGACTCCAAGTGCTTTATGTATTTGGAATTCTTCCATTGACTTGAAGAGGTTGGTGTTTCATTTAATTTGCCATGGGATAAAATCATAGCACTCTTCAATCTTGCTAAGTTGTTTGAATAGCTACAAGATACTAAAGGAGTAAATCATTTGTATAGTTTAATATTGTTCAAGTTTCATGACAATGTAGATGTAGACATAAATTTTGCAAGCCATGGATCAGTCTTGGGTGAGATCCAACTAAGCATAGTTTTTATTGGGATTCTCCTAAGGTGGATAGGAACTCATTAGATATTATATGTTTTTTTGGAAACATGGAATTAAAAAGGATGGTTGGCTCAAAGAAAAAGAAACATTAAAGTTGCATAGAGTGAATTAGGTGTGAAGAATTCTTATGTTGACATTTCACTTGGAAGTTTTAATTGTTTTGTAGCTTCTAACAATGAGAGGAGGGATCCAAAGAATGTGGCAAAGAATATTGATGGGGTAGAAGAATAGTATTGTAAGTGTTGGTGTAGAGAGAAATAAATGTTTATGTTGTAAATGTGTAACCATCGCACTTGCTAAAGGGTAAATTTGATATTGCAAAGGATTATTTTTTACATTGGTACAAGAAATGGATGTGGGAAACATATTTTCCTAATGCATGAGTAGGTCGAGCACATGACTATCTTTCCCTGGGATGGTCTGTGCCTATAGTAAAGTGTATCAAACTATTTGAGGGAATTCTATATCAGTACTAAACCCTAATTTTATTTTATGTGACTCAAACACATTATGAGCAGAATTGAGCTGTGGAAAAACAAATTGTAAATGGATGATTTGGAGGATAGTACATTTGGCACACTCAAATTACATGTTGGTGAGTTGCAATATAGAGCTTGCAACGCTCCAAATGTAAAACCACGTTGTTGATGTGGTTTCTCAAGAAGTGGTGAAACTAATGAACGTACTTGTGTTTGGTCAATTATCAATTGGGTTGAGCCTTCATATACATGGTTTTGATGAAATGAAGATGGTGTTACACATTGAATAGTGTAAGCATGTGCTTGATGCTACCAGGGTTCATAGAAATTGAATAGAAAAATGTGTTGAGGATGGGTATTTCCTATCATTGTTTTGTTTTCTCACTTCCACATTGTATCAACGATGGAGTGATTTTTTCATCGCACATAACTAATTTCTTACTCTTTTCTCTTTGTGTATCTATGATATGCGATGAGGATTTTCAGGTAAGTGATGGTGGTGGGCCCATGGGAAATGTCAAGAGGGAAGTGTTTAAATTTTTAACCATTGTTTTTTACAGTGAGAAAAGAGATAATGTAAGGAGCATTAAAATGTAAAGTGCAAGGTGAAGTTCCTGATAAAATAGTTAAAGTCTTCATGTTTTAGAAAAGAAAAACTTTAAATGTGAAGTGGAATAATTAAAAAGGGCATGGGTAAAAGGTTTTGTACAACTTGATATAAAAAAAAAATTAAAGCTTTCACATTTAAAATGGCAAAAAAGCTTTAATTGTAAAATGAAAAATAAAGGTTCATGGTAAGTGAATTTTCCATAGCCCAATAAGATGTGAAGGGATTTCACAATAAAGGCAAAAGACTTTGGTTATCGGTAAAATAAAATGGTAAACGCACTGGTGAAATGGCTTCCTACAACCAATGGAGAAGAATGAATGTTGTGGTAAAAAAATAATTTTCAGTTGTTGGCTCTTCATAGTAAAAGGAAGAGGTTTTCAGTTGTAGGGAATTGTAAAAGAATGAAGGAATTTCATGAATACACAAGTGTTTTTTTGCAGCATGGGCAAGGTAAATAGGGATTGAAAGTCTTCCCGATAAAAGGATTTTTCTATCGCAGAGAAAAAGAAATAAAAAGGAAAGAATTTGGGTATAGATTAAAGATTCTTTGGGCGCAAAGGTGGTTACTAATCAATGGAGTTGAATTTTGCTAGATGTTTATTCTTGATCTCCATTTAGGGTTTCAAATTTTCTCTTAATTATAGTTTTTTGCTTCATTTTTGGAGGTTAGTTGTTTTGTAATTAATCACAGTGAACATTGTAATGAGAATATAGAGCATTTTAGAGTTAAGTCTTAGGGTCTGAGTCTATCAATGCATATGTATTTTTGATAGCAATACTAGCAATATAATACAAAATGGTGAAAATTCAAAACCATTTTTCTCTCCTATGTACTTGTTTTATGAGTTATGAATAATATAATCAAGGATTGTCTTGTTCATCTCCATTGATTTCTAATGGCTATGTGGTTTTCTTCTTGCTTATTAATTCAAGGAATTAATATGAATTCTTGAGTGAAGCTATAGATTCATGTGAGTTAAGTGCTAGGATATCAGTAAGAAGTTGTGGTTGAGAATAAAATGTTGATGTACTATAATGCAATAATGTCAAAGCTTAGATGATGTTGTGTGTTAAATTGTTATCAGGTTGTATAAGTATTGGAATTGAATTCGTTCCAAAGATGAGGCACTGATCTAAGTTTTCTATTCATGTTACATCTTGTTGGTTAATGTTGTAGCAAACCACAAATTAAAATTAAATTTACTTATGTATCTCAGTATGAATGTGTGTTGAATTAAATGTATTACATCTCTCATGTTTAAAGTAGGAATTTCCATGAAGGTCATCCAAACCTTTAGGGTGGTATGTCCATCAAACATTTAAAGGAGAATTATCTATTTAGAGTGTTCTAAATTCTTTGGCACATAATTATCTGCAAGAAAATTGTTGGGATCACCCTCCCAAGTTTCACAAAGCCCGAAGTGCAAGGAAGAAAGGGTTGTAATTCAATCTCTCATTCATTGGCCAAATATCTCCTTGAATCTACCATTGGGCCTGGCAGCCCTTTAGGATTCAAGTGAATTATAGATTTGGGAACCAACACATTGAAAATACAAAAATAGAACCATGTTGAACTATGAGTCTCTGAGCTTGAACATAGGAAAGGCCATCATTGATGTACCCTTGAGACACCCTAGGTCTATTATTAGGAGTCCATCATAATAAATTGGTAATCCATCAACTGTTCATTTCTCATCGACAATAAGTTGAGTTAGTCAAACTACGTGTTCTTTGCATGTATAACATGATAGAACTTCAATTTTCTACTCTATAAGTTCCATTTGATTTGGCCTTTGTTTCTGGCCTTGCATAATGTTTGAGAGGCCTAAGGTTGGGGTTTTAGATTTGTTCTCTTATTTTTATGTAAAACCCTAGTGTCTTGTCTTTTACCTTGGTTGGGATCTATTTGGTCATTACTTTTTGGAGGAGGGTTTTATGAACAACTTAGGCCCCATCGTTTCATCTAGGTTGGGGCCCCTTTTGATCTGTCATTTTATTTATTTCATTAGACTTTATCATTTCCTAAGTCTAGGATGGCCCCATGCTCCCTCGTTTAAAAAAAACTTATGTCATTGCTTGTCGTTGAACTAGTGATGTCCTCTCGTGCTTTTAACAAATGTTTTATATTTTGCAGTGGAACAAATTTTCATGACCATTGATAAATCACCGATTGATCTCGGTCGTTCCCCATTACCACATGATGACCCCACCACACAACTTTGGTTGATCATGATATCACAGGCGAGTGTCACGTGTCTCATCTGGTGAAGCTGAAGAAATGATATGAATACTTTGATACATTAATCTGGCTTTAATACATTATGTAGCAGGTTACTAAAGAAATTATAAGATGCACATGCTTCAAATGAATGAAGATGTTTTAATCTCGATAGGAAAGGTGCTCGATGATTAACGAAAGAGCTAGTGACTATGTTGAGTGAGCAGGATCATCGATGATTGGGATCCATGGTTGCCTTCCATCACGTGATCGGGAGTTGCAAGGTCTTTACTAATTATGATATCACGGGCGAGCACCACGTGGATTTCCTTAGCGACGCAAAGTATGGTGGGCCATTGGTGCCATGGTGGAGGTCATGTCAAATTATTTTGAAGACATCCATTCGATGTTCCAACCAAAGTGAAGGATCAACGAGTATTATTTGAATCTGCATGAAATGCAATTGAAGTCGTTTGTGCAGTGTGTGAGTGAGATTTAATGATGGACGAGACATTCTCTGGCATGATTTGATTGAAATAAAGGGACCATTTTTCTATTCTATTGTATCACAAAGCATTCTAATAGTTTCGTGAAACAGTCTCAAGGCCAAGGATGAATTTACAAGCTGCTATGCAAAGATTAGGGTTTTTGCAAACATAAAGTTGTAAGTTGAATTATGTATCTCCTGGTTAATTTGTAATCTGAATTCGGGGAAATTTTATGTGTACTTGTCGCAAAGCTTGTTGATAAATTTTTTAGGGCTACAGGTGAACTAAATTATGGGAAATTGCTAGGGTTTTGCACTATAATTTCATAGTTTTGTAAAGCCCTAGTTTTTTTGAAGTCTGCAAAGCAAGGAAGCCCTAGTTTGCTCAGGATGGCACCATCAAAAAGTCATTCTGGCTAGATTGACTATCTAAATAGAAACCTATATGAAAATTTCCTAAATCAATTACCATTGTTAACGAATGGTAGGAAGAGGGGGTTGGTTTTAATGTGAGGAAAAAACCTAGTGGAGGGATTGATGTAAAATTCTTTCAATATAGCCAATGCTAAGGTTCTCCTTACAGGTTTCGAGATGTTCAGACTGTCGTTTGGACAGAGGAATTTGCCCCATCCTTTTTCAAATGGATGGATGTATGATATGGGGAAGTTGATAGTTCTGAATGTGTTCCTTGATGTGGACTTTCTCAAGGTAGTGGCTGCAAGATATGATCTTGTCACACAGGTGGTTAGAGAAAACAATGGAAAGATTTTGTTAAGTATTAATAGGGAGGACTTCTGACAGGTTTTTGATCTGAGTGAGTCTAGTGTTTTCTTGGTTCCTATTGATCTTGAGGGAATGAAATGGGAGTATGGGAGGCTGAAATCCCTTTTCAGAGTTAAGATGCTCCCACCTCATTTGGCTAGGGAAGGAGGTTCCAAATTTTATATTAGCCCTAGTGACCAGGAGCCTTTCAGGTTGGACTATTTTGTAAAACACTTCTTGGCCACTTTCTACTCATTATTTCATATTTTGGATTTTAGTCCCAACATAGTGATGCCTATTGCCTATATGTTCATGTGGGTGCAAATACAACACCCCAATTTCTCTGTGATATATGATTTTGCTTCCTATTTGGCTGAAAAGATACATCAAGGATTGATGAAATTGTAGAAAAATGATGTTTGCACTGCCTTTTTTTGGTATTCTATGTTGATGTATATTTTTTTGTTTAAGAATGTTGAGTTCTTCTCAGAGAATATGAGGTTGAAGCAGTTTTTTAATGGAGAAAGGTTGCTAGTGCAAGTGTGGACTATTGACCTTTCACACAATAGGGAGAATGCCAGTTATGTGCAGTTCGAGAACTGCTTTCCATCTAGATTGAGGGCCAGACTGATGGTAAATATACCCAGGGTTCCTAAGAAGTTGCATGATTTCCTTAGGCCAAAGAGGAGGAGGCTAGAGTTAAAAGAATTCCCCAATTGGGGTGACATTATCCCATACCCATTTAGTATTGTTTTGAGGGTGTATGGTTTTCAGGGGACCCCTCATATATTGCCATATAATGTGCCACCAAGGGTTGGATTTTTTGAGGTTATATGGTAGATTAGATGTATCCATGAGGATAACCTTACAAGAAAGGGAAAGGGGACCTTTTACCCTGACTATATAGTGGTGTCTAATTTTATGTTTTCAAAGGGAGGCTAGGTTCATTTTGGAATTTTTTTTGAGGTGTACCATTTGAGTTTTGGTTGCAAGAGGCAATATGATCCCAAGAGTTTCTTTGCTTTTTTTAGACAAAGAATAAAATGGGCCAAATTTGTTCATGAGCTCAATTTCCCTAAGGACTTGATCATAAATGAATTTGATTTAAATAAGCGGTAGTTGAATAAGGAGAAATGGATAGCTTATGATAAAATACTAGCCATTTTGCACAAGATGGATCTAAAGTATGATCCACTAGTGTAATTCAGACCATATCACAAAATGATTGACTTTTTCAAAGAAATCATGAGTATTTTGATGACCAAGAAAATAAATTTGGAGTTAGACTTGAGCATACACAAAAACACTGCAAGGCCACTTGAAGAAAGGCCAACCTACCAACCTTCATATGATTGGCCTATTTATAGGAGGAAAAGGAATGATAGCAGTGATGAAGAAGAAGAAGACAGAAAAGGAAACCAAATAATGAAATTATAAGAACAACTAGGTCCAATGCTCAAAACACCTGGGGAAATCAAGATAATTGATTTAGATTCATCACCTGAGAAAATTCCTTCACCACCACCATCAGAGCCAAGCCCCAAGAGGCAAAGGATTGAGGAGTCATAGGAGGACTTGGTGGATGATATTTTTGTCACCAATCAAGATATGCAGATGTTCATGCCTTCTCCTCCCAGACCAACTAAGTTGGTTCTATTAGACCTGGATATGAAAGGTAAATGTGTACAAGATGCATGGATGGATGCCTATAAAGAGTTTTTAGATAATAATGCCTTTGAAAAACACTAGTCTTCTTGCAACTAGTATGGAGAATGAAGTTCGAAGAATATCAAGAGAAATGCAAGAAGAGAAGAGAATTGAGTCTTGATAGGTCAGACCAAGAGAATGATGATGAGGTAAAGGCTGAATTAATGAATGAATTCAAGAGCATCACTCTAGAGGAGGGGATAAAATTGGTCAATCAAGTTGGTGTCTTGATTCTACCGAAGTGGGAAATTATTGATGCAGTAGCTTTCAATGCTATTCTAAAGTCCAAGCATCCCCTATAAAATTCTAAAGACGAGGTCAAGGCAACATTGCAAGACTCTGTCTTTAGTGAAGAATATGAGACTTTGGCAATTTGGGCTTTGGCCCCGCAAGGAAAGCCAAATATTACTGATATTAACCCAAATTTGAGAGGGGGGTTAATAATAAAAAGAGCTTCAAAGACCTCAACCACATAGGCCACAAATTTAAATGTAAATGTGGCCAAATTGGCACAAAAGACTATAGAGAGAGAGGAGGCTAAAAAAAGGAGCCTTATGGAAAATTATAATATTATAATTGGTGAATATAATAAGGTGCAACAAAGGAAAATTGAGTTGTAGACATAGGTGGATAGGTTGAAATACAAGCAGATTGATGAAACATCAAGTGCTCCAGGGATTATATCATTGCCTTCCACATCAGGGTCAATGCCTCTTGTTTCCCCCATTGTTTCTACACCAGGGTCTTCCAGTCAAACCCCTTCCCTCAGCCCTACTTTGGAACCAATTGAGGAAGAGTTATAATTCTTTGTTGATCCAACAAAGAAGCAGTTAATGCACAAAATTGCAGAGCTATAGGAATCTCTGAAGGTGAGTGAGGAGAGAGTATTATCAAGGAAAAAGGAGATTGTTACTATTGTCTTGTGGCATTTAAATGAGAAATTTGATGGTAGATTGTCAGTTGTGTATTCTTCTTATTATCTATTATTAGGTGCAATAAAGAACATTGACAAGGATCAGGAGGTAGCAATACCATTAATTGAGAAATGGATCCCTAGGGCCAATGATTTAGATATAATGTTTAAGGCCTCAAGGTTTGATGTCAATAATCGGCCTAGTCATTAAGACCTACTCAAGTGATGGTCAATTCATTGCAAGGATTTCAAGCCTTACCAAATGACTTGACTAGGAAGATCAAAGAATTGGTAAAGAATTTTGATGATTGGAGTGACACACTGCTACCCAAAATAATTTATAAGCAAGGTAATATCAAGTCACTTCAGCAATGGTAGGATTGAGCTAATGAGATCATCAATGCTCAAATTGCATTAATTTGTGATGATTCATATTTTGATTTATTAGTTAGTTGTATGGATAAAATTATCAGCACCAGCTCATTCCTTGAGTCTTTTGAATGAGAGGCAAACCAAGTGGCAGTTAAGTATATGCCTTATAGTGTCAAGGTAAATAAGGTAATCAATTTTAATTGGCCAACTGATGAAGAGTACAAGTAGTGGGTAAATATATATTTAACTAAGGAGGAGTAAAAATGGAGTAGGTTGCTAACAATTAACAAATTAGTCGTTGCAATTACAATAGATTCCAATTTTGTTTTTGTTGATAGTTTAGGCACAAAATTCTTGAAGTTTTGTTGTTGCATCAAACTATACTCAGCAGGAAAGATGAACAAGAAGATTCTCTGAGGGAGATTGTTGTTGTAACATATTTTTGAAATATCACAAGGTGACATGTGTACTCTCTGGCCTGATGCTTGTTTGCTCCTTCATTTTCTATAAGAAGGATTTCAAGGCCAGAAGTATGGGTTAGCAAGTTAGAGAATTTTTGTCGAGTCTAGGTGAAGTTGCAGAGCAATTGTAAAAATCTGATAGTTATAGAGAAAATGGAAGTTAGGTTTTGAGTCATTTTTGTTGTAGGTTTTGAATTCATGGAGGTTTAATGTTTTATGACAGTACTGACATTTGAACTAAATTGATTAATTCGAGATCATGTCTCTCCAGTGTACAAGCATATCTAAATTTTGAATATAATGATCAAGGGTTATTTTTTCATCTCACTGTTGTGGCGTGTGTAATTCTTGTTTTAGCTTTAATTCAAAGAATTAATTAAACTGCTTAAATAAGATTGTAGGTTGATATGCTCTGTACAAGGATTTAATAAGTAGTATTGAGTGTTGTGCACTTTTTGCACACATGCCCCACTAGAGGCAGGGACTCTCTTTTTCTTCTACATTTTTGTTCTTTGGCTTTGTCAATTTCTGGGTTTACTCTTCTTGGAGGTTATTTTGGGATTAAGTCCAGATTTGATTTGATTGGGGTGGTATTTTGAAGCATTTTGGGGCCTTGGATTTTAGAAATGAGGATTTTTCTAGTGATTTTCAATGTGATGTGTAAATATTTTTGCACCAATGGATAGAGGATGAAAAATTAGGCCAAGTTGTTTTTTTAACTTTTTGAAAATTCATCCGGGAAAAAAAATTATGGGGTTTCGAAGTTTTCCTCCAAATTTTTTGCCATTTTCGGGGATTTCCATCCGGTCCAGATTTTGGCGAATTTTGCCATTTTTCGGGGATTTCCACCCTGTCCGCATTTTTTCAATTGTTTTCAAGATTTTTTGTCCGGTCCGGATTTTTTCAGGTTTTTTGACAAATTCAGGATTTTCTGCCCCATTCGAATTTTTCCAGGATTTTCCGCCCCGTCCGGATTTTTTTAGGTTTTTTTGTCAAATCCGAGATTTTCCACCCCATCTGGATTTTTGCAGATTTCTGGCCTTTTTTGGGGATTTTCCCTTCCTGGCGGATTTTTCCGAACTTCCTGTCATGATTTTCCTGAACTCCGAAATTTATTAATAGGATTAAATTTCCAAAATTTTATGACGGAGTTGAAATTTCCAAAGGTTTATTTATGCTTAATTTTAATATTTTTTGGTTGGATTTTCACATGTGGGCTATTAATGATTATATCTATTTTTTAGGATTAAATAAAAAAGGACTTGCATATGGATTCGTGTCAGGAGGAAAATCTAGGAAATATTTAAAATACACCTACATATGAATCGGTGCCCAACTGTTCAAATGAACCCAATTGCATAAGAATCTATGCCACAACCTGTCTACAGCTGGAATATATGTTTTAAACATGGAGTGACGTGTGATGCTGTTTTCACTCTCTAATCATAATTTTTTTATTAAAATTGAGGTGGCAGATTGTTGAAATTCTTATTGTTCCTGGATGTAACTGCTTCTATGCTATTGGATGATGATGTACCACATTTTTAAGAACCCTAATGTGAATTCTTAGGGTTTTTTGGGGATTAATTGTAGCCATTGGATTGAATTTAATCCTAGCCCTTGGTTTAAAAATGTAATATCTATAAAAGGCTAGTGCCTTCTCATTTGTAAAAGTTAGTAGAGAGTATAAAAAAGTTAGGGAATAGCTGGTTAGAGGCCACAGAGCCAGAATTGGCTAAGTTAGAGGTTAGATTCTGCAAGTTAGTAGTTGTAGGAGAGGAGAAAGACTGGAAATTGTTATGTAATGCTAGAGAAGATAATGCAAACAGGTTGTTCATTTGGCAAACATTGTGTTATGTTTCAAAAAATTTATGGTTTCTTGTTCTTGATCAATTGCTATCTGTCATTTCTCTTGAGAGGTTCAGAAGAAGAACCAGATCTACTCTAGGAGAGGAAGAACTACAAGAGCTACCAACCCCTACTAGGTCAAGAAGGGCCAGAAGAAGGGGAGAATCATCATCCACCCACCCAATCCCATCATTCCCATCATTTTCATCCTCATTATCATCCGATTCTAAGAGCATTTCTATTCAGCAACCTCAACCAGTCATAAATCAACCATTATTGCTCCCACCTCCACCAATGGCTTTCTTGGCAAATAACCCATCCCCTCTATTCTTCAACAACTACAATGCTATGCCAATGAACCCTAAAATTACCTTCCAGGATAGGGGAATTAATCATGAGGATGTTGCCTACATACTTTTCCCTTATTCTCTAGGAGATGAGGCATTCTATTGGTATAAAAATCTTCCTGTTGGGTCTATCACTGCTTGGCTTCAGTTGGAGACTGCATTTTTACAGAGATTTGGGGTTCCAATCAGTTCCAATGGGCTTTATCTACAATTTACTAGAGTAAAGAGGGAGACGAATGAACCAATAGGGTCTTTCAATAATAGGTTCCATAGGGCTTATGCTAGGCCGCAACCCCCTTATGTCATGGATGATGCCTCTACCAGGGAGGTTTATTACAAGGCTTTGGATAGTTTGACATCTACATTTTTGAAGTGGAGAGAAAACCCTCTTGGCAGCCTGCTTGAAGCTTATGATGTGGCTATTAAGGTCAGTACATATTTGAGACAACACTTGTCTGGACCCCTGTCATTAGCTAGTCAAACAGTTATGTTGAGTTCAACTCCTCATCTGCCTTTGGTTTCACACCCAAGTCAACCCTTGAATCAAGCCCCACCCATGCCAAATTACTATTCGAATGTGAATCAGCCTACATTATCTCACTAGCAAGCTAATGTACCCAGTTACTTGCAGAGCTCTGAGACTTTTAACCAATCCTCGAACCATGGGTTTCATTCTGTTTATATGCAGAATTCAGCTAGTGTTGTTCCTCCATTAGACAATACAAATAAGGGGAGGTTGGATGAACTCATAGAGCTAGTAAAGAAGCTGGCCACCGAAGTCACTTACCTAAGGAACCAAAAAAATCAACCTTGGGACATCAAAATGGGAAATCAGTTCAATAATGATCAAGATCAGAGGCAGAATCTCGATAGGGGACAATATTTTAAAGATCAACCTTTGGGGCCAACATTTGATAGAAGGCAGCTACCACATCAAAATAGGACTTGGGATATAAGGCCTGACAATGAAGGAGTCCTAACATCTTTGGAGCATCCAAAAAATCAAGAAAATCCTATAGCTGGTGTATATCTAGTAGAAACAACTCTATCCAGATGTTGTAGGCTTCATAGCACCAATCAACACTCTGAATTGGATTGTCAAGAATTTTAGACTACTGCATCTATTTTCCAATAGGAGATCCAACATAACAACATATTTGAGTGGACAGGAGATAGTACCATCTAGTGCTTATGACATATCAGTCTTGGTGGTGGATCATGCACCATTCCCAAGGAGTGAAGAGAATGGACCAGAAGAAAAACAAGACAAAAGTGTTGAAATAGAGTATGCATACAATGATGAATCTATAGTTCAATATTTTGAGAGTGATGAGGAGAATGGAAATGATCCACTAGAGGTGGAAGAGCAGGTTTGGTTGTCAGATCATACAAAGGATGTGCATCAAACTACGAAGAATGAGTCTCCAATAGAAGAACTTCAACAAGCTATTGAGGAATGCCTAGTAGAATTGTCAGTTGGCATTGGATATGAGAAAGGCATAGCAGTAGACACTAAGGTAGCCCTGGAGGGGGTTGAGCTTTCAATTGAGAAGCCTCAACAGATTATCAATGAGTGTTCCATGAAGCAAATTGAAGGAACTGATGTTGCTAATAAAGGGGCTAATGTTCCTGAGGTTTATGGTTACAAGCTTGAACCAGTGCCAACAAGAGAATTTAGGGAGTCTTCTTATTCATCTAATTATGTTTGTTCTCTATCTGTTGGTGGGATAAATATTGGAGATTCACAAATTTTATGCATTAATGATGGGATAGCTAATGTGGTTCATTTTGATGCACAGGGAAAATTGAATGATGCTGAACACAGTAATATTATAGTCAAAATTGAGCACATGGTTGTAGGTGAAAATTTGCTTGAGGATCAGTCTATCATGCCTCCTAATGAACATCTTCCTGAGACACTTTCCATGCATGACAAAGATTATGTCGTTTCATCACTAATTCCTCATGAAGATACTCAAACAGGTGAAAATTTCCATGATGTTAAGTTTGAATTTGTTCAATCTAATTTTCACCTTGAATTGCTCATTGATGACTCTTTTTTTTTTTGTGCATGTTTCAAATGCAAGAGGAATACCACATCATCAGTTGAGACCTCCTGACCTCATGGATGTTAACTCTACACGATTGGAGGACAATAAATTTAACATTCAGTCTAAACAAGCGCAACACCAGGTTGTTTCTCTCCTTTCTGAAACTCCTAAAGTTTATCATTTTGATTATGGAGGTTTGGGGAAGACAACGTGCATATGGATTTGTCATGGTTTCAAAAAGTTACCTCAATTGTTGATTATTCTTGTTGAGATTTTTGAGTTTGAATGTTGCATTGTTGAGGTTTATTTTGCTGAATATAAGGATGAATTTGCATTCTTGAGGACTGTTACTACTACCTTGCTGCTTGTCCATGCGTTGAAAAGAAAAATAGGTGTGGGTCTCAGTCTGCCTTGTCTAGTCATGAGCCATTTTTAGTCTCTTTGTACATAATGTTCATCTGAATAAATGCAGCTTGCCTTGCTATTCTTTTTCTTTAGTCTTTTTTCATTTTCTCTAGGATAGATTGCTTTAGGATTAATTTTCTTTGGTTAGTTTAGATGGCTTTAGTTTAGATTTCTTTGTTTTTCCTTTGGTTGGCTTATATGCTTTTAGTTTCGGTTTGGTTGCCTGCTTTGCTTCTTCAGCTTGGTTTCCCCTATTTTCTGTTGGAGTGTCTTATTTGCACAACAACAATTATTTTATCTGGGGTTGTTTTTCGTATTCCTTTTACAAACTCTAATCCTCCTTCCAGGATATGTTGGTGGAAATATTCTATTCAGTGTCGCATATGCTAAATATTTAAAGTGGACAAGTCATTGGATTGAATTAGCTCTTGAATGTGCTCAAATCTTACAGTTTACACACATCTTAAGAATCCTAAGGTTGCCATAGGATCTTTGCGAGGTCTTGTTAAGTGAAAAATCTTATATTTCTACTTCAGTGCCACTGTGATTTTCAGCCCTGAGTGTGAGCTTCATTGCTTACAGGTTGAAATGAAAAGAATGAAAAGAAATATCAAAAAAAGAAAAAAAAAATATTGAATATCCAAAGAAAGTGAGTTCAACCTTTTAGGGGGAATCTGAATATCTCTATCAGGGCTATGGATGCCTAACTAGCAGTAGAGCTATGTTTGGGAGAATCACAGTGATAACCTTATCAGGGCTATGGATGCCTGACTGGCAGTGAGGCTCTATCCAGGTTGCTTTTGACCTTAGAATCTTTATGTAGCTTAACATGACTAAACTTGGTTTCTTGCAACAGCTTAAGGAGGGAAATTTATACACTTGCACAAACTTGGATTTCTAGCATAGGAAAGGCTAGCTTGTGCATTGATTTGAAACTTTAGTTTTTTGGTTGACTTGATGTGAGCATCAAAAATTAGAGATTATGCGTTCTTGATTCCAGTTTGTCATCGAAATTCTCTAAAGCATTTTCCCAGTGGAGTCGCCATTTTTTCTGCACTTTTTGCACACACACCCCACTAGAGGCAGGGACCCTCTTTTTCTTCTACATTTTTGTTCCTTGGCTTTGTCAATTTCTGGTTTTTCTCTTCTTGGAGGTTATTTTGGGATTAAGTCCAGATTTGGTTTGATTGGGGTGGTATTTTGAAACATTTTGGGGCCTTGGATTTAAGAAATGAGGATTTTTATAGTGATTTTTCAATGTGATGTGTAAATATTTTTGCACCAATGGATAGAGGATGAAAAATTAGGCCAAGTTGCTTTTTGAACTTTTTGAAAATTCATTCGGAAAAAAACATTATGGGGTTTCGAAGTTTTCCTCCGGATTTTTTGCCATTTTCAGGGATTTCCACCCGGTCCGGATTTTGGCGAATTTTGCCATTTTGGGGATTTCCACCCTTCATTTTTTGGGATTTTTAAGTTTTTGACAAATTGATTTTCCAAAGATTTTTCAAGATTTTCTATGGATTTTTTCGGGTTTTTTTGTCAAATCCGGGATTTTCCGCCCCGTCTAGATTTTGGCGGATTTTTGGCCTTTTTTGGGGATTTTCCCTTTCTGGCAGATTTTTCCGAACTTCTTGTCATGATTTTTCTGAACTCCGAAATTTATTAATAGGATTAAATTTCCAAAATTTTATGACGGAGTTGAAATTTCCAAAGGTTTATTTATGCTTAATTTTAATATTTTTTGGCTGGATTTTCACATGTGGGCTATTAATGAGTATATCTGTTTTTCAGGATTAAATAAAAAAGGACTTGTATATGGATTCGTGCTAGGAGGAAAATCTGGGAAATATTTAAAATGCACCTACATATGAATCAGTGACCAGCTATTCAAATGAACCCAATTGCATAAGAATTTGTGACACAACCTGTCTACAGCTGGAATATATGTTTCAAATGTGGAGTGACGTGTGATGTTGTTCACTCTCCAATCATAATTTTTTTATTAAAATTGAGGTGGCAGATTGTTGAAATTCTTATTGTTCCTGGATGTAACTGCTTTTATACTATTGGATGATGATGTACCACATTTTTAAGAACCCTAATGTGAATTGTTAGGGTTTCTTGGGGATTAATTGTAGCCATTAGATTGAATTTAATCCTAGCCCTTGATTTAAAAATGTAATATCTATAAAAGGCCAGTGCCTTCTCATTTGTAAAAGTTAGTAGAGAGTAGAAAAAAATTAGGGAACAGCTGGTTAGAGGCTGCAGAGCCAGAATTGGCTAAGTTAGAGGTTAGATTCTGCAAGTTAGTAGTTGTAGGAGAGGAGAAAGACTGGAAATTGTTATGTAATGCTAGAGAAGATAATGCAAACAGGTTGTTCATTTGGCAAACATTGTGTTATGTTTCAAAAAATTTATGGTTTCTTGTTCTTGATTCTCAGTGTTAGATGTTAGTTTTCAGTTCTTTCATGATAATGGTGAAATGTTAATGATGTTGATCGATCTTTGGTCCATACTTTTGGCAATTTGTTGATTGTAAGTTGTTGTGTAAAGTTAGTCTGGGCCTTATTTCGTGCTAAGTTCAATTATGAATGCTTTTTTACATTGCGCCATTTATTGGGTATGTGGATGAATGTTCATAGTCTAAAAATCTTCAGTTTCCTTAGAAGATTGCACCATTTTTGCAGAGTTGCAGGCTTGTCCTTGATTAAGAAAAAATTGGTTTTATTGGAGATTTTTCCATTTGCAACATTCATCATTATTGTGATTGATTTTAGGAGTAATTTTAATCTTAGGATCTCTTTTAAACTCTTATCTTTTGCTATTTCTTTTATTATCTAGGTTACATTTAAGAATCTGAGTATAAATATATTGCAAAATCTGATAAGTTTGAAGATCCAGTATTTGTTTGTAAGGCCCCTTGTGATTACCAGCATTTTCACATTATCTCTGAGTTGTTTCACTACATTGTCCAGACCTGACATTAGAGACCTTGGGGTTATCTCTTTTCCCATGGAGATTTACCTTTCAAGAGAGATAGGATATCATATTCTGACTGAGTTGTTGTTGTGCAGAAAACACCATCAACATTGAGTTAGGATACATATTGGTGATATTGTAAGGAAATGTTATTGAAGATATTATATGCTATATGTTGAATTTTTTATAAAACCTTAAGTATTTGTGAATTCGACTCCTCCAATGGATATAATGCACTGATCTAAGTTGTATCTATTTGTGAGATTTAGTATTTTGTTTGTGTTCACCTGGAGCTTGCTACAAATTTAAACAAATGAATATCTTTTACTATGAAGTCTTGTTGTGACTATCTCATGCTCCAAATGGTCGATATTATTGATGAACAACCAATTCTATTTAGTTTTATCTCGTTTTGTTGAGCTATTAAGTAATATTATCTATTATTGTTAATGTTGTTTATGATAATGGTGTAAAGGTTGTAAATGCATTAAGGGATCACCTTCCCGGGTCTTGTAGAGACCAAAGGGCAGGAGGTCTTTAAAATCCTCGTCAGTTGGTCTAGGTCCTTCGAGTTTCCCTTGATTGGAATTGGAAATTCTATAGGTAGAGTAGAAGATCAACTTGGTTATAGTAAAAACAACCAACAAAATGGTGACTCTACTGAGGATGTTAATTTCAATATATTTTGTCACTGTGTCGGTTGTCCATTTTTCATAGAGTTTTCATAGTATTTTTGTGATTTGAAGGTTGAGCCCATGGTTCTGTGCTAGGTTCGTCCATATCTTATGTTATTCAAAGTGTTTTGAGTCATTGGTGAAGTACATTGTATGTTGTCAATACAAAGTTCCAAAGGTCTTTTGAAATTCACCAAGTATCTCTGGATATTTGGCATTCCCAAGATAATTGGGTGGCAACTCTGAAGTCTCTGCACCAGTGTGTATCTTATTTTGAAGATTTTATATAAGTTGAAGGATATTTTGGACAAGTACACAGAATGAAGAACACCAGGTCATTCATGAAAAATCATTCAAAATAGACATTGGAGAGTGAACTTCCTAAAACAAAGGAGGACTAGATAAAGAAAAAACTAGAATCTAGTCATGTTGCTCCCACGTCATAGAACCCTGTACAACAAGGTAAAAGTAATTCTTTACATCCTATCCTTGAAATTTCCGAATATGTTACTAAAAGTTCAGATTCAAATAGATGTGGATTTTTTGATGCGTTATTTAATACACCAAACCAAGAGGATGTAACATGTCAAAATAAAGGACTTGTTAGTGTTCAATACTCTGAAAATAGAAGAAGTAGGAGTAGAAGTCAAAGCCATCATAGAGAAAGCACCATTGATGTGCCCCCTCCTCCTGTTGAGGATGATGGAACTCCTTTATTGTCTAGACATGTACTTGAAGAGGTCAACCTAATAGATCTAAGTGATACATCGAGTTCTGAGATGACCTTTCCTAACCCTGATGATGTTTTTGGATACATTGACTCCTTAAGGTGGGAGATCCAAAAACAATTTGAGCTTAGGAGGAAAAAATAAAAAGAAACATAAACATAACTGATTGCATGCAATGATTGAAAGAGATAGGTTGATTAGACAATTGACAATGATGAAGGCCCTGAACCAGGAAAAGCTTGAGCCAAATGTTGACGGCCCTGTTGTCTGTGAAATTGTTGATAAGGAAATAAAGCCTGTGTCTAAGGTAGTTCGTGTAGGTCAAGTTGATGCCCAATAAAAACCCTCAGACCCTATCAAGCCTTAGCCAAGTGATCCAAATCCTAACCCTGTCTTGGACAAGGGAAAAAAAGGCTGAGGGGATTAAAATAAGTGATAAGGTGACTTCCCACCCTCCTAAACGAGACCTGCCCCCACATGTACCATTACAAGTTGAAACTGGCTTAGAAAAGGTTAGAAGGGAGGGTGAGGCTCTTACTAAGGAATTGGAGAGGACAAAAATTGAGGCTGCAAATGTAGAAATGAAAAGAAAAATAGGTTTCCTAAAGATTTCAAGCATGGATGAGGCTACACAAGCTGCAACCTCATCAATTCACCAAGATGCCTTGAAATATGGTCCTAAAAAACATCTGGATACCAATACAAATAACTTTGGCTCGAGAACCCATGCTACTAAGTTTGTAAATCTAAATTTGGATGGCCCTAGGATACAAAATATAGGATTTGGTTTTGACTCTCAGAAGATTGAAGGATTATTCCAAAGAAGACCGATACAATTGGAAAGATATAGGAAATTATACTTTGATGGTATTCCATGTTATCCAAATCCCATCCTTGATGATTTGAGAGAGAAGATGAGTAAGTTTTCTAGTAACAATGTTGTGATAGCAGAGGAACATTTAAAAGCCTTTATGGATATGTTGAATGATTATGAGGTAGAGCATGAAGATGTTGTAATGAAATTGTTTTTACAATCCTTGGTAGAAGACGCAAGGGATTAGTACAGTGGTTTACCTAATGCTAGTATTGGTTCATGGGATGAATTTGAAAAGTGTTTCAAGGAAAAATACGGTGATAAAACCAAAGCTAGTTTCATGTTGAATGAGTTGAACAACATCAAAAAGTCATTAAATGAACCTATGACAGAGTTTAATCTAAGATTTCAAAAATCAATGTATAAGTTGTTCCAAGTTTTGAGGCTTGATGAAAATGTATGTCTAACCACATATTTCAATGCTTTTGATGCTAAAATGGCATATATCCTCAATGATAAAGACCCTTGGACTATGAGGGATGCTTTCAAGGTGGCTATAAACATTGAGAGCAATAGGAGAGCTTCTAGGAAATATGGTAGAAGAGAGGAGCCTACACTTTTGAGAAGTCCTAAGGATAAGGTTGAGAAGGTTTCTGCTACACACCCTAAGGATGATGAGAAATTGGATAAGGTCTTGAGTACTTTGAAAGACATAAAATATACTATTTCCAAGCAAGAAAAGGGTATATGAAATGAAAAACAACAATATAATAAGAATGAAATATCGCCTAGGTTGTAAAATTACCCTTATAATACAAATTGGAAAGATGGGAAACCAATCTTCCCCAGTCAGAAGCCCAAACATGATCAGCATACACCAGACCCCATGTAGAAGGATTCAATAAATCTGGTACAAGATAGGCCATGGTGTGAGGTGTGTGAACATCCACATGATCAGAGTTACTGTGGTATTGCTTAGTTGCTTGTTGTTGAAGGGACATAGCTGGACACTCATGAGAAGACTCCTGCAAGTGAGCAGGGTGATGTAGATGTTTGTATGGACAGATCATACATTGATGAGGCAGATTGTTCCTCTGATGATGAATCATAGGAAGTTGATGTGGATAATCAAAGGCAAAGAAGTGAGATATAATATCAACAGTTTTTCTCTGATGAGGAAGATGATTTTGACCATAATGCTTGCAATATCGAACAAGATGAAGATTCAATGTCCTTAAGGATACCATTAGAAGAAGAGATTGCAAGGTTGACTGAGGAAATGGTTGCTCAAATGAGAAGCTCACTTCAGCTGAGAAACAAAACTGTTGGTGGTGAATAGGGTAAACCTGCCAGCTTGTTTATTAAAGAACAAAAGGATAAACATAAGGGTGTTAAATTTGATAACAAGAAAGATACTGTCAAAGTTAAAGAGGTGAAAAGCGATAAGATTTGGGCGAAAAATGATGAAACTCCAAAGCCTCAAGAAAACGCAGCTTCATCATTGGTGAAAACTAAAGTGATTACAAAGTATGTTGAACTCGCTTCAAAGGATAGGAGGAAGAAGAAACCTAAGGGAAGCAAGCAATAAGAGAAAATAGAAAATGATGAAGGTATGGTGTCTGATTTGCCAAAATATGCACCCATAGATATGTTTCAAGTACTTTCTAAGGTTAAAGTTACTTTACCTTTTCTAAAAATGATGAGAATAGATGAACATAAGGAAAAGACAATAGCCTTGATCATGGGTGTTACTATTAATAGGGTTGAACAAGGTAGTTGTAAAGAAGCAAATGATGAAGGAGAAAGAAAAGAGAAAGAATTGGAGGGAACTGTGTCACAAATTCCTCTTGTATATTTAGGGAATTCCATTAATATGTGACTTGAAAACATAAACCCCTTTTTCTTAAGTGTTGTTATAAATGGGAAGACTTTATGGAATCGTATGATAGATTCAGGGGCATCAAATAATGATATTCTAGTCAAGATCATGGAGGAAATGGGCCTGACAGTGGTTACTACTCAAGGTAAATGATATGCAATGGATTCAAGGAAAGTGCCAATTATTGGGACTATCAAAGCTTTACCTTATAAATTGACTCAGTATCCTAAGAAGGACTTAGCCATGACTGTATTAGTTGCAGACATCACACCAAATTTTGGGATGCTATTGTCAAGAAAGTGGAGTGCATCAATGGGGGGTAACATGCACTATGACCTATCATTTTCTACTTTCTCCATCAATGGAAAGAATGTCAAGATTGAAAGAGAACCAAAAGTGCCCCATATGATTGAGCATGACCCAACTAAAAATATGACATGTTTTATTGACAGTGGCATAAATGAATTCAGGGTTGAGGAATGCCCTAGCAACTGTGAAAGCCTACTGTACCAATTGATACATAAGTAAAAAAATTGCCTAAGTGTGATGACTTGTGGACTATGTACTTTGATGGTGCAAGTTCAAAGAAGGATCTGGTGCAAGTATTTTGTTACAATCACTGAGTGTAAATACATTAAGGTTCTCTTTCACTCTATCATTTGAATGCACCAATAATGTGGTGGAATATGAGGCCTTGTTATTGGGGTTAAGATTGGTTGAAAATCATGGAATTAAGAAGCTCAAGGTAGTTCGAGATTGTGAGCTTGTGGTTTCCCAAGTTAGAGGCAGGTATGTATCAAAGAATAAGAGGTTCAAACAATATAGGAATGTTGTTTGGGATGAATTGGAAAAAATTTATGCATTTGGGATAGGTTGGATGGAGAGAGGCCATAACAAAGTGGCTAATTTATTAGTGAATATTGCATTAAAACCAGATGATATAAATTTTGTTGGGATCTCAAAGGTTGAAGAGAAAACCAGGCCATATGTTCCTAATAATATCAAAAATTGTCAAGTTTTTGATAATGATGATGACATATTAAGATTCTTGAATTGTGTGGATGAATATGAAAGTCAAGAAATTGACATTGGGGATTTTGTACAAAAAATTGATGGTAAAGATACTATTTGGAAATGAGGTCATTCAGTTAAATACAAATACAATTCCTAAGGGTTTAGGTGTATTGGAAAGAGTATTTGACAATCAGGATAGGATAAAGGCTAGTCATGCTGCTTCACATCTTGATGACTTGGAAGAGATAAATCTTGGAGCAGAGGCATCACCAGAAAAGGTATATATTGGAAATAAACTGTCACCAAAGGTGAGAAGGATGATAATTGACTTGTTAAGGAAGTTTAGACATGTGTTTGCATGGCCCTATGATGATCTTAAAGCATACAGGGAATATTTGTTCCGACATGAGATTCCTTTGAGTGATGGTGCCAAGCCATTTAGGCATAAACAAAGGCCTATTAATCATACCTTAGCCCCTAAAATTCAAGAAGATTTAATGAAGCTAAGGGAAGCAAGGATCATCAAGCCAATCATACATTCATCCTGGGTGTCAAATTTAGTTTCAATAAGAAAGAAAAATGAAGACATCAAGCTATGTGTAGACTTCAGAAATTTCAATGTGTCTTCATTAAAAGACAACTATCCATTACCAAATATGGAAGCCATGTTGCAAAGGGTGACAGGCTATGAATTAATTTCTATGATGGATGGGTTCTCTGGTAACAACTAGCTCATGGTCAAGGAGTCTAAGCAATATAAGACAACTTTCACTACACCCTGGGGAATTTATGTTTATGTGAGGATGCCTTTTGGTCTAACAAATGCAGGGGCTACTTTTCAAAGATCCATGGATGTGGCATTTTCATATTTCATTAACGTTTTTTTGGTGATATACCAAGATGACTTGATAGCATACTCCAAGAAGGAAGAGGATCATTGTGAGCATCTAGAAAAGGCATTTAGTAGAGAATTGGAGTATGGTATCTCTTTGAATTTGAAGAAATATGCATTTGGGGTAAAAGAAGGGAAATTGTTGGGACATATTGTTTCTAAAGATGGAGTCAAAATTGATCCAGAGAGAGTAATTTCAATAGAAAAAATCTCACAACCCCACAGTGTCAAAGGTATACAATCTTTCTCTGGAAAAATAAACTTCCTAAGGAGGTTTATGATAAATCTTGCTGAGATAGTTCACCCAATTTCCAAGATGCTCAAGAATGGAGCTAAGGTTGAATGGGGAGAAGAGTCTGTACAGGCCTTCCAAGCCATTAAGCAAGCAATAAAGGAGGCTCCTATATTGAAAACCCTTGATTTTTCTAAACCCTTACAGATATTTTCAGTTGCTTCTTTCCACACAATTGCAACTGTCTTGTTGCAAAACAATGCAGAAGGTTTTGAACAACCTATAGCCTTTTTCAATAAATCTTTGCAAGCTATGGAACTCAAGTATAATATTAATGAAAAGTAGGAATATGCATGGGTGAAGGCAGTAAAAGCTTTCAAGCCTTATTTTATGGGAGCTATTTTGGTTGCATATGTACCTAGTGTTGCTATTAAAGATATTTTTACACAACACGAAGTATCAAGAAGATGGTGTAGATGGATCAATAGGATCTAGGAATTCAATATTGAGATCCAAATTACTAATATGGTAAGAGGACAAGGATTGGCCAAGCTCATGGCCCAAAGTAATCTGGAATAAAATCAGATAAATTTGCAAGAAGAGGAAAATAGATCACACATATGTGATATGGAGCATTCTGAATGGTATAAAGGTGTGATCTATTATTTGCAAAAGATGAAATGTCTTGATAACTTGAGTGAAAATGAAAAAAGGACATTGAAATTACATGCTATAAAGTATGTTATTATAGCTGGTAAGCTTTGGTGGAGAAATGGAGAAGGTGTCATGCTAAAGTGTGTAGACCAAGATCAAGCACAAGAAATTCTGATTGAGATGCACAGTGGAGTTTGTGGAGGGCATTACATGGCAAAAAAAACTGCACATAAGATAATGAGGGTTGGATTTTGGTGGCCTACTATTTTTAAAGATGCACACCAATTAGTAAAGACATGTGATGCTTGTTAGAATTTCTCTGGTAAGTTAAAATTCTCTGGTAACTTGCCTCCAAAACTAGTTGCAATGCAATCTCCATTTCAGCAATGGGGAATTGATTTTATGGGAGAGATAGGATGTAAATCTAGTGGAGGCCACTCATGGATATCGGTGGCCACTGATTATTTTACCAAGTGGGTGGAAGCAATTCCAACAAAGAGAGCAACTAGTAAAGTGGTAATTGACTTCCTAATGAGCAATATATTGACTAGGTTTGGATGTCCAAAAAGGATTGTGTCAGATAATGCAATGTGTTTCAAATCTAAGGAATACACAAAATTTTGTGAAAAGAATGGGATCCAAATTTCTTACTCATCGTCATATCACCCACAGAGAAATGGACAAGCAGAATCAAGAAATAAAAGCTTGATGAAAATCATTAAGAGAATCTTGGATAAAAATAAGAAGGCATGGGATTCTAAGTTGAGATTAGCAGTTTAGGCAGATAGGGTAACTGTGAAGAAAGAAATTGGCTATGCCCCATTTGACTTGGTCTATGGGATAAATGCAAGGTTACCCCAAAATAACCTGATGGAGATGTATAAGTTTTTCCAAATGTATGACAATGAAATTGATTATGAAATGCAATTGAGAGTAGAAGCTCTCATAGAATTGGATTAAACTAGGAGGGAGGCTCAAATGAAAAATGAAAAATTACAGTTGCAAGTAAAGAACTTGTATGAAAAAAAGGCAACTACAAGGAGCTTCTAAGATGGAGATTTGGTCCTAATGTGGAATGCCAGATTAGAAGATAAAGGATAACATGGAAAATTTGATGCAATTTGGTTGGGTCCATTTTTTATCAACAGTAAGTGGGGTGAAGATTCATACTTCCTCCAAGAGATAACATGGGATATTCTTGAATTTCCAATTCATGGACAGTTCTTGAAGTTGTACTTCACCTGAAGTATGTTTTTTCCATGAACAGTAGTTTAGGTTTGTATATAGGTTAGTGGTAGGTTTCTTTCCTGTTGGGTTGTTTGGTCTAGACAATCCCTTTTGGTCGTCTCTACAATTGGTCTGCTCAACCTGAGATTCTAAAATCTCACTTCATTCCAGTGGAATGAATGTCCCCAACTGGAGCCACTGATGGAACACCAATTTTCTGCTCTATAAGTTCCATTTGATCTCGCCTTTGTTTTTGGCCCTGCATAATTTTTGAGAAGCCTAAGGTTGGGGTTTTACATTTGTTCTCTTGTTTTCATGTAAAACCCTAGTGTCTTGTCTTTTACCTTGGCTGGGATCTATTTGGTCGTTACTTTTTTGAGGAGGGTTTTAAGAACAACTTAGGCCCCATCGTTTCATCTAGGTTTTGGCCCCTTTTGATCCGTCATTTTATTTCTTTCATTAGACTTTATTATTTCCTAAGTCTAGGATGGCCTCGTGCTCCCCCGTTTAAAACAATCTTATGTCATTGCTTGTCATCGGCCTAGTGATGTCTCCTCATGCTTTTAAAAAATGTTTTATATTTTGCAATGGGACAAATTTTCATGACCGTTGATTAATCAATGATTGATCTCAGTCATTCCCCGTTATCCCTTGATGACCCCACCATACAGCTTTGGTTGATCACAATATCATGGGTGAGTGCCATGTGTCTCATCTAGTGAAGCTGAAGAAATGATAGGAATACTTTGATACATTAATCCGGCTTTAATACATTATGTAGCGGGTTACTAAAGTAGTTATAAGATACACATGCTTCAAATGAATGAAGATGTTTTAATCTCAGTAGGAAAGGTGCTCGATGATTAATGATAGAGCTAGTGACTGTGTTGAATGAGCAGGATCATTGATGATTGGGATTCATGGTTTCCCACCATCATGTGATTGGGAGTTCCAAGGACCTTACTGATTACGATATCACGGGCGAGCGCCACATGGATTTCCTTGGTGACGTAGAGTATGGTGGGCCATTGTTGCCACGATGGAGGTCATGTCTTATTTTTTTGAAGATAGTCATTCGATGATCTAGCCAAAGTGAAGGATCGATGGGTAATATTTGAATCTGCATGAAATGTGATTGGATTCGTTGGTGCAGTGCACGAGTGAGCTTTAATGGTGGACGAGATGTTCTCTGGCATGATTTGATTGAAATAAAGTGACCATTTTTCTATTCTATTGTATCACAAAGCATTCAAATAGTTTCACGGAATAGTATCAAAGCCAAGGATGAATTTATGAGTTGTTATAGCAAAGATTAGGGTTTCTGTAAACACAAATCCATTAGTTGAATTATGTATCTCCTGGTTAATTTGTAATCTGAATTTGGGGAAATTTTCTATGTGCTTGTCACAAGGCTTGTTTATAATTGTTTTAGGGATGTAGGTGAACTAAATTGTGGGGAATTTATAGTTTTTTGCTTTTTAATTTCATAGTTTTGTAAAGCCCTAGTTTGTTTTAAGTCCGAAAAGCAAGGAAGCCCTAGTTTACTCAGGATGGCACCATCAAAAAGTCATTCTAGCCAAATTAACTATCTAAATAGAAACCTATATGATGATTTCCTAGATCAATTGCCCTTGTCAATGAATGATAGGAAGAGGGGGTTGGATTTAATGTGAGGAAAAACCCTAGGGGAGGGATTGGTCTATAATTCATTCAATATAGTTGATCCTAGGGTTCCCCTTACGGGTTTGGAGATGTTCAGACTATGGTTTAGATAGAGAAATTTTCCCCATCCTTTTTCAAATGGCTAGATGTATGATATGGGGAAGATGATAGTTCTAAATGTGTTCCTTGATGTGGACTCGCTCAAGGTTGTGGCTGCAAGATATGATCCTATCACATGGGTGGTTAGAGACAACAATGGAAAGATTATGTTAAGTAATAACATGGAGGAGTTTCGACAGGTTTTTGATCTGAGTGAGCCCAGTTTGTTCTTGGTTCCTATTGATCTTGAGAGAATGAAATGGGAGTATGGGAGGCTGAAATCCCTTTTTAGAGTTAATATTCTCCCACCTCATTTGGCTAGGGAAAGAGGTTCCAATTTTATATTAGCCCCAGTGACCAGGAGCCTTTCAGGTTGGACTGTTTTGCAAAACACTTCTTGGCCACTTTCTACTCATTATGTCAGATTTTTGGTTTTAGTTCCAACACAGTGATGCCTATTGCCTATATGTTCATGGGGGTGCAAATAAAACACCCCAATTTCTCTGTGATATATGATTTTGCTTCCTATTTGGCTGAAAAGATACATGAACAATTGATGAAATTGCAGAAAAATGATGTTGGCACTCCCTTTTTCTAGTATTCTATGTTGATGTATATTTTTTTGTTTAAGAATGTTGAGTTCTTATTTGAGAAGATGAGGTTGAAGTAGTTTGTTAATGGAGAAAGGCTGCCAGTGCAAGCGTGGACTGCTGACCTTTCATACAATAGGGAGAATGCCAATTATGTGCAGTTCAACAACTGCTTTACATCTAGATTTAGGGCCAGACTAATGGTAAATGTACCCAGGGTTCCTGAAGAGTTGCATGATTTCCTTAGGCCAAAGGGGAGGAGGCTAGAGTTAAAAAAATTCCACAATTGGGGTGACATTATCCCATACCCAATCAATATTGTTTTGAGGGTGTATGGTTTTCAGGGGACCCCACAGATATTGCCATATAATGTCCCACCAAGGGTTGGATTTTCTGAGGTTATGTGGTAGATTGGATGTATCCATGAGGATAACGTTATAGGAAAGGGCAAGGGGACCTTTTAACAAGACTATATAGTGGTGTCTAATTTTTTGTTTTCAAAGGGAGGCTAGGTTCATTTTGGAAAGTATTTTGAGGTGTACTATTTGCATTTTGGTCCCAAGAGGCAATATGATCCTGAGGGTTTCTTTGCTCTATTTAGACAAAGAATAAAAGGGGCCAAATTTTTGCATGAGTTCAATTTCCCTGAGACTTTATCATAAATGAATTTGATTTAAATAAGCAAGAGTTGAACAAGGAGAAATACATAGCTTATGATAAACTATTGGCCATTGTGCACAAGATGGATCCAAAGTATGATCCACTGCTGGAATTCAGTCCATATCACAAAAATATTGACTTTTTGATGGATAATTTCAAACAAATCATGAGTATTTTGATGACCAAGAAAATAAATTTGGAGTAAGACTTGGGCATACAAGAAAAAGTTGCAAGGCCACTTGAAGAGAGGCCAACCTACCAACCTTCAGATGATTGGCCTATTTATGGGAGGAAAAGGAATGATAGTAGTGATGAAGAAGAAGAAGACGGAAAAGGAAAATAGATAATGAAATTGTATGAATAACCAAGTCCAAAGCTTAAAACACCTAAGGCAATCAAGATAATTGATTTAGATTCATCACCTAAGAAAATTCGCTCACCACCACCATTAGAGCCAAGCCCCAAGAGGTGAAGGATTGAGCAGTCACAAGAGGACTTGGTGGATGAGATTAATGTCACCGATCAAGATAAGTATATGGGCATGCCTTCTCCTCCCAGACCAATTGAGTTGGTTCTATAAGACCTAGATATGAAAGGTAAATGTGTACAAGATGCAAGGATGGAGGCATGTAAAGAGTTTTTAGATAATGATTCCTTTCTAAAAACACCAGTCTTCTTGCAACTAGTATGGAGAATGAAGTTGGAAGAATATCAAGAGAAATGCAAGAAGAGAAGAGAACTAAGACCCGATAGGTCAGGCCAACAGAATGATGATGAGGTAAAGGCTGAATTAATGAATGAATTCAAGAGAATCACTCCAGAGGAGGGGAGAAAATTGATCAATCAAGCTGGTGTCTTGATTCTACCGGAGTGGGACATTGCTGATGCAATAGCTTTCAATGCTATTCTAAAGTCCAAGAATCCCCTGTAAAATTTTGAAGAAGAGGTCAAGGCAGCATTGCAAGACTCTCTCTTTAGTGAAGAATATGAGACTTTGGCAATTTGGGCTTTGGCCCCACAAGGAAGAAAGCCAAATATTACTGATATTAACCCAAATTTGAGAGGGGGGTTACTAATAAAAAGAGCTTCAGATACCTCAACCAAAAAGGCCACAAATTTAACTATAAATGTGGCCAAATTGACACAAAAGACTACAAAGAGAGAGGAGGCTGAAAAAAGGAGCCTTATGGAAAAATATAATATTATAATTGGTGAATATAATAAGGTGCATTAAAGGAATATTGAGTTGTAGACAGAGGTGAATAGGTTGAAATACAAGTAGATTGGTGAAACATCAAGTGCTCCAGGGATTAAATCATTACCTTCCACATCAGGGTCAGTGCCTCTTGATTCCCCCATTGTTTCTACACCAGGGTCTCCTAGTCAGACCCCTTCCCTTAGCCCTACATTGGAACCAATTGAGGAAGATTTAGAATGCTCTGTTGATCCAACAAAGAAGCATTTAATGCACAAAATTACATAGTTATAGGAATCTTTGAAGATGAGTGAGGAGGGAGTATTCTCAAGGCAAAAGGAGATTGTTACTGGTATCTTGCAGAATTTAAATGAGAAAGTTGATGGTAGATTGTCAGCTGTGTATTCTTCTTATTCTTTATTATTAGGTGCAATAAAGAACATTGACAGGGATCAGGAGGTAGCAATACCATTAATTGAGAAATGGATCCCTAAGGCCAATGATTTAGATGTAATGTTTAAGGCCTCAAGGTTTGATGTCAATAATAGGCCCCAGTCATTAAGACCTACTCAAGTGATGGTCAAGTCATTGCAAGGATTTCAAGCCTTACCAGATGACTTGAGTAGGAAGATCAAAGAATTGGTAAAGAATTTTAATGATTGGAGTGACACACTATTACCTGACATAATTGATAAGAAAGGTAATATCAGGTCACTTCAGGAATGGCGAGATTGAGCTAATGAGGTCATCAATGCTCGAATTGCGTTAATTTGTGATGACTCAAATTTTGATTTATTAGTGAGTTGTATGGATAAAATTATCAGCACCAGCTCATTCCTTGAGTCTTTTGAATGAGAGGCAAACCAAGTGGAAGTTAAGTATATGCCTTATAGTGTCAAGGTAAATGAGGTAACTAGTTTTAAGTGGCCAACTGATGAAGAGCACTAGTAGTGGGTAAATATATATTTAACTGAGGAGGAGTAAAAAGGGAGTAAGCTGCTAATAGTTAACAAATCAGCTGTTGTAGTTACAATAGATTCTAGTCTTGTTTTTTATGATAGTTTAGTTGCAAAATTCTTGAAGTTTTTTTGTTGCATCAAACTATTCTCATCAGGCAAGATGAACAAGAAGATTCTCCGAGGGAGATTGTTGTTGTAACAAATTTTTAAAATATCACAAGACGATCCAAGTGGCTGGTGACATGTGTACTCTCTGGCTTGATTCTTTTTTCCTCCTTCATTTTCCGTAAGAAGGATTTCAAGTCCAGAAGTACACGTTAGCAAGTTAGAGAATTTTTGGTCGAGTCTAGGTGAAGTTGCAGAGCAATTGTAAAAATTTGATAGTTATAGAGAAAATGCAAGTTAGGTTTTGAGTCATTTTTGTTGTAGGTTTTGAATTCATGGAGGTTTAATGTTTTATGATAGTTTTGGCAGTTGAACTAAATTGATTAATTTGAGCTCATGTCTCTCCAGTGTACAAGCATATCTTAATTTTGAATACAATGATCAAGGGTTATTTTGTTCATCTCACTCTTGCGGTGTGTGCAATTCTTGTTTTAGCTTTAATTCAAAGAATTAATTAAACTAATTAAATGAGATTGTAGGTTGATATGCTTTGTACAAGGATTTGATAAGTAGTATTGAGTTAGTATACATATTGGTGATATTGTAAGGTAGTGTTATCAAATATCTTATATGCTATGTGTTGAATTTGTTAGAAACCCTTAGTTATTTATGAGTTTGACTCCTCCAATGAATATAAGTCACTGATCTAAGTTGTATCTATTTATGAGATTAAGTATTTTGTTTGTGTTCACTTGGAGCTTGCTACAAATTTAAACCAATGAAGATCTTTTACTATGAGGTATTGTTGTGACTATCTCATGCTCCAAATGGTTGATATTATTAATGAACAACCAATTGTATTCAGTATCATCCCATTATGTTAATCTATTAACTAAGATTATTTAGTATTTTTAATGATGTTTATGATAATGGTGCAGAGGTTGTAAATTCATTAAGGGATCACCCTCCTGGGTCTTGCAGAGCCCAAAGTGCAGGAGGTCTTTAAAATCCTCGTCAATTCGTCTAGGTCCTTCGAGTTGCCCTTGATTTGAATTGGAAATTCCATAGGTAGAGTAGAAGATCAACTTGGTTACAGTAAAAAAAACCAACATAACATAGGCAAGACTCATATTTGATAAGCCCTTGAGGCCCCTAGGATAGTCTTTTAGGTTAGGTTCTTGGTCAAATCTCATAATCATAAAACATTTGCAAACTCGAAAAAGCACCAAAAGAATTGCAAACTTGGAAAAACACAAAAACATTTGAAAACTCATAAAACCCCAAAACATTTGAAAACCTTGGAAAACCCTAAACAACCTCAAATAATCAAAAACCTAAAACATTCACATAAACATTCAAAAGACCAAAAACATTGAAATATTCAGAAAAACCTAAAAAACCATCCATCCCATTTCACTTTCACTCACAATAAACCTTCATCCATAATAAATCAATTGTCATCTCCAAACTTTGGAATTTAATAAATGGAAGACAAGTACAACAATCAGCAAAAGTAGAACCTTTGAATGCAAAAATAAAACTCTTGATCATTATCAAACTTGTTAATCATTGGCAATCACTTTGGATATTTATCCTAAAAAAAGCACACCATTTGGTAAGAGATATAAATAACATTGACTATTTCTTTTTTGATATTTTCTATGATTTATCTTATTGACCCATTCTGAGGACCTCTCGATGATGTTTCAATGATTTAGAGAGAAAGGAATGGGGCATTAGTCATTATATTTCATTTGATGTGCTTGTGGGTATTCTTGTAAAATAATCTTGGTGCATACTTGCTTAGTTATGTGTACGGAGGTTGTTTAGAGTAAATTGTTGACTATTGCATATGTTTTGGTTTGAGATATTCTAAACTTCTAAACTACATTCCAAAGAGGTTTATGCATGTCAAGGTGTGAACAAGAACTATGTTATCTATTTGCAGAGTCAAAGTCCATCACACTAGATACAGTGCCATCCTAGTTATCAATACCTTGATGCATCATGTTTATGTGTTATATCAAACATAAGGAATGACAAAAAATCCCAATCCCAAGATATGACCAAATTATCACTCTCATCACCATATCTAATAAAGTATCGATGGATCATGGACTTGTTGGAATTTTGAATCAATCTCAAAACCAATGGTCAATCCATTAATCTTATTCTTCTATATTTACTAACAATTCTATCCAAGTATTGAATATGTGTGATATATCAAAATATACATGAGGCTACCCATGGCTGATGATTGTCTATACATCATCAAATATGTCTACATCAGGCGTCTCATTTTTCTAGTCCTCTTTGAGCTACTAAATCAATGTTTCATCTTTGTCAATAGATCAACCCAAAATTCAAAATTTCCACATGATCTCTCAAGGTGGCAGGGTACCAACTTATTTTCCTTCTGCTGGGGCAATAGTGGGGCATCCAAAAAATCATTTTTTTATTTGAGCAGCAAGTTTTATCTGAAAAGCGCCAATCTTTGAACCAATGTAATAGGTACCTCACTTCAAAGAGGGGGAAAATATAGACATGTAAAAATTTCTTGAATGATATCACACACTCGAATCTAATATACTAACATTGTTTCATCCTGAAACCCATCCTCTTTTTGCTTAATTGATTAAATTAGCCTAGCTATTCAATTAATCACATCATCTGCATCTATTAATCTAATTAATCTCATTAGGTTAATTCCTACCCCTTTCAGGCTAGCATTTCATCCTGTTAAATTGGATAAATAAAAATATTTAATTTAACACCTTAAGTCCTCTCATTTAAATTAAACAATCTTAATTATTTAATTAAATTTCATTCTTACCCCTTTTCATTAAATAAGTTAATTATTTAATGGATATCCTGAATTCCCCAAATTTGCATAATTGAAACCTTGTTTGAATTATCAAATTACTAATTATCTTCACCTTCCCACTTGCAATAATATTCCCTCTTTTGCAAATTCCTCCAAAAGGGAATATTCTTGGAATATTCCCTCTTTTGTAAATTCCTCCAAAAGAGAATATGCTTGGAATATTCCCTCTTTTGCAAATTCCTCCAAAAGGGAATATTCTAAAGAATATCCCTCCCCTTTGCACATTAAAACTTTGTTTTAATTTGCTAAATGCCAATTTTCTTCATCCACTTGCATGAGAATGAATATTCTTTGAGGATATTGTCCCTTAATGCTATGAGATTTCCACAATCCATAATGCTTATAATTTGTTGTTTCTGGATTTTGATTGTGTATGAATTTTTGCATTGATGTTTCAGATCACTCTATCATTCTGATGATGGATCACGAAGTGTGATCTGAAGCGTCGATACAAAAATTCATACACAATCAAAATTTAGAAACAATAAATTATAAATATTCTCTCTTTTCACTCATTCAAAAAAAGGGAATATTCTTCTCTGAAACAAACTTTCAAAAAACTTCTTGAGAAAGCTTCGAAAGTGTGCTTCTACGCATGATTGTGAGCATTTGATTAAATATCAACTTTCATTCTCAACCCTTGATGGGAATCCATGATCCATGGCTCCATCTCCTTTCCATCCTGACCACTGATTGATTTTTCAATCTAAGCCCTTGTTTTCTCATTCAAATTTAGATTTAATTAACTAAATTTCTCATTATCCTCACCCTCCCACTTGCAAGGGAATATTCTTAGAATATTCCTTCTTTTGCACATTCCTCTAGAAAGAGAATATTCTTATGGAATATCCCCTTTTATGCACTCATTCTTCCAAAATATCTCTTAACCTCTTCCTAATTCTTAGGAACTATGTTTGTTGAAAGTTAATTTGGACCATTGATTAAATTAGTTGATCCTTGTCAACTTTCAACCTTGACCATGGATTGGAATCCTCATTCCATGTTTCATCCTCCTTTCATTTGTGACCATTGATAGATCAAATCAATCTCATCCATTGCTTTATCATTTTATATCCTATAAATAGATCACTATTTGGAGACAAATGGATCAGCCTTTTAATAGTAAACTTATGTTGTTAAAATCACTCTCACTTGCATTCATATTTAGCTTTTTTAGTTTAAATCTTGATCATCTTAGCTTTTATCATGTTAATTTAGCTTTAATCATGCTTGTTTTCATCTTTTTTTATCAAATTCCATAGATTTTAATCAATAAAATTGATTGGAAAAGGCTCATTATCCAAGGGATTGGGAAAGGGTCGCCATTCCACATCAATGCGACACCACTCCCCCAATAGGATAAGTTTCAATGTCTTAGAGTAGATTTTGTCAAGATTTCATGTTTTAGAATGTTAGTTTTAATGGCTTCTTAATCTTTGTTTACAGTGAATGATCTTATTGGGATTGATGTGTAGTGGGTTAAATATGCCTTGAATTCATATGGATCGGGTGTAATTAACCTATACTATGACATTGGTCACAATTACGAGGGGGAAAATCATGTTTTAAGGATTAAGATCATGAAAATTTGTACTCATCCTAATACGATTGTCAAGTTTTTCCACTGCTACAATGTTTGAAATCCATGGTGAATAATCAATAGGATGAATAAATCTAGCATCTAGGAGCTTCTCAATTTCATCCTTAACCAATAAGGCTATCTTAGGATTCATCTTGTGTATCTTTTTCCTTATTGGTTTAACATCCTATGTAAGGATAATGTTCTGCATAACTATCTTAGCATCAATACTCGATATATCTAAATAAGTCCAAGAAAAAAGTTCAAGAAAGTCATATTATAGTGTTTCATGTTCTTCTCATTCATCCTCATCAAGTAAATTTCCTATTTGAATCACTTTCTCTTTGTTAGATGTGTCCATCGGTACATTAATTGCATCTCCCATAGGTAATGCACTTTGATTTGGAATTTCAAGAATTTTTTCTTCTTCAACATCATTTTTTTTTTCTTCACCAAAGTATCCCTTACCAACTACTTGGCATAAGTGAATATTTGTTTGTGGTGATCATTTGGTAAATTTCCATAAACTCCCAATCTTTTTGCCAAAGCTTCATCATGTTGAAAATAATGCAATGATTCATCACTTTTGGGATCTATTAAATTAGGATGCTTTAAAGTGAGAGTACTCTTAGAAGAATCTTGCATAATAGTGTTGATGTTAAGTGAAGGCATTTTTTCTTCTTTTGTTATCTTAGAAGGGAAATATCAAATACCACTTTTTGTTTCTTGTATGTTAGGCTCTATAGGGACACAGATGCCTTGTTCTTTCACACCATGCCCTTTTCCACTATAAACAAGTTTCTTCATGAGTTAAAACCCTCTTCCATAAAGAGCTTCCATTTCTTTTGAGGATGGTGGGTGTTCACAATCAACTTCATCATATTTTTTTGCATAATTTGTGTCCTCTTCTATACTTGTAGAATTATATGCTTTTGAAGGTTCCTCCAAATGTTACATTGACACCACTGTTGTTTATTTTCCCTTTTCAGATTTTTTTTTGTGATTTTGTATTTTCCCATGAATGTAGGTGTGAAATATAGTGAACCCCAATCGTCATCCAATAGCTTTGTGAATTCTTCAATATTCTTCTCTTTTTCTTCCTCTTGCACGGGTTCTACTTATAAAGCTGGTATCAAAGTTTCAAAGGACTTCCCTTGTCTTTCTCAGTGTGCAAAAAACTTTTTGGTTGAGGGTTATTCTTGATTGTACAAACCTTGTTGTTATATACATACTTCATTAATCAATGAAGAGTTGAAGGTACCCCATTCATTTCATGGATCCATGGTCTACCCAAAAGAATATTTTATGAGATATATTGAGGCATGACATGAATAGGAGTTTGCAATGTGACCTTTCCAACTCTAATAGGCAATGTTATCACACCAAGTGGTTTTTTTCCCATAATATCAAATCCAAAAATAGATAAAGAATCAGGTTCAATCACAGTATTTTCCACTTCAATGTTAACTAAAAGGTTCACACTACACACCTTAAGAGTTGAACCATTATCAATGAGAGTTAATTTTATCCCATGCTTATTAATGACAATTACTATCATGAAAGCCTCATTTTGTTTTTGTGTTTCCAATGGAGGTAACTCATCTTGATGAAAGACTATCAATGTTAACTGAATTCATACCTTGAATTAGGGTTGTTACATCCTTTGGTTTCACACTAGGAGGGACCACTACTTGTTGCAAATAATTTTGAAGCATGTTATGGTAATTAAGTGAAGCTTGAATGAGATCCCATAAGGAAATATTTGTAGGAGTGTTTTTAAGTTGTTCCACGAGATCATACTCCTTTCCAATGGGCAAAGAAAAGTGAGGAGGACTAGGAAAAATCGGTTGAGGCAATGGGAATGAAATAGGTATTGTTTGTGGTTGCCTATTTTTCCTTGTGTTATATGTATAAGCAACAATATTATAACTTGGTTGTTGTGAAACATTGTTACTAATAAGTTGCCTTGAAAAATTCAAAATGGTTCCTTGAGGAAATGGTTTGTTCTTAGGTGGTCCTATGACAAGCACGGGTTTGTTTTAAACTTGTGGTTGTTGTGAGGGTGGATATATGGTAATTTGAGGTGTGATTACATTAACTTCCCTTTGTTTTTGTTTTTCATAACAAGCCTTAGTGGATGATCCTTGTGAGATGAAATCCTCAAGGGATTCATCTGAAATATCAAATTCATCACTACTAAAGGGCTTGAGGGATATGTTAACTTGTAGAAAGAGATCTAACATTGTCAAATAACTATGCTTTCTCCAAGTTTGACCATTTAATGTGTAGTTTCTTGTTTAATGTTTTGAGATAGTTTATGGTTTTCAATGTTTTCATAATGAGGACTAATCTAATTAAACAATATAGTGATGTAAAAAGATAAAGAAAAGGACCATAGATCTGAAATAATCTAATACTAAAATAGAGAATAACTTTTTCAAATTTCCTCAATATTTCATCAAAAGGGAAATTTATTTACCATTCAAATTGGATTGTTTCAAAATTTCAAAAGATAATTGTAAAAATAGAAACAAAATGTGGAAATAAACACAAAAATGCACCAAGAAATCATCCAAGACACTTGTACAGGGACAAATTCACCCTAGGGTGAATGAATCCTTGCACAGAGGTTGCAAAAATGAAAATCCGAGTTTAAAGCTTACTGCTAGGGTTTCCTGTTTTTGGTTTCAGGTTCTAATTTTGGTGACTGATTTTCTAGATTTTGACTGTCCAAATACAAATGCAAGAAGGGACAATAATGGAAAAAAGTGACAACTTTTTGGATGCAATTTTAACTAAATTTTATGATGTAAGTGACTAAAAGATACAATAATGTGCACATACTATGCAAAATCAATGTAATATGCATCCAATTTTTTGGATTTTTCAGATTTTAAACAATGCAAAATGCAAATTTAAAACCCTAAATGAGATGTAAACTAATGCAATTTTGACAACCCTAAATATAATTCAAACTAATACAATGGAATGAAAACTAATGAGAATCCTAGATCTAGGTTTTTAATGACCTCCAAATCAGAAATTAAGATTTACAACATCAGGTTCACCAAAATGAAACAAAGGAAAACACGGTTTTATTAAAATGGGGTTATTGAATATATGATGCACCTATATTTCTTGTTTCATTAGGAAAAAGAGATCCCCAAAGGTAGGATTGAATTTCAACCTTTAGGTGAGTCAACCCTATTGGAGATCTTTGTTGTTTTCCTTATGATAAGTTAGGGTAAATATGCTTGAAATTCACTTTGGGGAGAAACACTAAAAATACTAAATGAACTCAATTATGCAATGTGAAACTTGAATCATCAATTGAAAGAATAACACAATAAAAAATAGAAGACTTCCAATAGATTTGAGAAGGATAAGAGACCATGCGCCTATCACCAAAAGCTATTGATGAGTGTCCTATTGGGATTGGTTCACCCTAGGGAAAATGGGTCTTGGTAGCCTTTTCTGAAACTTCAAAGTCTGATTTTGTAACCTCTATTCTACACTTTCTACTTTTACCTTTCAATCTTCAATTCTAGATATGGACCTATAGCAAATATGCAAAAGACAATGTTGTTTTTGGGTGTATAGGGGTTTGCCTCAGTCAAACCCCAAGTTTTGTAATTAAACCTTGATGAAAAATATAGATTTGAAACATAAATATGTGTGTGAGCCCTAATCTTAAGTGCATCTAAGATTGTTTAGAGCTAAAATGCAAAGAAACCTTATTCAAGTGTGTTAGAATAAGATCCCTAAATGAACATGAATAATGAAAAGAGATCTAGATAGGGAGAAATTAGACCCCCTAATAGATCTAAAATCTAGGTCACTAGGAAACAAGTCATTAGAACAAGGAAAATGGCTAGTTGCATGTCCCAAAACCTAGAATTTATCATGATCCACCATAGGCATCAACCTTCAATCATGAACAATGTTTGGTCAATCTTCACAAAATGAGCTTGAAGACCTATAAAAATAAATGAAATGTTTCTCCAAGACTTCAAATTTTCTTGATTGAATTTTCTCCTTGATTGATTTCAAACTTTCTTCTTACTCCTCACAAAAATCTAGTTTGAAGTGATGAAAAGACTAGGCTTTACAGGCTTCCTTTCTAATTTCCTGAAAGTTAAATCTCGATAGCCGACATTTGAAACTTGAATCTGGGACTTAAATTTTGAATTTGGATCTTAAATTGGACCCTCTTGGCCTAAAAATCTATGATCAATGTGTTTCGAGGCTTTAATTTAATTAAATGAATTTATTCAATGCATGTTGCAATGTCAAAAAATGATAAAAATAGGCCTTGGGATGCATAATAAAGGGTTTTAGGGGCCTATTTATGAAGGGTAAAATTGCATAAATTTGAGGTCACTAAAATAGGTCCAAATTGAGTGTGGAATTGTACTATCACATAGGAGTACAATTTTCTACACTACAAATACCTATATTTTTATTATTATGAATCTCTTTTAAATGAAGGGATTTCCCTATCATAACTCATGGGGTATCATGTTTGGCCAATAATATTAGAATTTCTATGCCTTGATTGAGCCCTCTAATGAAACAATTAACAAGAACTTATCATCATGAATGTAATCAACATACTTTAATAACTCAAAAAATAGCCCTCAAATTGGGCCACAATGAGTCTCCTCTAGTGAATATCATGAAACTCACCAATATGCCTCTAACTAAAATTATATGATAGGTATTTAACCTTGACTCAATCTAGAAATATATCCCATGACATAGTCTCCAACTCTAAATGATTCTTCCTCTCCTCCTAATGTTACCAAATGGATATTGTGAACCTAAGAAGATGAATTGTAAAATGTACTAAGAATCCATGACACCATCAATGAATCCAACAAAAGTGGGTGGCTAAAGTAAAATTATCTCCCTAATATGATAACCTATATCTATAGGTGCTCTCTATGAACAAAAATATTAGTTTTTGGTTCCTTAGAAGGTAATTGATGCACTAACTCCCTAATTATGTCATCTCTATACCTTGCAATACCACATGGAGGACTCCTACTACACTCCCTATGCACGAAAAAACATTCCTCAAAAGAGTTTTTCAATTGAAATACAACATGAATATTAGTTGTAGGATGTAATTGATTATGTACTACATCAATCAATTTCTATAAATTGTGAAGTTTTTGTGGCCTAGGATCTACTAGCACATCCTAATAAAATGGTTTAAATGGAGGTCCTTATGGATTTGGTGGTTGTGGAATTGATCCATCACCCAAATGGGCATGTGCACAATTGTTTCTATTCCTAGGTGTCATCCTATATTAACCACAAGTTACACAATAGATAAATATAAAGGTTTAATAGTTTAAGCAACTCTACAATCCTAAAGTTCCTAGTTTTTGAAAACCTAGCTCTAATACCAAATGGAATGCCCACTTGTACATACACATATGAATGGGAATAAACAAAGTGTAAACATTTTTTTATCTAAAATGACTGTAGTTGACACTTGGTTATACATGTGCTCTAGGTACCATATTTCACACAAAATTATCATAAGTGCACAAAAGGTCAAATCCTTCTATGAGAAGATGACCAACTAGGAAGGGATGGGATAAGGTTCTAGCCTCTACACCATGGATAAAGGGTTCAATGATGGAGGTAGAGGTATCACCATATAATGTTACAACAACACTTAGGGAGGACTCTGTGGTTTTTATTTTCTTCTAAGTTAACCCTTAAAAGGGTCTCTAAGGCATTGAAGAAAGGTTGGTGGGGTTGTTATACATGATTCAATGTCAAATAAATCAAGGTTACTAAGTCAATTTAAAAATATTTTATTTTTTCATTGGACCATATTTCTATAGAGGTTTCCTAAATTAATGAGACCTTTAATGTTACCAAGATGATTTTTAAATAATGTGTTTATTGAACAAAAGGAAAATTAATAGCCTATAACATGCCATTAAATTATACTATTGGCTAGTAATAATAATTTATAAACTACACTATCCATTACATTTTATGACATGAATTAATGTACCTATAATTACGATTGAGTATTTAAATAAATGCAATAGTATATTCATTTTTTCTAAAGGCCATATTATTCCATCAATTTGGAAAAAATACATAACTCCACAAGCACCTAGGACCTTAATAACTGAGTGGGTTTAATTATATATTAACCTTTTAAAATAGACACCTAGTTCATGAATTTTAATTAGGTTATAATTCTTTGACTTGTAAAATTATAATCACCTCTAGGCTAGCTAAAACTAACTTAATTTAGTTTATTTTTTAATTTATCCTTAAAAAAAGTGGACATCAATTAAATTTAAAAAATAAAAAATAAAACCAAGCTTACATGGGTACTATGTGTTGGAATATGAAGTCAATTTTATTCTTACTCCAAATTTTTTGGGGGAACTTACTATTTATGACCTAATTTTGACAAATGCTCGACATGTAGTTGCATGAATCACACTATGTATTTTCATAATTTTTTCTTTGAAAAGAACTCTACAACTCACATTTCTTATGATTTTTTAAGTCATGTTTTATGTACAGTTTTATGATTGTTGTATCTGTGATTTTTCCAAACTAATAAAAGACTTAAAGATCTTTTCCCAGTATAGTTTTACCAATTTTTCCACGTAAATATGTGTTTATTTGCATGCATTATTTTACTTGTTAATTTTGCACTGTGAATTTTCTCAAACTATGATTATTTGAACTTAAAGAAAAATCTAATATTAAAAAGATAAGTGACTTTAACATCAAATTTAAAGAGGCTAATTTAATATTTATGAGTTTAATTTTAATGTACCCTAATGATGAGAAAGATCTATATAACCATTACTCGCCCTAATTTTTTTTTCAACTACTATGTTTTGTAAGAGAGGAAAATTGGTAGGAGGAAGAAAAACCATTCACATGCTAATAAAGAATTCGCCTACATTCAAATCCAAATAGACTCTTGAGTTTTCAAATTTAAGGTTTTGTGTGAGGGCTTTATTTTGGATTTTTATAGGTATTTTTCCAAAGGATAAATTTCAAGTTCTTCAAATTACTTATAGATTTATATAAATTCAATGTGTCCCTAGCTCTATCATTCATCTATTTCTTCCACATCCAAGGAAATCGTAGCCAACCTAGTATCCCATAGATTTGTACAACCTTGATTATATTTGTTATATCTTATGATAATATTATTTTATAACCCTTTGTATAAAGAACATGTTTAAATATGAGGAGAAATATCGCTGGTTTTCTTTTTTCATAGGTTTAATCAATATTTTATACATGTTTTATAGGATAAAATACTTGAGAACATCAATCAATTTTAATTTTATTTATATATACCTACCACTATGACTAATTGGCTATGTTGGACATTTTCACCATGGCTGGGGAATCTATAATTTCTATTATTTCTAGAAAGGAAAAGTGTAAAACCAAGCAATGTTTGGAAAATTTATTTATACATATTATTTGTTATATTTTATGTCTAAAAATAAATTTAAAAAAATCATGGAGGGGGGAATGGTTATTGTAGCTACCCCTTCTTAATGGGGAGGAGGCCACATCCCCTCCCATGCTCCTATTGTTTGGAAAATGTGTCTCAACCTTGCAAATACATAATGTATTATTGATACATCAACACGGTGGGGTGTAGGGGGGTACCCCCTTGCAGGGATCCGAGGGGGCTCATCCCCCGATGGGGGTTCGATAACCATGTGCCTCGGTGAGGGTTTAGGGATAGCACCCCCAAAAGCCACATTTTATGTATATTTTACTATTGTAAATCTAGACCGTTCATCATTAGGTCTTCGATCTGACGGCCGATATTTTGTTGGATTGACTTTCCTTAGAAGGCAACCCTATTTTATGAGGGTATTGTATTATGATTATGTATTGTGATTTATTTTGAG
This sequence comes from Sequoiadendron giganteum, assembly GCA_007115665.2. Lineage (NCBI taxonomy): Eukaryota > Viridiplantae > Streptophyta > Pinopsida > Cupressales > Cupressaceae > Sequoiadendron > Sequoiadendron giganteum. Next base: position 256,607,411 of record CM021103.1, read on the forward strand.
AGTTTGATAGTGGTCATGTTGTCTCTGGATCTCTGGTTGGTGATACTCCTATGAGAAGCTTGCTCTGCAAGTATATTGTAATCTTTATGATTTTTGAATAATATATTGGGCGACTTTTGGAGTGTGGGGTTTTTCTCTCAAAATATTTTTTCCCATGTAAATCACTGTGTTGTAGTATGCTTGATATTTATGCTTATTTATGTTTAATTTTATGTAACTATCAAAGATCTATAAAAAATTAATTATTCTCCTCTCAATATTAGTGTAGTAATTTGTTATGCTACCTTAGCTTCCTTACAAGTGGTATCAGAGCCTAATCACCTCTAGTTTCAGTTGTGGGTTGTTGGGTTTTTTGAACTAATCCAGATTTGAGTGGGAGCTTGTGTAGAAGACACTTTGTGATCTTGTTATAGGAATTTTCAGGTGGACAGTTCATTAGGGAGAATAGAGGTGGAAAAATATTCTGGAAATAATTTTGAGATGTGGAAGCTAAAGATGGAGGATTTGTTGATAGATCGAGATCTTTGGGATGTTTTTAATGAGAATGTTTCAAGGCCTGCAAATCTTACTCAAACTACTCAATATGATGTTAAGGAGCATAAAGCCAAGGGTCTTATCAAATTGTGCCTGGTAGACTCTATTTTAATTAATGGACATGAATATACCTTTTCACAAAAACTACAGAAGAAGCTTGGTGAGATGTATCAAGCCAAATCTTTAGTGAACAATATTTTCTTGAGGAAGAAGTTATATTGGTTGAGAATGGAAGAGGGTGGATGATTTATAGGCCACTTGGAAGCATTCAATATGTTGGTGGCTCAACTAGCATTAGTTGGTGTCAAAATGGATGAGGATGAGAAATGTCATATCTTTCATTGTTCTTTCTCTAATTCATGGGATTCTCTTGTTATGGCTATTGGGAGTATTTCTGTTATATTGAAGACTGAAGATGTGGTGGGTTATTTTCTTTCTAAAGAGATGAGGAGGAAGGTGTCCATCAGTGCCAAGGAGGCCCTAAATATTCATGGAAGAATTAAGGAAAAAGGAAAGAAAAATGAGAAGCATGATAAATCCAAGTCCAAGGGGAGATCCAAATCTCCTAGAAAGTCCAAAGTTGTTTGTTGGAACTACAGTATGCCTAGAAATATTCGTAAGGAATGTAAAGAAGAAAAAAAGAGATTTGATTTTGGTTATGAGTTTGAGAAGGAATATGGTGATGCATTTATTGCATCTTTGACAACTCGTGTAGGTAATGTTGCATGGTTCCATATGACCTTTAATTGATATTGGTTTTTTGAATATGAATAATTTGATGGAGGTAAGGTGTACTTGGGTAATGATTCTTATTTAAATATTGTTGGTCATGGTAAAGTTAAAATTAGGTTTCCTAATGGTAGAATAAAAAGGATTAATGGTGTCTTGGACATCCTTGGATTAGCACAATTTTTTTTTATCTTTGAGAAAACTAATAGAGGCATGTGTGTAGGTAGTAATTTTTGATGCAGGATGCAAGATGTTTAGAGGTACTATGGTGTTTTCTAGAGGTGTTAGATATGGAACATTTTATAAGCTTGATGCATGCACTGTTAAGTGCAATAGTACTTCTGTGAAAAGAAAGTATATGGAAGAACTGAGGGTTTCACCTTCAGTAGATGGTCATGGCTTTTGGGTACCCAAGGATGCTCTTTCTTTTGAATCAAAGTTACCTATAGAGAAAACTATGTTATGGCACCAAATACTTGGCCACATTGGAGAAAAGGGTCTAAGGACCTTGAGAAATAAAAAATTTGTTGAAGGCTTGTTTGGTTGTAATCTTGAATTTTTTTTCTCTAAGCATTGTATTTATGGAAAACAAAACCGTGTTCAATTTTACTCAAGTTCTCATAAATATTGTGGTGTATTGGATCTTATTCATTCTTATGTGTTTAGTCATGTAAATTTTCCTTCAATTGGAAAATCCACATATTATGTTCCATTTATTGATGATTACAATAGAATACCATGGGTATATTGTTTAAAGAGTAAATTTGAAGTCTTTAGTTGATTTTAAAAAATCAAAGAAATTGTTGAGTTGCAAATTGGAAAGAAAATAAAATGTTTGAGGACTGATAATGGCCAATTTTTCTCTAATTATTTTTGATATATTTTGTAAATATTGTGGTATTCATAGATATAAGATAGCTCTCTATTCTCCACAATAGAATGGAGTTGCAGAAAGAATGAATAAGAAACTAATGGAGAAGGCTAGGAATATGTTGAGTGGTACTAGTCTAGAATAAGTGTTTTAGGCTAAAGCTATTGCCAATACTTGTTACTTGATTAATAGGTCTCCTACATCAGCTCTTGTTAATAGGATTCCTATAGAGGCATGTTCTGGTCACAAGCCTTCATTAATACATATTATATTTTTTGGTTGTGAAGCATATGCACATGCACCAAAGGAGAAGCGAACAAAGTTGGATAAAAATGTTGTGAAATATACCTTCATCAGATACAGTTATGGTGTGAAAGGATACAAGCTTTGAGATCCTATTTCACAAAGGGTAATACATAATAGAAGTGTTATTTTTCAGAGAAACTAAGCCTTCTTCTTTACATTGCAACTAGAATAAAGTAAACAAGAAGATGTGATTCAATTTCCTTCTACACCTGATAAAGTTGAATAGAGGACCATGGATAGACAATAAGTTGAGGAGAGCTCATCTAGATTTTAATCTTTAGAAGAGGAGGAAGAACCTCCAACTCATCTTGTTCATAGGTCTACATGGCATAGACAACCACCTAAAAGGTATTCACTTGATGATTGGAGATGTATAAATTTATTGGGAACCCTAACATGGATGGACCCAAATCAGTAGAAGAGGCATTAGGTATGAATGATGTTGAATCCTCGAATATTGCTATGGATGAAGAAATGATAGCTTTGGAAAATAATGATACATGGGAACCTATACCATTTCTTTAAGAAAAAATACTTATTGGTTGTAAATAGGTTTTCAAGAAAAATATTGGTTAAAATGGAGATATTGAGAAGTACAAAGCAAGGCTAGTTAAAAAGGTTACTCTCAAGTTGAGGGTGTTGATTATGGTGAGATATTTTCTCCCATTGCAAAAATGACATCCATTAGATTTTTTCTTCCTATTATTGTTGATTATGATTTAGAGGTTGAGCAAATGGATGTGAAAACTACTTTCCTTCATGGTGACTTGGAGACTTGGAGGAGGGCATTTATATGAAACATCCAAGGCACTACGTTGTGAAAGATAAAAGTAAATTGGTTTGCAAATTGAAGAAATATGTGTATGGCTTAAAATAGAGTCTTAGGATGTGGTACCATAAATTTGATACATATGTGTTGAGTTTTGGATTTGAGCATTATAAATTAGATCATTGTGCTTATTATAAAATTGATGGTGATTGTTTCATGTTTATTGCATTATATGTTGATGATATGTTATTTATTTGTAAAGGGAAAGGTTTGATTTCATAACAGAAATCTCAACTTGCTGCTAAATTTGAAATGAAAGATCTTGGTGTAGCTAAATGCATTCTTGGGATGGAAATTATAAGAGATAGAGTTAACAAAAAGCTATAGCTTGGCCAAAGTAAGTTTGTCAATTAAATTTTACAAAGGTTTGATATGTAGGACTGTAGACCATTATGTATTCCTATTTCAGCTGGAACAAAGTTATCTATTTTAGATTGTCCAACATCCCCATCAGAGATGGAAGACATGAGAAAAGTTTCTTATCAGAGTGTAGTTGGAAGTTTGATGTATGTTATGGTTTGTAATAGACTAGACATTGCCCAAGTAGTGGGAGTTCTTTCTAGATATATGTCTAATCCTGGTAGAGTTCATTGGGATGTAGTTAAAAGAGTCTCCAGATATTTACATGTTACCTCAAATTATTCCTTGTGTTATCATAGTAATATGATTGAAGATGATATTTCCCATGATATTCATGGTTATGTGGATTTAGATTGGGCAGGTAATGTTGATAATAGACTATCCACCAGTGCTTATGTGTTTATTTTATGTTGTGGTCCAATTAGTTGGATGAGTAAGAGAAAGGTTGTGGTTGATTTTTCCACTGATGAAGTTGAGTATATGGTGGCTACTCATGATTTTAAATAATCCATTCACCTTAAGAGACTGTGTTTAGACATTAGAATAAAACAAGTTGTAGTGATAGTTTATTGTGACAATCAAAGTGTGATATGTCTATCCAAGAACCCAACATTTCATGCTAGAACCAAGCACATTGATGTATAGTATCATTTTGTTAGATATGGTCGAAGATGGTAGAGTGAAGTTGGTTAAGGTAGAGACTTTAATGAATGTTGTTGATTCTTTAACTAAGAATGTGAGCATGGATAAGTTTAGATGGTGTTCAAAAACTATGTGCCTTTTGACCCCTAGTAATTAAGAGATGATGTTTATACACCATCCTATTGCTTTTGCAAGGTGTTTGACAAGTGGGATATTTTTTGGGAAAATGTGTCTCAACCTTTCAAATACATAAGGTATTGTTGATACGTCAACACAAGGAGTGCAGGGGGAGTACCCCCTTGTGGGGGTCTGGGGGGCTCATCACCCCCAATGGGGAGTCTGGGGGCCACATACCCTTGTGGGGGTTCAGGGACAGTGCCTTTGAAAGCCACATTTTATGTATATTTTATTACTATAAATTTGGATCATTCATCATTAGGTCTTAGATTTGACGATTGATATTTTGTTGGCTTGAATTTCCCTAGAAGGAAACCCTATTTTATGAGGGTGTTGTATTATGGGTGTGTATTGTGATGTATTTTGAGAGTTTGATAGTAGTCATGTTGCCTCTAGATCTTTGGTTGGTGATACTCATGTGAGAAGCTTTCTCTACAAGTATATTGTAATCTTTATAATTTTTAAATAATATATTGGGCAGTTTTTGGAGTGGGGTTTTTCTCCTTGAAGGGTTTTCCCCATGTAAATCAATGTGTTATGGTATGCTTGATATTTATGTTTATTTTTGTTTAATTTTTTGTAACTATCAAAGATTTGTAAAGTTTTACATTATTATCCTCTCAAGATTATTGTAGGAAGTTGTTTTGTTACCTTAGCTTCCTTACAAGTGGTATTAGAGCCTAGTCACCTTTGGTTTCAGTTGTGGGTTGTTGGGTTTTTTGAACTAATCTAGATTTGAGTGAGAGATTGTGTAGAAGACACTTTGTGATATTGTTGTAGGAATTTTTAGATGACAAGTTTATCAAGGAGAATAGGGGTGGATAATTTTTTTGGAAATAATTTTCAGATGTGGAAGATGAAGATGGAGGATTTGTTGATAGATCAAGATCTTTGGGATGTTGTTGATTAGAATGTTTCAAGGCCTACAGATCCTACTCAAGTTTCTCAATATGATGTTATGGATCGTAAAGCCAAGGGTCCAACCAGATTGTTCTTGTTAGGCTCTGTTTTAATCAATTTCCATAAAAAGACTTCTGCACAAAAACTATGGAAGAATCTTGGTGAGATGTATCAAGGAAAATATTTAGTGAACAAGATTTTTGTGATGAAGAAATTATATTCCTTGAGAATGGAAGAGGGTGGATGATTTATAGACCACATGGAATCATTCAATATGTTAGTGGCTCAGTTGGCATTAGTTGGTGTCAAAATGAATGAGGAGGAGAAATGTTAGATCTTGCTTTGTTCTTTGCCCAATTCATGGGATTCTCTTGTTATGGCTATTGGGAGTACTTTTGTTATATTAAAGACTGAAGATGTGGTGGGTTATTTTCTTGTTGAAGAGATGAGTATGAAGGTATCCATCAGTGCGAAGGAGGCCCTAAATATTCATGGAAGACCTAAGGAAAAAGGAAAGAAAAATGAGAAGTGTGATAAATACAAGTCCAAGGGGAGATCCAAATCTTTTGGAAAGTCCAAAGTTGTTTGTTGAAACTATGGTAAGCCTAAACATATTTGTAAGGAATGCAAAGAAGAAAAGGAATAGATTTAATTCTGATTCTGAGTCTAAGAATTAAGATGGTGATGAATTTATTGTATCTTTGGCAACTCGTACAGGTAATGATGCATGGTTAATTAACTCACGTGCATCTCTCCATATGACCTCTAATAGAGATCGAGGTTTTTTGAATGTGAAGAATTTGATGGAGGTAAGCTATACTTGGGTGATGATTCTTATTTAAGTATTATTCATCATGGTAAATTTAAAATCAGGTTTCCTGATGATAGAATAAAATGGATTAATCGTGTGTTGCACATCCCTGGATTAGCACAAATTTTTTTATCTATGAGAAAAATAATAGATGCAAGTGTGTAGGTAATATTGCTAGAGGTGTAAAATATGGAACATTGTATAATCTTGATGCATGCAATTTTGATTACAATACTACTTCTATGAAAATTAATTCTATGGAAGAAGTAAGAGTTTCACCTTCAGCAGATGTTCATGGATTTTGGGTACCCAAGGGTGCTCTTTATTTTGAATCATTTAGTTACCTACAGAAAAAACTATGTTATGACACCAAAGACTTGGCCACATTGGATAAAAGGGTCTAAGAATCTTGAAATATAAAAGCCTTGTTGAAGGTTTGTTTGATTGCAATTTTGAATTTTATATTTTTGAGCATTGCATTTATGGAAAATAAAACCATGTTCAATTTTACTCAAGTTCTCATAAATCTTGTGGTATATTGGATTGTATTCATTCTGATGTGTTTGGTCTTGTAGATGTCCTTCAATTGGAAAATCCACATTTTATGTTTCATTTATTGATGATTATAGTAGGACAAAGGTATATTTTCTAATGAGTAAATCTAAAGTTTTCAATTGATTTAAATAATTTAAAGCAATGATTGAGTTGCGGACTGGAAAGATTTTTATTTTTTTGAATTGATAATGGTGGTGAATTTTTCTCTAATATTTTTGATAGATTATATAAAGACTATTGTATTCATAGACAAAAGAAAACTCTATATTCTTCACAAAAAAATGAGGGCTTGATGTTGCTTATAGTTGAGTTTATTAAAGCCAACTATATTGTTGATGCTCCTTGTTCCCTTGTTTTGAACAAGAAGAGGAAAGGGAGTGGGAAATGTTAGGTTGAAGAGGTTCTTGAAAGTGAAGGGACCAAAATTGAAGAGAATTCGAAGGGGTGGTCTGATGGGTACAATACTAACCTTGACTATACACCCTCGTCTGGTGGGAAGAAACCCTCTTCTTCTAAGGCCAAACCTTCCCTCCCACATGTTAAGTACAAACTAAAAGCGATCTATGAGGAGGTTGCTAAGGAGGGGCTTTACAGTTGTAAGAAGGCCAAGAGTTGGGGTTTGGGTTCTAAGGATTTGGGAGATAACCTTCTAGAAGTGGCTGAAGATTTTTTGGATGGTGTGGCGACGAATTTTGGAAATTTGAACCCAATTCATGATGGTGATGGTGGGACCCCTCATTCTGGTAAGGTTAATAGTTTTGTTAATGTGGATGATTCTGATCATGAATCGCATTCCTTGGATAGGGGTAAGTCCAAGTTTATCCCTAATGTTTGTCAAGATGAGGATTTGCCTATTGGTTTACACCAGGGCAGAGGTTTGTTTTTTGGGGGCCATGGACTTTGTCCAGGCATCGGGCATGGTGAAAGAAGGGGAAGACATTTCCTTTAATTTACTAATGTGGTTGGTTAATGAGGTGAAGGATCTCCACAACAAGCATGAAACTATCACCAGGTGCAACATTTCCATATTTTGTAGTCTAAAGGAAAAGGACTCCATCATTGTTTTGGCTAAGTTGATGAATTCTAGTATCAGTTGTGTGGTGGATGAGTTGGCTAATCTGAAAAAAGACTATGGCCTGAGGGTGGAGTTGTTGGAAAATAATTACAAGATGTGTAAGGACTTGGATACGCTCATTAATCTTAGCAAGGAAAATTTGGAAGCCATGACTAAAGGTCTAGTTTTCCTTAATGAGAAGGAAAAATAATGGATATGCAAAGGTCTTTTTGGTGATCAGATGACTAAGGAGAGGGGGTAGAGTGCTGAAAAGGAAATGAAGACCATAGATCTGGGTGTTGGGCCGAGTGTGCGTACTTGGAGTGAAACTAAGAAATGAAATACGAGTCATACGCAAGATGTGGAAGACATCATGGAAATGCATGATAGGTTGGTGTTGAAGGAACTAGAAGTAGTGCTGATGCTCAAAGAACTTATCTAATGGTTGTTTACTATATTTTTTGTCTTTGTTTTATGTTGTTGTTTTTTGATGATGGGTCACTGATGTCTTGGTAATCAGCTTGTTTTTTAATTTTTTGGGTGGGCAATCCACTATTTTATCTTTGCTACCACTGTTCCTTTTTGTTCAGGGTTTCAAGAACCCTTCAAAATATGTTTATCATTAATCAAAAATAAAATGGAGTTGAAAAAAGAATGAACAAGACATTGATGGATAATTATAGGAGTATATTGATGTTGGCAGATGGTCAACACTCCTCTCAAGATTCATGACATGGACTAACTGCCTCCCATGGATCTATTAACTCTAGCAGTTGTATTGGGCATTAAAAGGTCAATATTTTGGCGCAATGACAACTATGGGCCAACAAGTGGTATCAGAGCCAAAGGTGTCAGGTTCAAACCCCCTTAGGTAATGCTAAGGGGGAGTTTATTGGCAAATGGTCAACACTTCACTCAGGATTCGTGACATGGACTAACCACCTCCCATGGATCCATTAACTCTGGCAATTGTATCGAGCATTAAAAGGTCAACCTTTTGGTGCAACGATAACTGTGGGCCAATAGTTGAGTGGTGGTGGTCTAGAACAAAGGTTTTGGGTTGAAGTTGATATCACTACTTGTTACTTGATTAACAGGTCTCCTACACTAGCTCCTATTGATAAGATGCTTATAGATGCATGGTTGAGTCACAAGCCTTCATTAATACATATTAGATTTTTTTTTTCAAAGCATATGCACATGTGCTAAAGGCGAAACGAACAAAGTTGGAGAACAACGCTATGAAATATAGCTTTATCGGATACAATTATGGTGTGAAAGGATACAAGCTTTGGGATCCTATTACAAAAAAGGTAATACATAGTAGAAGTGTTATTTTTAGAGAAACTAAGCCTTCTTATGTTACATTGTAGCCATAACAAAGTAAACAAGAAGATGTGATTCAATTTCCTTCTACACCTAAGAAAGTTGAATCAAGGCCTACAGATAGATAAGAAGTTAAGGAGAGCTCATTTAGATATGAATCTTCAAAAGAGGGGGAAGAACCTCCAACTCAGCTTGTTTGTAGGTATACAAGGTATAGACAACCACTTGAAAGTTATTTGCCTGATGATTGGAGATGTATTTTTTCTTTTAATACTAACATGGATGAACCCAAATCGGTAGAAGAGGCATTAGGTATGAATGATGCATAATCTTGGAAGGTTATTATGGATGAAGAAATGAAAGCTTTGAAAAATAATGATACATGGGATCTTGTACCATTGCCTGAAGGACGAAAAATTGTTGGTTGCAAATTGTTGTTCAAGAAAAAATTGGTTCATATGGAGGTATTGAGAAGTACAAAGAAAGGTTGGTTACAAAAGGTTACTCTCGAGTTGAAGGTGTTGATTATGGTGAGATATTTTATCCCATTGAAAAAATGACATCCATTAGATTTTTACTTTCTATTTCTATTGCTTATGATTTAAAGGTTGAGAAAATTGATGTGAAAACTACTTTCCTTCATGGTGACTTGGAGGAGGATATTTATATGACACAACTAGAGCACTATGTGGTGAAAGGTAAAATTAATTTGGTTTTCAAATTGAAGAAATATTTGTACATGGCTTAAAATAGATTCCTAAGATATGGTACCATAAATTTGATACATATGTGTTGAGTTTGGGATTTGAGCATTCTAAACTAGATCATTGTGTTTATTATAAAATTGATGGTGATCATTTCTTGTTTATTGCATTATATGTTGATGATATGTTATTTATTGGTAAAGGGAAAGGAATGCTTTCATAATTGAAATCTCAACTTGCTACTAAATTTGAAATGAAAGATCTTGTTGCAGTTAAACACATTCTTGCGATGGAAATTAAAAGAGATAGAGTGAACAAAAAGCTATGGCTTGGCCAAAGTAAGTATGTCAATTCAATTTTATAGAGATTTGATATGCAATATTGTAGACCATTGTGTGTTCTTGTTTCAACTAGAACAAATATATCTATTTCAGATTGTCTAACATCCCCATCAGAGATAGAAGATATGAGAAGAGTGCCTTACCAAAGTGTATTTTGAAGTTTGATGTATGTTATGGTTTGTATTAGACCAAACATATCCCAAGAAGTGGGAGTTATTTCTAGACATATGTCTAATCCCAATAGAGTTCATTGGGATGCAGTTAAAAGTCTTCAAATATTTGCATGGTACGTCAGAGTATTCATTGTGTTATCATAGTAATATGACTGAAGATGACATTTCCCTTAATATTTATGGTTATGTGGATTTAGACTGGGTAGGTGATGTTGATAGTAAACAATCCACCAGTGCTTATGTGTTTACTTTATTTGGTGGTGTAATTATTTGGATGACTAAGCAACAGGTTGTGGTTGCTTTGTCCACTACCGAAGTTGAGTATATGGCAACTACTCATGCTTATAAAGAAGACATTTGGTTTAAGACACTATGTTCAGACATTAGAATAAAACAAGATGTAGTGAAAATCTATTGTGATAGTCAGAGTGTGATATGTCTAGCCAAGAACTCGACATTTCATGCTAGGACCAAGCACATTGATGTATAGTATCATTTTCTTAGAGATATGGTCAAAGATGGCAGGGTGAAACTAGTTAATGTAGAGACTTTGATGAATGTTGTTGGTTCTTTAATTAAGCCTATGAGCACAAAGAAGTTCAGATTGTGTTAAGAGACTATGGGCCTTTTGACCCTTAGCAATTAAGAGATAATTTTTATACACCCTCCTATTTCTTTTGCAAGGTGTTCGACAAGTGGGAGATTTATTGGGAAAATGTGTCTCAACCATGCAAATACATAAAGTATTATTGATAAATCAATGTGGTGGGGTACCCACCCTATAGGGGTCTGGGGGGGCTCATACCCACCGGCGAGGGGTCCAAGGGTTGCACACCCTGATGGGGGTTTGAGGGCAACACCTCTGAAAGACACATTTTATGTATATTTATTATTGTAAATTCAAAATGTTCATCATTAGATCTTAGATTTGATAGTCAATATTTTTTTGGATTGACTTGCCCTAGCAAGAATCCCTATTTTATGAGGGTGTTGTATTATGACTGTGTATTGTGATGTATTTTGAGAGTCTGATAGTGGTTGTGTTGCCTCTGGAGCTCTGGTTAGTGATACTCCCATGAGAAGCTTGCTCTGCAAGTATATTATAATCTTTGTGATTTATGAATAAAATGTTGGGCAGCTTTTGGAGTGTGGGATTTTTCTCCCAAAATATTTTTCCCCACACAAATCACTGTGTTGTGATATTCTTGATATTTATATTTATTTTTGTTTAAGTTTCTGTAACTATTTGAGATCTATAAAGTTTTGCATTATTCTCCTCTCAAGATTAGTGTAGGAATTTGTTTCGCTAGATTAGCTTCCTTATAAGAGGGGTGTGTGGCATGTATAGTCCACAACCCTTTTAGAGGGGGCATTTCATCACTTTTTTTTAATTTCAATGATCAATTTTAAATGGGGTTGATAGCTTCATAAAATAAAATATTTACTTTATTTAATAGATGAATTCATTTTCTTAAATATAGTTTATATATTATAAATATATATGCATTTATATATTTTTTCTAGACAAAGTGAGCATTAAAAAGAACAAAGTATAAATATATTCTCTTTTCTTTTGTCCTAAAACAAAAGATGCATATTTATTTACAAAGGATATTGATAGTTGGTAGAGAGATAAGGGAAAGTAACTATAGAAATAAGAGATATTTTTAATTCTTTCCTTTTAAATATTATAACTTGCACACAAGTAAAAATATATCTTCATATTGATTCTTTTAAATATTCCTACAAAAAATACTAGCTATCAAGATAAATACAAATCCCAATAAGATCATGAACACAAATAAAAATTGAGTTTTCATAGAAAAACCCAAAAACCTCACACTTGGAGATGTACATAAAATATATTTTCCTCCATCAATGAAGGTTAGTTATGGGATTCAAATAGTGCCAAAAATGTTACACACAAGCTTATTTTGGGAAAATCCCCCCACCCACAAAACTTTGACATCAAGAATTCTCATTTGCAATTACAAACTTCACATGCCACTACCCACTATTAATAGGAGATTTAGGAATGATTCCTAACTACACAATGAGAATCCTCCATAGAGTATATTATTCAAACAACATTCATATTTACAAACAATAACAAATAAAGATAAGGTTTTCATTCATATGACCAATCTAGCTCACCTCCCAACTATAGGGCTTATTAACAAGCCCACCCCAAGCTATGAGGCCTCAATGAACCTAGGAATCACAATACAACACACAAAAAACACATAAATCTTCATACACCCAAAAGGTTTGCACATCAAAAATGGGTTTACTCAAAACCCATTAAAGGGGGAGTCAAGGGGACACTTTAACTCTTGGGGAATTCTATAAATTAACACATATATTACATAATACACCAACTAATACATTATAAACCCACATCACAATATTTATCCTTAACCGAAATCATTTAAGCACAATGCAAGATAAACACATGTACATATCTCCTAACCAACCATACCTATCTCCAAAAATAGGCTCTACATAATACACCAACTAATACATTATAAACCCATGTCACAACATTTATCCTTAACCTAATTTATTTGAGAATAATAAAAAATAAACCACAAGAACATCTCTCCTTCCCAACCATACCCATCTCCAAAAATAGTCTCTCATAGCCTCAAAAATATAGTAATTCATATTATTCCCTATGTAACATCCCACTACGGAACCCCGAAGGGTAAGAGCCAAAAGAGGACAAGATAAAAAAAAAAATTGAACAAGAAGAATAACATACACATAAAGCAGTTGCCAATTTGATATATTGACAACAATATGGACAAGTATGGTTGAAAGTACGACCCAAAGGAGAGGACTAATCCACCATCTAGAGAAAAATCCGAACAGGAGCAAACATGATAGCTCCAAAAAATTTGCTTCAGAACCTCTTGCTCTGAAACTTTATGTTCGGGAACTTTCTACTATAACACATACAAAAAGCTTTGATGTGCCAGAAATTTACAACAACACAAAAAGACAAACAGAAAGTTCTGATGCACTGAAACTTTTGCAACAACAACACGGGACAACAAATAGAAAGCTTTGATGCATAAAAACTTTTATAGCAACAACAGAAAGCTCTAATACGCAGAAACTTTACAGCACCAACATAGAACAACAATAGAAAGCTCTGATGCACCAAAACTTTGCAACAACAACACAAAACAAAAAACTAAATGATGTGTTGTGCCGATAATTTGCAGCAACAACACAAAACGGCAAACAGAAAGCTGCATTGCACTGAAACTTTGTAGCAGCAACACAAAACAACAACAGAAAGCTACGTTGCACCAAAAAAATTACAACAGCAACACAAAACAACAAATAGGAAGCTGTGTTGCGTCAAAAATTTTGCAGGTCGTGCAATAGCATGAAGGAAAAACATAGCCATAGCTCTCATTTTTGCATGAAAACTATGAAAAGAAAAGCCATAATAATCATCATAGTACAAGCGATTCTGGTACCAACACCAGAACCCGTAAGACAAATATAAAATATCACATTTCTTCTCATTAAATTATATGATCACATCTTCTCTCTCAATAAATTACAACTTACATAAAGGAATATACATAAGCACAAGGGCATAGCCATGAATAAGATACATTAGCTGATAAAAATAAGTACAAGAGAGGACACCTCCAATTGATGCTCCAATAACCTATACACTGAACCTCAATGGCAATGGCAACACCTCCCTACCATGTGGACTCAAAAGAGACCACCCCATTGTTCTTGGAGGTAGTCACAAAGCCCAAACAAAGATAACGAGGCAAGGGTAATATATGGCCAACACTCACATCAGACACGAAGCAAACACAAAATACAATGCATAAGGCCAATGTCACAACATGGAGATGCTCATACAATAACATGTCAGGTACTACTCACGACTACTAAGGTACAAGATACAAGAGTGTAGATTGGGTGGAGTGTCATTATGCATGCTCGAAGGGATAGAACCACACGAAATCAATTACACCTTTCATACGAATGGGAAGACTCAATCATGCCTGAATCAACACCCTGCAGATGGATAACTCAATGCCTGGTAGACGGATAGGTCTTCTCGAGTGCATCCTTAGCCTTTACAAGTGCTCAAGGCCATGCACGAGGACTCATTACTTATTAGTGTTTTTCCCTATTATTTTATTTAGTTAACACTTGTTTACTATAACTCTACTACTAGTTCCCTTGCTAGCCACTTGCGAGCCTTGGGCTCATAGAGAGCCACTCCATGAGACCACTCTAATTACCTAGACCTGAGCTCATCTCATTTAAAAAAATGAGGAACCATATCAAACATGAAACAATGAAAAAAACCATTAAAATCCATCATCAGAACCATTTAAGATAGCCAAACAAATATTATTGTTAAATCATTTAAAACAGTTGAAATCCATAATGAAATAGAGGGCATAAAGATTTCATAGAAATTCAAAGTGCCCAGATTAAAATTATAAGTTTGACCTAGTTTAGATTTTGATGTTTCCAACTGGATTCCAACTTCAATTTTTGAGTTTAGAACCAAATATTGGGTGTTGTTTTGAAAAACGTCATTTTGTCACGCTAGGCAAGAAAATACATGAAAATTGAAAGTGTTATGATCTAAAATAGGACAACTACCTAGTTGATATATGGGCGTTTCTACATGGAATCCACCTTTATTTTGCATTTGTAACAAGTGGTTGATGAGCAGCATTAAAAAATGTATTTTACCAAGCAAACACAAATTTGACCAAAAATGAAAGTGTCCAGAATTGAATTTTAACTTTGACCCAATTGAGATATGGGTGTTTCTACATAAAATCCACATTTATTTTGAGTTTATAATAGGTGGATAAAGATCAGAAATAAAAAATGTGTTTTCACAAGTTGGGCAAAACTATTAAAAAAAAAAAAGGAGAATCAAAGTGCCCAGAAATTTATTTTTCCAACAACCCATTTCAAATTTAATGGTTTTAATATGAATTCCACAGTTGGATTGGAGTTTAAAAATAGAAATTTGAACTAATTTAGAAAAATCGCAGATTTTCCCCAAAAGAGGAAAGCAATAACCAGGCTGAAAAGAAATCTCAAAATCAAAATACCATGACAACACCCAGGGCAACCAAGACTCCCAACAAATTTAAACACACACAAATATCTCTAACTCAGAAATTCAAAAAATACACAGAAAAATACCTTTAATTTATGCCCAAATTTGAGATGAAGAAATGCTCAGCTTGCAAGGCACGACTAGATTTCAAAATAGGACAAGGAGAAAATTGCATGCTGAAATCAACAAACAGATGCCCACAAATTTCTTCTCCAAAGAATCTCCATGTTTCTCCCCAACTCTACCGCTCAAATCCTGGGGTTTCTACTCCTCCAAAATAGAAAATTCCTTCCTCTCCAAAAATAACTCCCCCAAAATGGCTCAAAACAAAGTATGTATATTAAAGACAAAGTTGCCTATTTTCTTTTTTTTTTTACTAAACTCCTCAAAAACAAATCTCATTTAAAATAGCACTTTTTAAATCAATACAATATCAAAACTTATTTATTTTTAAAAACTCTCAAAACAATAAAATGAAATAAAACATTTGATTAAATAAACTCTTAAAGCTCTCCAAATCAATTAATTAAATCACTAAATATCCAACATTCTCAATTGCACATAAAATAATAATTTAAATTCAATCAATAAAATACACAAAGCTCCCCAAATAGGATTTAATAAGACTATAAGAGCTCACAATTTTTTTTAATAAAATCATTTAAAATTACTATATGAAAATATATCATTCTCTCGAATGATCAATACAAATCATTTAAAATAACATATTTGGAATCTCATAGATAAAACACTTAAACACTTTAAAATACCATATTTGAAACCACAAAAAGATGCCAATGAAACCACATCATAACGTTGACAACCAAAATATATAGCCACATAAAAGATTAATAGAAACCATGAAAAAATAATACCTCAACAAAACATACTGGTAAACCACATATGGCCAAAAGGTGCTCCGGATGTTACCGTTAGGTAACCAGACAATAAGACAATAACACGGAAACACTGCACTAACAAGGTATAGTGGGCTAGGGTAGGGTACGTTTGTCTTGTGACTACCTCCAATAACCACCATCAGAGAATATGAGTACGCTCAGACCTGTGAATCTAGGTGGAGTTGATACTCAATACCTACATCACTCCAATCACACGTCAAAGTACATGTGCATATAACATATATCATATAGTTGAAACAACATCAATCATCAAGAATAGGGTCATGATATCATAAGCCTCTTGAATATGAGTGTTATGGCATCATCCCTTTCTTGTCCATAATCATACAAAAACAATGATAACAATATATAAACATGTAAAAATGTAATCCAGCATAATAACTAATCATGATAACCTTTCCCATAATCATCAATGTCTAGTCTTATTATAATAACATTTAACATTTAAAATACCAATTAATAATAAAAATGCTATCTTACTCAAACTGGGGTTAGAGAGGTGTTACATCCCCCCTCCCTAAGATTTGACTTACTCCTGGAAGTCATGTAAACTCAACATGTAGTCATGCCACACATTAGTACTCAAAATCTAATAATCAACATTAAAAGATTGTGCTTCATCCCAAAAATGAGAAATATAATATACATCATTCATCACTGAACGAAATAGAAATGCATCCTTTTAACATTCGTCTTTCTAAGAATTATTATCAATATATTGACATATGCCTTACTCATAAGGTCTCAACATGAAACAAAATAACCTGGTTAATCTTGCTAACATCACATGTGTCACAATCCTCAAAATAAACATTTATTTTAATATCCACTTTCATTTAAGGATAGGTTAAGATACACATTGATTTACACTAAGAATAGGGTAAATAAGATGCATAAGCACTTTATTCTTTCCAAAACACCATTGTCTATAACAATATTTTTTTTCCACACACTTCCAATCTCACACATTAAAACATATTTGGCATCATTTTCAACAAAATATAACAATTTACACTTTATAAAGCATAATAAGCCAACTTTTGAACTTTTCATATGTAACCATATCCAAGATGAAACATGCATTTATACATACATACTTAAATCACTGGGAATCACATCACTAGACTACACAAGGGTCCATCTAGACACCAGGAAGCAACATACTAATCCATGAGCCAAGAGCCAATATCCATCTCACATAATCCATACCTCACACTTAGTGGCTCGATGGTGTTAGGCCACATACACATGGTGAGGCCATCCAAACAAAACCACAATGACCTATCTTTTGTTGTATAAGGTGGTTAGTCTCCAAGAGATAGTCATCACACATAGGTGGGTAGTGGGTCCTAGTTGTAAACCAACCTCACATACCCCCATTCTCAAAGTTCCGTGTGTCTACTTCCTCGTATACACTCAATCGATTCCAACTCTCCCATTCCCGATGAGGAATCGCATTACAACAAAAGACTGACATTGAAAACAACAAATAGAAAACTAGTTTAGCCACCAAAGTCATAAATAAATATCAAATAAAGATTCAATTTTGGTAATAAAGTGAGGAATGCATAATTTCAACACTAAATAAAATGTAACCATGAGAGTTACATGCAAACGAATATCACAAGGTGTGGCTAAACCATCACAATCAAATATAAACAAATTGTTGACCTTTAAAATCAATAAAAGATCATTAATATCCATAAAGAAATTCCACAATCTTTGAAATTACAATGTACAACACTACGTGACTAGATACTAGCTACCAAACGAGGAAGGAGGGAACAACGTCTGACTATTGCAATAGCCCCTCATGTGGTGCGGAGTGAGCAGGCCAACCACATGGCATGGGGTGTACTCCTCAGATACACCCTACATCAAGTCATCACACGACATGAACTCACCAAGTGGCCCACACACTTCTTGGTTGTTCGCATAGAATGTGCACCTCAATCACATTCTGCATCACATCTTAGTGTGGCATGGTCATACGCCAGCCGAGGAAGAAATGTACTGGACATATGCCACATGTCAGTGTGTCTGTGGCTCTACAAAATTATGCATGCGTAGAACACACCCCGCATAACAATACATCATGGAGAAGGCACACACAGGTACTTGTCATAGACAAAGGTATACATGCCTAGGACATACCCATATGCTAACTCACCCAAACACTATCAAAAGAAAACATGAGTATCCCTCTACAAGTGTATGAGGCCCCATTACGCTCATCACACAAGTAGGCTATCATAACACAATATCATAGTGCACCTTCACATGTCTATGCACGCGGCATCATGTCCTCGAGCCTAACTCGCTCCCATCAACAACACGATATATATATAATGCATATATGAGTATATCAATATGGGGCTACTCGAGCCTCACCTCTCATATGGACAAGGTTGACTCGTTAATGCCATCTCAATGCCCTTGTAGGCAACCAAACAATGCCAGCTCAACATCCCTACAGACAACCATGCAATACTAACAAATTAATGTTGTTGTACTCAAAACTATGGGGATTATGCTAGCACATATGGATCAAGTACCTTAATCCATCATAAGGGGAAGTAGTGAGTACTTTCCTCTAGATCGGTTGAGCTGAGACCACTCTGCATTGCAATATGCGTACGTTGCACACTCCACCCAAGGAAATTTATGGTTGCTACTACCCCTTTACGGAATGAGGGACTAGAGAGCCAAAAGAAGAGGTCCTACAAAACTATCTTTTGGCTACTCTTATATATATATAAGTTTCAACCACACATGGGTTGGACCTCAATCAGGTAACAACACACAAGCACAGATAATGGTATGATTAATCTCACACCTAAAATACAAACATGATCATCATGGTCGATTACTTCACCGATCCATGGCACACAAAGCAAGTACGAGGTATTCACAACACACAACCAATGCACAGTTACTAGTTTCTCACATTTACAGGGGGGGTTACATTTACATACTCAATTCAATTATTACTTAAGGATACATACCATAAGTACATTTATTTCCATAACCAATGTGATTCCCTTTCCAAAATCATATCATCCATGGATGGGTACCCTATACCACAATCCCACGAGAACACAACTCAAGCACAAGATATTCACAACACTCAACACAAGCACAATACAAGATGTTCACATAATAGGGAGTACATTTTTCCAATTTCCTCTTACCAAAATAAAACCATTATCCACCTCTAATTAAACAGGATCAATACAAGTTTTCCAAGAACATGTACTATGAACATCCATACAATCTTCTCCTTTCAAGATGATAATGTAATTAAATATAATTTTATAATTACAACCTTTACCACATACAATATATCACAGTGTTACATGGAGTAAATCATCAATGCCATAATAACTCTCACATTCACATTCACTATTATTAAGTGGTAAATCACCTTACTAAACACATGCATTAACCACATTTATTTCCTATACACAGTGCAATATCATTACAATGTTTACTCAAGACAAGGTATGCAACATTATCACTTCAACATACATTTAACATTTTGTGTTTTGAATTAGAGTACAATAATTTAACATCTACATGATTTCTTAATACTTAACAATGTAGTTGGGGACTATAGGTCTCACCAACAAGATGCACCTATTATGCAATTATCATTAACATGCAAATGGTTTCACTATTCCATTTTTCTCTAAGCTTTTACTTAGTGCAGAATGATTTTCTATTCAAATTCATACATGTTTCATGATTATGAATGCAACTTGGGGACTTAGGTCCTTTACCCAAGGTTTGATCTAATAGAAAAAACCTTCATGAATGCATAAACATTTGCTCATAAGAGACAAACATACAATGGATTTCAATACACCACACACTCAAAGATAGACATCTTTGTTAAAATAATGAAAAGAGAGGGAAGGAGAGAAAGAGAGATTTACAATTCTAGAATAGGTTCGAATGCAAACATGGTTTCATCATCACACAATCACTTTCACCCAAATGCATCAATCATATGAGAGCATGCAATAATATCTATGAACTAACAACATGATCATTCATTTTCTATTACCATATTATATAAACCCAATGCAATATAACATGCAAAAACAACTCCAAAACCACATAGGGTCAATCTAGCAATCACTCACACAAGGAGATAAAGCACAAAAAGACATGCGCCAAAAAAATTTCACTGAAATTTTTGGATGGTAATGAAAAATAGAAAAAACTCAAGAAGAGAATACATGCAAATGAAACTTCTTGGCACCCTCCAAGTCAAATAGACCTTCCAACAACATGAATTAAGAAACCAAACAAGGGTAATTTTAGGCAACACATGTCACCTGTAACCCACCAACATGCTAAGGTCTAACATGCCCACTTGCAACATAGGATATAGGAAAGTAATCAATCTCAACCTCGGGAGACTCTCAACCAAGGGAATCACTCCAATCCCATAGGGTAAGGAAAGGCCTATGAGGAGTCATTCCTCCACAACACAAGTCAAGGTTGAGAAAATCAACCCTCTAAAATGCCATACTAAGGTACTCAATGCAAGAGATCCTATGACTATCTCGCCACAACAAGCACTTGGAACACACACATCAAGCACACTGCAACCACACTCAGGGTCCACTCAAGGGTCGTAACCCTTTACACAAAAAAAGAGCCACACATCAAGAAGGAGACCAATCAAAATACAATTCTTTGTAGGATCGAGGGTCTCACTAACCCTCAAAAAAGCATTCCTCAATAGGACATGCAAGAGGCAAAAAACAACAACACTTGTTGCTATCCACCACACACAACACACCAAACAGGTAACAACCATAAGTAGAGATCCCAGTGCTGTAACATGGGCTCTACCTCTAACTCTGCCTTTGGCTCTACCCCTAGGAGGCATCCTAAAGGAAACAAGGAACACATCAAAATAAATCATCACAAGGACAATCTATACACCATACTTTAAGGCATGAAAGAAAATCAACAAGACTATGAAAAACAATATAACAATGTCATGCCACACACACCAAACACAACATAACATAGAAGGATCAAGTATGCTAGAGATCCCAATGTGTGAACATGGGCTTTAATACCAGATGTAACATCCCTCTATGCAACCTCAAAGGGTAAGAGCCAATAGAGGACAAGATAAAAAAAATTTGAACAAGAAGAATAACATACACATAAAGCAGTTACCGATTTGATATATTGATAACAATATGGCCAAGTATGGCTGAAAGTACAACCCAAAGGAGAGGAATAATTCACCCTCTAGAGGAAATCTGAATAGGAGCAAACATGATAGCTCCAAAAATTTTACTCTAGAACCTCCTGCTTTGGAACTTTCTACTTCAGAACTTTTTGCTGTAACATATACAGAAAGCTTCGATGCACCGGAACTTTGCAGAAGCAACACAAAACAACAAATGGAAAACTTTGATGTGCCAAAACTTTTGCAGCAACAACATAGAACAACAAACAAAAAACTTTGATGCATCAAAAATTTTGCAGCAACAACACAAGATAGCAATAGAAAGCTTCGATGTGCCGAAACTTTGCAACAACAACATAGAACAACAACAAAAAGTTTTGATGCACTAGAACTTTACAACAGCAACACAAAATAGCAAACTAAATGTTGCGTTGCATCAAAACTTTGCAGCAGCAACACAAAATGACAAATAGAAAGTTGTGTTGCATCAAAACTTTGTAGCAGTAACACAAAATAGCAGTAGAAAGTTACGTTGCGCCAAAACTTTTACAACAAACAAGAAGCTACATTGCGTCAAAACTTTTGCACACAATAACATGAAGGAAAAACACAACCATAGTTTTGATTTTTGCATGAAAACTATGGAAAGAAAAACCATAATAATCATCATAGTACAAGCAAGTTCGGTACCAACACCGGAACCCGTAAGCCAAATATAAAATATCACATTTCTTCTTATTAAATTATATGATCACATTTTCTCTCTCAAGAAAGTACAACTTACATAAAGGAATATACATGAGCACAAGGGCATAGCCATAAATAAGATACATCAATTGATAAAAATAAGTACAAGAGAGGACACCTCCAACTAATTCTCGAATAATCTGTACACCAGTCCCCAATGGCAATGGCAACGCCTCCCTACCATGTGGACTCAAAATAGACCACCCCACCATGTTCAGAGGTAGTCACAAGGCCCAAATAGAGATAACAAGGAAAGGGTAATATATGGCCAACACTCACATCAAACACAAAGCTAACACAAAATACAATGCATAAGACCAATGTCACAACATGAAGATGTTCATACAATAACATGCCAAGTACTACTCACGACTACTAAGGTACAAGATACAAGAGTGTAGATCGGGTGGAGTGTCATTATGCGTGCTCGAGGGGATGGCATCATACAAAATCAAGTACACCTCTCATATGGATGAGGATACTCAATTATGCTTGAATCAACGTCTTGCAAACAGATAAGTCAATGCCTCACAGACAAATAGGTCTTTTCGAGTGCATCCTTAGCCTTTACATGTGCTCAAGGCCATGCACAAGGACTCGTTAAGTTATTAGTGTTTTTCCTTATTATTTTATTTAGTTAACACTTGTTTACTATAAATTTGATACCAGTTCCCCTGCCAAACACTTTCAAGCCACGAGCCCGTAGAGAGCCACTCCATGAGACCACTCTAATTACCTAGACCTAAGTTCATCTTGTTTAACCAAATGAGCAACCATAGCAAACATGAAACAGTGAAAAAGTCTCTAAAATCCATCACTAAAACCACTTAAGATAGCCAAACAATTATTGTTGTTAAATCATTTAAAACAACTCAAATCCATAATGAAATAAAGGGCATAAAGATTTCATAGAAAATCAAAGTGCCCAAATTAAAATTCTAAGCTTGACCCAGTTTAGATTTTGATGTTTCCAGTTAGATTCCATCTTTTATTTTTGATTTTAGAACGAATATGAGGTGTTCTAAAAAACGTCATTTTGCCAAGCTGGGCAAGAAAATACATGAAAATTGAAAGTGTTCAAATCTAAAATTGGACAACTACCCAATTGAGATATGGGCGTTTTTACATGGAATCCATCTTTAGTTTGGATTTTTAATAGGTGGTTGATGAACAACATTAAAAAAATGTGTTTTACCAAGCAAACACAAATTTGACCAAAAATGAAAGTGTTTAGAATTGAATTATAATTTTGAACCAGTTGAGATATGGGATTTTGTACATAGAATCCACATTTATTTTGTGTTTATAACAAATGGATAAAGAGCAACAATAAAAAATATGTTTTCACAAGTTGGACAAAACTAAAAAAAATAGAAAGAGAATGAAAGTGCCTAGAAATCTATTTTGCCGACAAACCAGTTCAAATTTAATGGTTTCCATATGAATTCCACAGTTGGATTGGAGTTTAAAAATAGGAAGTTGAACTGATTTAGAAAAATCACAGATTTTCCCTAAAAGAGGAAAGTAATAGTTAGGCTGAAAAGAAATCTCAAAATCAAAATACTATGACAACACTCAAAGAAGCCAAGACTCCCAACAAATTTAAATACACACACAAACATTTCTAACTCAAAAATTCAAAAAATACACAGAAAAATGCTTTTAATTTATGTCCAAATTTGAGATGAAGAAATGCTCAGCTTGCAAGGCACAACTAGATTCCAAAATAGGATAGCAAGGAGGAAATGACAAGCTAAAATCAACAAACAGATTCCCACAAATTTCTTCTCCAAAGAATCTCCATGTTTCTCCCCAACTCTGTCACCCAAATCTTGGGGTTTCTACTCCTCTCCAAAACATAAAATTTCTTCCTCTCCAAAAATAACTCCCCCAAAATGGTTCAAAACAAAGTATATATCAAAGACAAAACTACCCATTTTTATTTTTTTTAACTAAACTCCTCAAAAACAAATCACATTTAAAATAACACTTTTTAAATCAATACAATATCAAAACTTATTTTCATTTAAAAACTCTCAAAAAAATAAAATGAAATAAAACATTTGATTAAATAAACTCTTAAAGCTCTCCAAATCAATTAATTAAATCACTAAATATCCAACATTCCCAATTACACATAAAATAATAATTTAAATCCAATTATTAAAATACACAAAGCTCCCCAAATAAGATTTAACAAGACTATAAGAGCTCACAAAAATGATTAATAAAATAATTTAAAATTAATATATTAAAATATGTCATTCTCTCGAATGATCAATAAAAATCACTTAAAATAAATATATTTAGAATATCATGGATAAAACATTTAAACACTATAAAATACCATATTTTAAACGACAAAAAGATGCCAATGAAACCACATCATAACACCAACAACCAAAATATATAACCACATAAAAAATTAATGGAAACCATGAAAAAAATACCTCAACAAGACATACTGGTAAACCATATATGACCAAAAGGTGCTCCGGACGTTACTGTTAAGTAACCGGACGGTAAGATAACAACACAAAAACATTGCACTAATAAGGTACAGTGGCTCAGGCCTGTGAATCCAGGCGGAGTCGATACTCAGTACCTACATCACTCCAATCACATATCAAGGCACATGTGCATATAGCATATATCATATAGTTGAAGCAACATCAATCATCAAGAAGAGGGTCATGATATTGTAAGCCTCTCAGATATGAGTGTTACGACATCATCCCTTTCCTATCCATAATCATACAAAAGTAATGATAACAGTATATAAACATGTAAGCATGTAATCCCACATAATAACTAATCATGATAAATTTTCCCATAATCATCAATGTCTAGTGTCATTATGATAACATTTAACATTTAGAATACCAATTAACAATCAAAATATTATCTTACCCATACTGGGGTTAGAGAGGTGTTACACCCTAAGAGATGGTATATACCTCTCTCAACTACATCATATGTGTGGCTCTCAGCCGTAGAATGGGAATGATCCATACCCAACATAAAACAACCCCAACCAATAAGGAAAATGTGACTCTCACTATGAGAGGGAAGGAGAGGTAGAGGGGAGAGATAGATAAACAAACAAACAAACATATAGATAGATAGATAGATAGATAGATAGATAGAGACAGATACATATATTACCATTTTTAGTTACAAATGATTTTAAGAAAAATATGTGACCAATCTAGACACCATTCTCTATCAAGAAAAAAATATGTTAGAATTATTTTAGGTCAAATTATGTGGGTTGTACACATAAAGATTTTTATATTTATTCATTGATCTCTAAATAATTACTAAAATATAGATTATTTGATAGAATTTATAAAAATATAAACTTCAAAATTATATGCATCTATCTACAAAATATTTTTAAAAATATATTTATTTACTACTTTTTATGTGGCTAGTACATGTGCATGTTTTCCATCTAACATATTTAAAAAAAAAATATCACATTTGTACATTTTTTACTTCACCAACTTTTATGATGTAGCTATGAGAAAATTAAAAAAAAATTAGAAAAAATATTTTTACATTTCATATTTGTTCACCATGTTAATACACTATCTATAAGTGTTTCAAATCTTTACCCAAATATAACAAAATTTCACTTTTATGAAAAAATTTCAACTTTTTGACTATATTCTAATGCATTACCATGCATTTACCTAATTGATTAACTACCCTACTCCAACAACTATGGGAACATGGGAAACAAAATCAAACTCACACAAAAGGATTGAACCAAAGATCAAAAGCCAAAATTTGTTCAGGAATGTAAATGAAACTATTTAAATAGGCTAGGAATTCTAATCAAAATCATTATTTGAGGGTAGAACTCAAGCGAAGTAGAGGGTAGGTGGATTCAAGACTCAATTGAGCTCATAATTAGAAGCTAAAATGGTGGAGAAATGACCAAAATTAATAATTCCTATGTGTCAATTCATAGGATGAAAGAAATTGGGGAGGCTAAGATGAATGAAAGAGAGGATCCTAAGGGATAAACCAATGCTTCCATTAAGGTTCTAAAGGTTGGGAGATTTGTATTCAAGATCATGATCTAAACTATCAAATCATCATTGAACTATCATTGATGCGTGTAAAATTTCAAGCACTTACATTAAATACCATTTTAATTAATTTTATGGTTAGGTTATCTAGAATTATTATTAGCCATTTTTCATATTTAAGTAATGAGACAATTGGAAAAAGTTTGCAGGTTGTTGTGCAATCCAATCAATTAGAGTTGGATAGCTTCAAGAAACAAGTAGAGGGAATATATGTTTGGTCCATCCCCTTGACAAAGAAAAGTCATGGGTGTCATTTGAGGAAAAAAATTCTATATGTAGTTACAATCAAGCAAGATATAATATAACTAGTAAGATTATTTCTATAATTGTCTTATAATATATAGATAAGGGTTTCTTCCCTCAAAAAATAGAAAGGAATAAGAAAGAATATGGAGGATAAAAGAGAGATCACACATGTGAATGTTATGATAAATTTAATGTGATTGTAAACTAAGAGGCTACGAGAAGAGCTTATTGATGTAATATTTTTATTTATTTTTCATATAAATTTATAACATTTAGTTTGTATTTGTAACATGATTTTTGCATAAATATAATCTTTCTCATCCTTGATATGATGTCATTCAATAATGACAAAGGTATTATCAAGTGATGTTGTCATCATGATTATATATGATAAAGAAAACTTGATAAACACATATATTATATATAAGAGCACAAAAGAGGTAAATTCTATGAACACCTAATTAGCTCTAAGTTATGTCTAATTTGAAATAAAGTTATGTCGTTCCTTAAATAATACTAGATATGTAGTAGGATAAAAAAAATCAATTAAATTCTAGAACGAAAATATAAATGAATTATATTTATAAACAATATTTTAATAAATAATTAACCTAATTACTACTGATATAAAAATAAAAAACTATTATTGTCTGCACCATTGTTATAAATCTATACCTTGTAGTTAAATACATAGTGGATCTTAGTATTGACTTATATTTTGTGACAATTACTAGTAATAAACCCGAGATAGAATATGTGAAAGTCTTTTTTTGTTGAAATAATAAATTCTATTATAAAATTTTGAGCCAAGTTCAAATCATGTAAATATTAAAATCAAAAGAAAAGAAAAAACATAAATAAAATTTGTGATGCAAAGAAAGGTTGGCCAAAGACTTGATTTAAATCCTTAGGTATGAAGGGTAGGAAGCAATTCTTAATAGTTAAGCGATTCCTTCAGTTTTTTCTTGTGGATAGTTATTTGAACCCCACCAAACGAGAGAATATATGAAGTTGAGCTAAAACATGACAGAGTGGACCAAATATAGGGTCTAAGATGAAAGGATATGTCATTTCACTCAAGGGTTAATATTGAATTCGTATGAGCCAATGGAGAAAGAAGCAGTGTGATTGATTCAACTTGTGGTAATTCCATTGAATGATAAGTCCTTTATGTAGGAATGTGTGACCCAAATATTGGGTAGCTAAGACGTTCATTCATCAAGGTTTAGATTTGATGATCACATGCAAATTTTGAGTTACATCTAATTTTTAAGATTAATTTGAAATTTATTGTCAACATGATTGAGTTGCATTTGATTTTTGAATAATTTTGATGGATTAGATCTTCCTATTCATTCAAGAACAATATTTTATTGGAACGTACACTCTTTTATAACATTGATTTGATTGAATTGCATTTGTTTTTTGAATAATTGTGATAGACTCAATCTTCCTATTTATTCAAGGACAGTTGTAATTCAAGGACAGTTGCTGATTTAAATGTATGTTCTCATATAGCATTGCCATTTCCTTTATACAAAATAAAGATGCCAAAATATATACAATCCAATTGTATCCATTGTACAAAAACAAAGATGCCAAAATATATACCATCCAATTGTTTCCATCAAAAACAGAGATCAACCATCACATTGTCACAACAGTACGAATCGCCGTATAAATTAGTCATCCATTATCATGACAACAATTTTCTATATACCATTAACTGGGTTGTACATTAAAAGTAAAACTGTGGCGGAGCACCGTAAGCTACGGGCGTCAATTTGAAGATCAGATCCGCTGAAACCTTAGCCACGGTCTGAGATTGAAGGCGGGTCCCTGAGGCAAGGGTGGTTTGCGGCCAATTTTAGGTGGTTGCAGTAGAGTAAGTAGAATTATTGCCGGCGGGTAGGGGTATTTTAGAGTGGCGGTGGAAGTGGGGGGATTCCTTAGAGGCAAGCCAGAGTAGGGCCCCTGGGGTCTGGCCATGTCCCCCACGGGCGATATCGGCGAACACGTAGGGTCACGTGATCGTCGGTCAGTGCAAAACTCAAGCGCTAATCCCAATGTGACCGTTCCCCGAGCTTTTGTCTGTCCGGCTCCCGGCTCCCGCCACGCTCCAGTGTGGATGCGGTACAGTATATTTCATCAATAGTTTTTGTGGGTAGTCCGGTACGTGGACTCGAATTGGACAAAATTTGGTTTGGGTGTTTAGTTGCATGCTTCCTCCTTGGGCGCAAACTTTTAATTTTCACCTAGTCCTTGTCAATTGGCATAGTCGAATCCTATTGTGCGCTTAAATGGGCTTAGTGGTTGTTATAGCTGTGAGCCCAGATGCTTTGTTGGGTTTAAATTTGACAAGCAGAAGAGCTAGGAGGAGGAGGGAGAGGATGCCAAAGCATCTACACCGTCCCGTCCATGGCAAGAATCTATTCTATCGCAGTACCGCTAGTTTTGCTTCTTTAAGACACCACCTCCACCACCACTACTACTAGGACCGTCGAGTGAGTGCGTCTCAAACACATTCTGGAAGATTTCTCTGGTGAAAAGACGGTGTAGCCGAGCGATCGCGAGTACGAGCCTTCTGAAGTGGGATGGAGCCGTCAGAGAAGCGGGGAATCGAGGATGGGCTGCTTCATAAGTTGCCCACCTTCTCAGAGGTAGAGGATGTACTTTGATTTTGTTTTTACTTTTTCTCTAGCTATGCATTTGCAGACATGTCTTGGTATATTCTATGAGTTTGTTTAGGCATTAAGCAATGACTTTTATACCTTGTTTATGTAGGTATAGCTCCAATTGGTTTGTGTCTAGTTTTATAACAAATTTTTCTCAGGCTTGATTGTTTAATTGGTTGGATTTGGATTGGAGATTAGGTTAAGAAGGGTTTGGGTATGTGCAGGTAATAGAGGAGCTGAAGGAGTTGTCTAGTATAGGGATGCCTGTGACGGCAATGAACTTTGTGGTGTATTTGAGGGCCATGGTGTCGGTTCTATGCATGGGAAGATTGGGGAGTCTGGAGCTGGCGGGGGGAGCTTTGGCAATCGGGTTCACTAACATTACTGGTTATTCGGTCCTGTTTGGTCTCGCCTCTGGCATGGACCCTGTTTGTGGGCAGGCCTACGGGTCCAAGAACTGGTCTTTAATAGGGCTTTCCCTGCACCGGACCATCCTAATGCTACTGTCGGCGTCGGTACCCATAAGCTTGCTGTGGATTAATTTGAAGAGCATTATGCTGCGGCTGAGACAGGACCCCAACATCACGGAGGTGGCGAGCGTGTATTGCCTGTTCGCCGTGCCAGACCTCCTTGCCAACAGCATCCTGCAGCCCCTGCGGGTGTATCTTCGGTCGCAAGGGATCACCCGGCCCATGATGTGGTCCTCCTTTTTCGCGGTCGTCTTCCACGTACCGCTAAGCGTACTTCTCGTATTCGTCTTCAACATGGGTGTGCCCGGTGTCGCAATTGCCACCTGGTGTACGAATTTCAACATGGTGCTGTTCTTGGTGGCGTATTTGCTCTACACAGGTGTTCACAAACGAACCTACGTTCAATGGTCCGTGGCTTGCCTAAGGGAATGGTGTCCGCTGCTCAAATTGGCTCTGCCCAGCTGCTTTGCCGTCTGTTTAGAATGGTGGTGGTACGAGATCATGACGCTCCTCGCAGGCTACTTGAACGATCCAGAGGTAACCGTTGCCACCGCCGCCATTGTCATCCAGACCACGTCGTTAATGTATACGGTGCCCATGGCCCTCGGTTCTTCGGTCTCTACCCGGGTAGGCAACGAGCTAGGGGCCAGCAAACCCTCTAGAGCTAAGCTGGCTACCTTTGTTGCCCTCGGCTGTGCTGTCTTCATAGCACTGGTAAGCGTGACGTGGACTACATTTCTGAGATACCTGTGGGGACGGGTGTTCACTAAAGATGCGGGAGTTTTAGCCCTAACTGGATCAGTCCTACCAATCATAGGACTCTGCGAGCTCGGAAACTGCCCCCAGACGACCGGCTGTGGCGTCTTGCGAGGCAGCGCCAGACCGGCAATCGGTGCAAGAATCAATCTTTGGTCTTTCTATCTCATCGGCATGCCGGTGGCAATCGTTCTAGCCTTCTTTTTCAAGCTCGGTTTACTAGGCCTCTGCTATGGGCTTCTAGCCGCTCAAATTGCCTGCGCTTTCTCAATTCTATTCGTTGTTCTGCGTACAGACTGGGCATCGGAAGCATGCAAGGCCAGGGAGCTCACTGGCGCGAAAACCGAGCTTGAACTCAGCAATTCAGACGAGGAACTCGGGCTTCTGAGCGACGCCTCAAAAGAGTTGCAACAAACAGTCGGAACAATCAATAAAGACGGTATCTAACGTCATTCATTTTGTCCTTGTATTCAGTGTGTTCCCAATCCCGATTGGTCACTGCACACAGCAAAGGGCGTGCATTCAGAGATTTAGTTTATTTTTCTTCAACGGACGTGGAATCTCTTCGTCATCGTCAGAAGCCCCTCATCGTCCGCTTGTCTCCATATTCACAATTTGTATCATTGCTATCTACACTCTTTCAACACACTAAATTTATATTTCGTACTATGAACAGACTAAATAAAGTAGTTCAGTTCAGTTCAGCTCAGCTCCGCTCCATACCATCAATCATAGACATATAAAATGTAAACAAAAAGAACATACTTCCTCCATGAAAACCTGCATTCACTGCCATTTACATATTTCTAAATTATATCTAGTTATTATTGTATTCTACTCGCCTGTATCAAGAGACAAATAGTCAAAAAGTCTACGATGCTTGTGGAAACATATATTCTGTTATCCACGGATGTTTGGGACACCCAAGAGACAAATAAGCATCTTTTTCTTTTCATGTTTGCACTTATGTGGAACGCATTTGGAATGAACCATAGAGCAAATATAAGCACTTGTGCATGTATGAACACTCTAAAAGGGCACTGGGTAATCAAGCTCAGAACATTTTTTTCCCCCACATGGTTGTGATCTTTACCAACATTCCCTCCCTCTTTTCAAAGCGAAGGCAACGAACTCATACTTTTGTGCTGGATATCTTGTATTGCTGGGTGAATAGGATGGGATGGATAAAGTTTAGCACGTGAGCATTTGGCAATTGGTGGTAGAGATGTTGCAATGGCGACTACACAGCAAACCCATCAACCAACATATGTGTTCTTCCATGGTTTTGTTCTGGCAAATATGTTTCACTTTATACCAACCCTATGTTTAAATCATCACATAATTAAAGGAAGAACTTGGATGCCCCACTATTGAAAAGGCATTTTCATTTTTCTCATTTCAACACAGTTTTTAATCTTAATTTGTATTTTAATTTAGCACTTCCATTCCAATTCCTCATAAATTAAGCTTCTTTTTTGGACTAATGTAAACTTGCTTTTTGTTTGAGATATAAAGGCGGCCTCCTTTACAGGATAATTAAATCATTTTCTTCAATATTTTTCTTATGTTTATCTTAATTTAATGTTTACACATAATCATACATATAATCATAATTAAAATTTGAATAATTGCATTAGTATCATTGTTTGTCAAATAGGTTGTATTCAATTGATTAAGTAAATTGATTTTTTTTGTTAAAGACTCGTATTCTAATCCCCAAAGTGACATCCATGTCAATTTTGTTGTGTCTATTGATTATAAGTCAATTCAAAATATTTCTTCTTGAAATATCTTTAAAAATTTATTAAACTTGAATTTTTAAATATAAACATTTTTGTTTAAACATAATCTCAAAAAAAACCACTGCAAATAATAGTGTGAATGTTTGTAGAAAAATAGTGTAATATCAAATAAGACCAACCATGCACTTTAATCAAGCTTTAGATTAATACAATATATAAATTTATATGTAAATATATTAATAGATACCAAAGATATATGTTGTAAATTACATCATGATTTTTATTAAAAATTGATTATATAAATAAATATATTATAATCCAAGTGTATATAAATGATATTGTTCAACCTTGTAATTAAAATAATATCAACATTGCTTTATTTCTAGAATGTGCTTTAATGGTAAGAGCTTATATTATAACAATTCTAGTCATTTGTTAAAGTAAAGAATATAAGAGAGATAGGTTGCTGAGTTTTTTAATTTAGAGTTAGTCATTTTTGCAATATAATAATATTTAAAAAAAATAAAATTATTCAATCACATTATCAAAATTTACAAACATTGTCTATTTCAACATTGTTAACTCTTGATGGGGAATCTTAACTAGTGCTCTTCTTTTAAATGTGAAAAAAGAAAGAAAATATTGACAACATTTTATAATATGTAAACTTAGATAGTAATATTTGGTAGTTGTAATGGTACAATTTGTATATCCATGTTATTCCCATTTATATTTTGGTCCATTTTGATGGAGCAAATGCAATTACATAGTGACAAGTGTCACACTCTTGTGTTATGTTTGGCTCCTTCTCTAGTCTTCTATCCATCTCCATTTACACATTAGACCTTATCATAAACATATTTGTATTTATTCTCACGTATTTATCATTATCACCCATTTATTACACTTATCATCAAACCTATATCCATACATCATTCCCCATCTCATGTGAGATTTACACCATGTTCTAAGTCAATCCTATACTACTTGGGATTGAGCCTAAGCTACTCAGGATTAAAGCCAAAATTTTAAATTTTAAAATTTTAAATTTTCCTAACTCATCTTTTTAATGAGTTGTTGAGAAATAACTCAATACACATTTGTGTAATTTATCTTTATATCTTGATATTAAAGGATTTTACTATCTAATTAATTTATATGGAGTAAAAAAATAACATCCACACTAATAAGAGAATTCATTATAGGAACAATTTAGTTTGAATCACTAAAAATAAAAAATATACATTTAAATTAAATTATTTTATGTACCATTATAATATTGAGGTTGTTGTCTTCAATGATTATGTCAAGGATGTAAATTAATATATCTAGGGAGTTGATTAAGGAGAACTTGACCCTCAAAATTTGGTAATTTCCTTGAGGTATGTCGAAATATTACTAATCCTTATAAGAAATCACTTTCATTCATTTCATTTATATAGAATTCATTTTGGTCCATTGATTGATTCACTAGTTATGGATTTCATAAAAACATGTAGTGTTCATTGATTATAAAACTATATGTATTGATTACTCATGGCATGTCTTTGACATACACACATACATACATATAGTCTAGCACATATAAAACCATATCTATATAATCATTTAGAAAACATACAAACACAAGTAAAAACTAAGTATAAACCATAGTGTTACAAACATCCATACCATGATCATTGTATCCAAGTTATATGAACAATAGGAGGTCCAATACCATAAACTTGAGAGAGATCCAATATAGCAAAGTGTTTGTGATAATTACATGCCTTGCAAATTATCACATTATGATTTACATTTAGTTTAGTATTTGTCCCCTAAGAATGTTTTAGGACACATTAAACCTATGGATTTTCACCAATTTACTATTTTTTTTGTGTTATTTTGATATACTTTGGTTTTATTTTAATTTTATAACCTTATTCTTAGTATTTTACTCTTAATGCTAGTGTAAATATGTTGAGATATACATAATAACAAGTTTCCATCCCATGAATTTGAATTTTTTTTAAAAACAATTGGTAACCCTTTTTACGATTGATGTTATTTGTAACTCTTTTATGTCATGTAACACCTCTATAATCATGAATCTAAATGTACCCATCCTTCTCTAATCTATTGAAAAAACAATTGAGAAAAAATTCAAAGGAAAAGAAAAAAATATATTCTTCCATTTTAGTTTTAGCTTTCTATACTACAAATTCTCCTTTAACTAGAACTCTTTTAATTTTGCTATGTCTTTATGAAACTATAATAATTCTTATTTTCATTTGGGGTTTCTTATTTTTGATATCCCTTTGAATGTGTAACACATTATCTATATGAAACTATATTTATTGAGATATTTACTCATGTTTTGATTAGAGGTAAAAAAAAATGGGTTTTGAAGGGGCCTGAAACCCTTTACAAAAGAGTGCAGTTGATAAAGAAAGAAAACTACATTACACAGCAATAACCCCAACGACAACAAAACAACAGCCAAAAAACAATCAAAAAGAAGGAAGCCAACCAACAACACTACATATTCTTTAGGATCTCAACACCTTCCATATTAGTAGCAACCAACTTCTACGCATTGTCCATGGTGTCAGACACCTCCCTACTAGAGGCCCTGACATGAGCTTTCATTCTGTTTCTAGTTCTGACCCTTGGCCCATCAGTTTTTACCTCATCGTTCAAAAAACTACCTTTAGCAATATCCTTCTCACTAGCACAACCCACATCCAACAACTTAACCCCAACAACATTACCATCAGCAGGCACAGTCTCTTTTCTCTTTTTAGTAGTAATCAAAGGAGAAATCATCATGGTAGAATTTGGAGTGCCTAGAAGCTTAGACGCCTCACCACTTTCCACATTTTATCAATTTTATCCTTGATGGATAATATTTTTCCTTCCAAATTCTATTTCAGATTGATGGTTTCCTCTACCACAATATTAGCCACAATATTAAGAGACTCCATCAAATTGTCAATTTGGCTTTGAATAGTAGGGTCCTCAGCCTTACTAGCCACACCTCTAATTCTAACATTAATCCTATTAATTTCATGAAAAAACCATTTAAAATTTTTAAACTACAGATTAGCAGTCTCACGGGCCGAGCCCAAATTATCAGACAAGTCCTCCCTATCAAAATTTTCAACCCGATCCTCCACAACATCATCCTCATCAAAAGAACTAACCTGAATCTTATCATTAGAAATAGCCTTACCTTTACCAGCAAGGACATGAGACTTCAACTTGCGAATGGAATAGGCGAGATCCTCTGCAACAGTCTTTATTTTCAACTCCCTATCCCCATCCACTTTATTAGAACCCCCAACATGACCACCATCCACAACTCTTTCCTTCCCCTGCATTAACCTAGTTTCATAATTTATAGAGGCTTCACCATAGATACCACCAGAAAGGGAGAGAGGTAAACCCTTCTCTAAGATTTGACTAGTAGTTCTTAGCTCCTTGCTCTTCCGACTCCCCACTTCAATTTCCTTCACATGTTTGAATTTAGGGGGAGGAGAGGAAGCTTCCCCATACAAGTCATTCTTGTCCTTAGCACTTTTAGGGAGAGCCATCACGACCACATCATCACTACAAGTAGTATAACCCTCTTTATCATCCAACTTTCTATTCCCAATTTTACCTAGAACAAGGGAAGAGGGACCCTCCTCAAAAGAGCCATAAGAGTTCAAGACATAGTTAGCATCATCATCCTTATTAGACTCTGACTCCTTGTTCAAAATAAGCCTCCTCCTCTTGGATTTTTTGCTAACCCTTTCCTCACGTGAGTCCGTCTCATAACCCTCTCAGGCTTTGCCAACATTTTCCTTCGGGGACATGAGAGATTTTTGCACCTCATGTGCTTTGACATGTTCATAAATGAAGAGAATTAACCCCACATGCAAAACAAGGTTCTTGGGGTTTTTCATATGATCCTTAATCCTTATATCCAACAACATCAACAAACAATAGGGAAATGAAACCCATTTCTTATACGTGAAATGGTTAAGTAGAAGGAAATGGTAGTTATTAATCATAGTATACCTTCCTTCCAAGGTAACATACCTCATAATTTCTTCTGTGAAATCACACTAGAGTTCTTTCAAAGAGGTCCTATACCAGTCACCACTTTTCACCTTCTTCAGATCAGCAAACTCATTACCTTTGAAGAAAATTGACATCGCATCCTGCGAGTCTTTCTTGTTTCTAAAAACCTTCATATCCTGCATATCTAAACCAATAATTTGGGCTATGAATTCTTCATCCACCACGACTTCTCTGCCTCCCAAATTCAAGGTTCTCTCATTTCACCCTTTAGCAACCATCTCAGTGACTTACGCATGGAAGCCATGCAACTTCTCCATATAAACAGTTAAGCCTCCCTTCTGTAAGATCTCCCAAACCTCCTTCTTCTGCTTGATAGTATCAAAGGACTTAGGCTCAGTGTAATTTTTGTCCCTACCTATCAAAAGCTTAAGCGTAGCACACAACCAAAACCAACTGAAACTGATACACACACCACCTAGAGAAATAATACAAAACAGAAGACTCCAAAAGCTAAAGCAAAACACACCTAGAATCTATGTGAAGCTCGTCGAAGGACAGATAAGCAATAATGAGATGTAGCTCCAAACCTTGTGAAAGTTGTCCTTCGAACTCAAAACTTTAACATCCTCCTTCAATTCATTTACCCATGTGACTAAGGATATGCATCCCACAAAGCCAACAAGGATCGACCAGATTTTAACACTCATTAATGATAAAATTGTCGTTGTTTCAAAAGGAATGGAATCATTAAAATTCCATTCCTTATGTTCTCTAACACCAAATTTAGCAAGAAAATCAGCTAACTTATTTCCCTCTCTCAAAATATGGGAGATGTAAACACTATCCAAAGAGTTGATAATTTCAATAGAGTCCTTAATCAAGGCTTCAATGGTCCAAGAAGGAGGAAAGACCAATTTCAAATTGTTAATAATATTCAAAGAATCACCCTCCACCCAGACCTTCCTATACACATGGCTTTGAGTCAATTTGAGACCATGATAGACTGCAACCGCCTCTGCAAATCGGTTTGTCTGGGTTCCTAGATATTTACTCATGTTGTAAACCTCTTTGTTTGTGTTATTATTAACTCCTTAATGAAGTTCTTTAGAAAATTATTACCTCTCTTTTATTTTGATGCAATGGTGATTTACTTATGATTTTATTTATTTTGGCTCATTTTATTTATTTTCATTAGAAAAAGCCCTTAGTGAATTCAAAACTCTCTATTTTTCTTTTTATAACCACTAGGATATTAAAATATTTGTAGACCTTAGTGATTAATATTCCTAGATCATTATACTATTACTATTTTAATTCTAGACATGCTTAGGATAAAGGGCACACACAAAATATCATCAAATGTTATCTTTATGATTGTTCATAAATGTTGAATGGTAAAATTTGGGTCTCGATAATCATGGTAAGCTTATGAGTAGTCAATCCTTCTCCCTATTTCTCAACTATATGTACTTTTATTATATTGATTATATTCATTTTTTATAATATTTATCTCTTTATTGTATATCTAAATATAGTTAGATTTTATTTTTATGTCATTCCTTTTAGTTTATATAGTATATGTTATTCTAGTATCTATTGTGATATTTTATATCATTTATTAATATCTACTATGTGTATGTAGTTCCTTTGTTCAAGGCCAGTAAGTCACTATGTAAACATTAATCCTCTATGTATGGAGGATAACAAGACATTTGGACACTAGCACAATTGCACTATTATCTATGAGTCACATGGGTGTTTATATTACATTTACTTTTTGAAATTTTCTCCAAAATTTTCATCTCTTTGGTTCCTATTTCTATTTCTATTTTCTATATTATGCTATTATATTCCTTAATTTTTATAGTCTTTGTTAATTAAAATAAAATCCATAGTATGTCATCTAGGTAGTGAATGTACCTTTTAATTAGGTAGAATACATTTATATATTTCAAAACACTCCATTTATGGATATGCTATAAGCTAATTTTTTTTATTATATTTTAATTCTATCTAAATATTTAGGTAGTTGAATCATTAAAGAGGCAAATTAAACCTATTTCAATTTGGTGAACCTAACATCCTATTCCAATATATTTGATTTATTTATAATAATTTAACTAAATTTGATAATGTATTTATGGATTAAAAATTTGATCAATGTTAGAGTATGTAAACCTATTTTATTTTGGTGAACCTAACATTTAAAATATTTTGTGTTATTTTCTTATACCAATATATTTGATTGAGCTCTATACATAATTTCACTAAATTTGGCATGTATTTATGCATAATTTTTTTTATCTTTTTAGTAGTTCTTATTTACATTCTTTAGTTTATGCATGCTTCATATTTAGACTCAACATTGTTGTTGTTGCAAGTTATCATCTTAACAAAACTAAACCTAGTCCATAAGCTAGCTCTTTATGTAATTCTAACTTGCATATATTTTATATGTAGTGGATGTTGGACTCATACTCCTCTTTAAAACATATCATTACTATTTGCAATCTTCTAATGAAGGTAATAATCCTTCTTTTAATACTTTTATTGCATCTATTCCTGTGGGACTCAAGGGAACACTAAGAGGGGGGGGGGGGAGGTGAATAAGTGTTATGCATATCTTAGCTTTATTTATTTGATATTAAAACCATTTGAACATTAAACCAAAGAAAGATGTAAACATACAAAGTAATCATCCACAACACCATAACACAAGGACTTTTGCATGGAAAACCTATTAGGGGAAAAACCACAGTGGAGGTTAATCCACAATTTGAGTACTCAAATAAAAAATTTACAAAAGAGAATGCACTTGCATTCAGGCACACTGCCTAGAACTCACCGCTCAAAGGGAAGGCTCATTGCCTTACAAAAGTTTAGATTAAAACCATTTGAAGGTTGAACTAAAATAGTAGCATCTACTTATGCTAGGTTACAGTTCCGGTTAAGCTCATAGATTAGATTCTGGATCCTCTGTCAGATTCTGTACTTTGCTCTACTCTGCCCTTTTTCTGCTCTCCGCATCATAAATTCATGTACAGATGAATTCACACTATTATCCTTCTGAATTTTGCACCACACCCTAGTATACTTCACATTTCATTTATTCACTATATCAAAATGATCAAACCGATCTCATATGTATATCGGCTATCAAGGATTTGATCATTCATATGTCGGCTTCATAAAACATTAAGTGTTTTTCAATTGTCGGCTCGATCCTTAATTAAATATTTATGCGCACCATCCAAAGTCGGTTAATAAATAGATAGGACCCAAACAAACATAATTGAGCATGAAAACATTTAATTAATTACTCCTTATACATCCACAATTACTATATTTGACAAGTTGACTTGCTAGCACATATAACCAGAAGATTAGTCCACTGGACCTCCTAGATCATACACCAGTTAATGCGTGTCAACATACTTCTTGAATAAGATATTACATACATCAAAAAACCTTTCTCTAAGATCCATGACCCAAAATAATAGTCTGGTGAAGTAATCAAATCGACATTTATGCCTTTAACCGGATGCCCTATTCTTCACTCTATTCTGCCGGTGTAAACCAAAACTAGACTATGGACCAGATGAATGACTTAGGTTGCCATCAATGACAACAATAGAAGCCATATTCCAACAATATCCCCCTTTGGAATTGATGGCAGCACTTAGTGAAAAATTACTAAGTGTCAGAATCATTATGAGTGCGCTGCCATACTTTACTGCTCTCTCTCCCTTACACTTCAAATATTTCAAAACATAGCTCCCCCTAAGATTGATGAGACATTTTTCACTGCACTCTCTCCCCCTTTGACATTAATGACAAAGCATAGAAACCATATGCCAAAAAATGACAAAACATGTGTTCAAAATCTCCAAAACTTCAAAACTGATTCAAAAATTTGAAAAAGAGTTAGAAAATTATCTTATGATTTTCCTTCATTTTCGGAAGGAACTTCTTCCAAGCATCTATTGTGATCCCAATGATAATAATCATGTTGTTGCTCTTGGATGTCTTGTTGACAATTTCAGTGAGGGATTCCAGAATTGTAATTGATTCCTCTAGTTTCTCACCTTTCCTTAGTATCTCAACCATATGTTCCAATCTGTATTCGATTAGATCCTTCACTTTCCAAAAAGTGTCCACAAGTGTGTTCTTAGTGAATTGAACTTTTGTGTGTTTGGAATGCAGCTCATGAATCCCTTTCCTAATTGAACCATCCTAATCTTGAAGCATATCAAAGCTTTTTCCAATCCCATTCAAATCTATTTCAATCTGCTCCAATTTCTCTTTGTATTTTCCAACTGCATGAGGCCAACAGATGCAATAGTTGTGGATGTTATTAGCTGAATTGATGCATTGCCTCAACTCATTCATTTTATTCTTCAATTTGGTAAGTGATAGCCTGAACTGTCCCTTCAAATGTGAGGTAACTTCACCTTCTTCTTTGTCTTGAAACTCAGAGTTCATTGTTTCTTTACTGCATTCAATCATTTCTTCAGGTAGAATGTTCTGCAAAATTTCCAATTTGATCTTGCAGTGCTCAACATGAGCATTTAGTACACTCAGAATCATTTCATGATCATATGATGGTTTGATAGACCATAACTTAGCATTTTTTTGCAAATTGATATATTCAGAATTAAGGTATTACAAGAGATGATTTTCTTTATAAAAGCAATGTATGCAACCCTAATGTTGACCTAAAAGGGAAACCCTAGTGTGCACACTTAATAATTAATCAATTATTAATGTGCCTAATTTTAGCTTAAGTAACTAAAGGAATAAGTGACTTAATTAGTTAACTAGTATGATATAATTAATTAAGTGTAATAACTTATTACTCTAACACCCCCCCTTAAGATGAACTTAGGAAGTAGCTAAAACACTAGAAAAAAGATGCATGAAAGCAAAGATGGGTCCCGACAACTAGGCCTGATCAGGTACCCATGTACAAATGCAATAATGAGGTAGAGAAGGAAAACCCAGTGGGACAAAACCCCCCTACAATGAGATGACTGCTGCAAAGAAGCACTGGAAGAACACTGTAGAGTAACACTAGAACCGCAATCTGGCAAGCAAGGAAAGATACTTCTATTTACAAGAAACCATATCATAATCATAATAATGCAACAGCAGACCCGATGCCACAAAACACTTGAAAACTCCAAATGGGAACAACCCTGGAATCTATGAAGCAACAATAGATGATGAATGATGTGATACTGAAATGAAGTGCAAAGATGCAATTTGCACCCTCCCAACTGCCAAAATATCCAAGTAATCTCCAAAACACCCATCGGGCCAAATCTGGAATAATGATAAACCTGGGATAGATACAAAAAAAAGTGCATGGATATAAACATAGAGCTCCTCAATACCTTTCCAACGCCTTAAAGATAGCGAAAATCGGAGATCATGGCAAAAAGTTATGAGCTCGAAAGCGATAAATGAACATCTGACTTCAAATAGAAATAAATGTAGATAAATAGAAAAATATTGTAAAATAAACTACACCACAGGAAATTTCTCAGAACCAAATTTTTGGCGATATCTCGTTTGTTCGATTTCGATACCATAAGCCCAAGTTATGCCAAAAAGAAAAAAATAACTCTTTTACAGCAAACTGGGGTTAGGAGGGGGCAAAATAGGTTGTACGGCTACTGACATCAGCATTCCATGCGAAATAAATTGACGGCCATCTGGCCGTCACTGCAAAAAAATGCCCCCTTGTAGAAAAAAATTTGGCGGAGCCCCTGGTCATCATATGACCGCGCGGTGTGGGTTGTAGTCGGTTAGGGGCTGGGCACATAGCGCCCAGTCCCCCATGTGACCGCGACAGGTTTGGAGGAGCCTGTGGGGGCTGAGCAGGGCTGATGGTGCTTTGGGTGGGTGCCGCCCGATGGTGGAGGAATGGAGGCACCAACATGGATCCCCAAAAAAATTTCTTTTTTAATTTTTTTCAATTTTCGTGCCTCGTAACGTGTGCTGGGGAGGCCGTACAGCTTCCCTGGCAATTTCTTTTTGCCTTCCAAACCAACTTCTCCAAAATCAATGAAATGAAGGGGGATCTTAGCGTTTTAGGGCGCTGCGAAGGTGATGGTGGTATCCATTTTGCTCCAAGATGCTCTGAAAAATAGGCTACCTCCAGAGCTTCCAAAAAAACATCGAACTTGAAACCCTCACAGATCTAGCAAGCGATGACCAAAATCTGGAAAATGAAAGCCAATCCTAACTTTTTCCAGCGCTCTGAATCCAATGGTCTGTCAAACCATCATATTGGAAGATCCATAGGGAAATTTCCTTTTCTAGTTCTTGTTCATTTCCCTATGGATCCTCAGTTTCTTCATTAGATTGTTCATTTGGAATATCCACAATTTCCTGTTCTTTTCCTTTCCCTTCAATTATGGGAATCTTGCATTCTGGAGGGCTATACTCAACAGTTTCTTTTTCTCTTTTCTATTTTTTCTCCATGCCACCGGAAGAGGAACCAACTTCAAATGTTCTTACCAAAAGAGAAATACCGACTGAATCACACTTTCCAAGCAAATTTTTAAAGAAATTTCCAAATTCTTGATCCCAATTAGCCAAGCTCTTAGAGTATGAATATATTTGTTTGCATACTAGTTCATTTACTTTCCACGCTATATTTTTGATCTTTGGTAAACAATTCAAGGAATACATTACTAAGCATATGATCAAAGTACCAAACTTAAAAGGGTAGCCTATCTCTTTTGTTAGTTTCACATTCTCCATCAATTGATCATTTAATAGTCCACACAATTCAAAGTCCTAACCTTCCATTATCATCTTGTGAGAGATATAAATTGCACCAGCCAAATTTTCTCCTTCTTTGTTTCTAAAAAATACTTTATATGAAATTTTGTGTGCAATGTACTTTGTAACAGGGTTCTTGATTGTCGAAATTATCAGTTCCCTTTGATCTCCAATTATTTTGGTTAGGGTTTCAACTTCTTTGTTCTGGATGGATTTCTTCCTTGGTATGTCTCCAACTTTGCATAAGCCAGCCAAATTTTTCATTGCCTCCTTTGAAATGATGTAGGTTTTGTCCAAAGTCAAAGTGTTCTCATGCAATCTTCTCAAGATGAATTTAATGAATTCTGCATTCTCAAAGTACGAAAACTCGTTCCAAATATCCAAATTCTTGTGTTTGGCTTCTCTCAATTGCTTCAACTCATTGGGTAACAAAAAATTTCTCATGGACCTAATATTTCCACTGTTGTATTCATCCAAAATGATTGACCCTATGATTTGTTCCATTCTTTCTTTCGTATTTCATGTTTATCTATCGTACACCAAATTATACGCAAAATCCAAAACCAACTAAAATACTTGATAGATTTTGAGAATTGCCGACGAATCGATTTCACTGCTTTGAAAGTATTCAATCAATTGCTCTCCTTCTTTTCTTCTTCAATGAAAAGTGACAAATGAGGGTTCCAACTTGTCTTTTATAGTTCACACACTTGCAATAAATGCATTTTCCCTAGGCTTTCCAGATACTCTGTTTTCTCAAACAACGAGAGAAAAATTCTTCTGCGGACCTATGATTCTTTGAATTCTCTTGTGAAAGTTCTCCAAAATCCTTTGCATATTATTAATACACCTTCTTGACCATCCTTTGCATTCCGGTACCAACTATGGATAGGGGAGGAAAGATTTTCTTGAACAACTCCCCCTAGGCCAATGGCCTGAAATCAATTTCTGGAAGAATTATCGGAAGCAAGTTCCAGTGTAGAATCTTTTCCAACATCAGACTCATTCTTCCTTACCCATGTCTTCTTCATCTAATCTCTTATCTCATCTGTAGTCACTTTCCTTTTCCATTGTCATCTTTCTATATATTTTTTCCTCTGTATACTAGACCTCTTCTATCCACATTTTTGTTTCTACATAATCTTGCAATGTGACCATATTTATTACAATTGTAGCACATAGTATTTCCTTGTCCAAACCAA
The DNA here is from genome assembly GCA_007115665.2 of Sequoiadendron giganteum. Taxonomy (NCBI): domain Eukaryota; kingdom Viridiplantae; phylum Streptophyta; class Pinopsida; order Cupressales; family Cupressaceae; genus Sequoiadendron; species Sequoiadendron giganteum. The sequence goes on from CM021103.1 coordinate 256,651,748, forward strand.
TCATTCCATTGATTTCTTCTTGATTTTCATTGATTAGAAATATTCCCAAATCTTCCACATGTATAAAATTCAATATTCCTTCTATTGATAGAGTAGTTTGACAAATTTTTGCATTCAAAATTGATTTATGAACAAACTTTTTGCAATTGAAACACTGACTAGAAAATGATGAATCTCTTGATTTCATATTACTTCTACATTGAGCAACCATATGATCAAATTTGTTACAAGCAAAATAGTATCCATTAAATTTTTGAGCATTAGGTTGTCTTACCCAATACCTTCCACCTTTGTTCATTAGGTTTCCTTGTCTAGATTTATTTTGTCCTAATTTGGAACTTTCTCCTTTTTCATATCCAAAACCTCTCTTGTCATTTCCATTCTTTTGTCCTTGAGTCAGCTCATCAAGCTTCACTGAACTAATCTTAAACTTCTCCTTATATTCATTTACAGTAGTAAGTTCATTTTTGAGAATAACAATATGTTTTTCAAGTTCTTCTCCATTATTTTTGAATTGTAGCAGTTCACTTTCCATCTGAATGAATTCTCCATTTATTCTTCTTCATTCATCATATTTCTCCTTTAATGACTGAGCAAGGTTCTCCTCATTCTTCTTCCTTTCTTCAATCTCTTTAGTTAGCTTCATCACCATAGATTCCATTTCATGTTTTAGGGTAGCATTATCTCTAGCAAGCTTTTCACATTCTTTAGTTATTTCCTTCAAAGTCTGATTCAGGTGAGCATCATCCATGTTTTCACTCTCTTGTTGCTTAATCTTATCACAAAGATCATTTCTCTTCTCCTTGGATTTAATAATTCGATCCTTCAATGTCTGAATGAATTTCTCAACATCCCTAATATTTGCTTTCAATTCCTAGACTTCTGCTTTAGACTAATCAAGGTCATCAAGTACCACCAAAAGTTGCTGCTAAAGACTACTAGAGTCCATCACATTCCAAGATCCACCTCAAGCTACTAAACTTCTTCTAAGGAACCAGATGATACCAATTGTTGGACTCAAGGGAACACTGAGAGGGGGGGTGAATCAATGTTCTGCAAATCTTAACTTTATTAATCTGATATTAAAACCATTTTAACATTAAAGCAAAGAAATATGCAAAAAGACAAAGTAATCATCCACAACACCATAAAACAAGGATTTTTATGTGGAAACCCTATTAGGGGAAAAATCAAAATGGAGGTTAATCCACAATTTGAGTACTCAAATAAAATTTTTACAAAAGAGAATGCACTTGCATTCAGGCACACTCCCTAGAACTCACTGCTCAAAGGGAAGGCTCACTGCCCTACAAAAGTTTAGATTAAAACCATCTGAAGGTTGAACTAAAATAGTAGCATCTACTTATGCTAGGTTACAATTTTGGTTAAGCTCGTAGATTAGATTTTGGATCCTCTATTAGATTTTGTACTTCGCTCTTCTCTACCCTTTTTCTTCTCTTCGCATCATAAATTCATGTATAGATGAATTCACACTATTATCCTTTTAAATTTTGCACCACACACTAGTATACTTCACATTCCATTTATTAGCTATATCAAAATGATAGAACTGATCTCATATATATATCCGCTATCAAGGATTTGATCATTCATATGTCAGCTTCATAAAACATTAAGTGCTTTTCAACTATCGGCTAGATCCTTAATTAAATCTTAATGCACACCCTCCAAAGTCAGTTAAGACATAGAGAGAACCCAAACAAACATAATCGAGCATGAAAACATTTAATTAATTACTCCTTATACATCTGTAATTACTATATTTGACAAGTTGGCTTGCTAGCACAAATAACCAAAAGATTAGTGCACCGGATCTCCTAGATCGTACACTGATTAATGCACATCAATATACTTCTTGAATAAGATATTACAGACATCAACAAACCTTTCTCTAAGATCCACAACCCAAAATAATAGTCCGGTGAAGTAATCAGATCGACATTTATGCCTTTAACCAGATGCCTTGTTCTTCACTTTGTTCTGCCGGTGTAAACAAAAACTAGACTGTGGACTAGATGAATGACTTAGGTTGCCATCAATGACAACACTAGAATCCATATTCCAACAATTCTAATATTTACATCAACAACTCATCTTCCTACTAGTTTTCATCAAGTAGATCACATTTATAACACTAGACAAAAAAAGAAAACTACTCCCATGCTCATTTCCCTTACTCCTATTCCTATTATTCCATGTGCTCACCAAATTACTCTTAATAATTCTAAATAATATGGTCTCATAGAGAAAATTTAAGAAAAATAAGCTAATATTTCTTTGTGGTACCTCATACATACATTTTATTCCTATCATGAGCTACTTTAGTAGGATCTACAAAATATTTTTGTTCATATTTCAACTAAACCCTTTGAGATAGTTACTTTGAATTCTATATTTACATGCATATAATGGAAATTACTTTCCTTCCTTCTAAAATCCCTTCATATGATATTCAACCACAAAATATCCCTCTTAATTATGGTTGGTATCAATTTAATTGGCATCAAGTGAACCTTAATTGATAATGATTTTGGAATTAACATTTGTATCCTTTATTTATTAAAGAATATCTTATATCTATATATTTTAAGTATCAATAAAAGGTTTTGATAATGTTGAAAGGGATCCATTAACTAGTATCACATTGAAAATTTTAATAGGACCTATTACACTCTCCACTTTAATCCATGCAATGCTAGTAAATTATCTCTCTTACAATAATTTCCCTGGAACTTTTACATTCACATAATGAGATCTATTCCATTTATTCTACATCAATATCTCAATATATATATGTATATGAAGGAAAATTATTCATGATGAAGGATAATATGATCATTTCTAATATTTTCAAATCACTAATATCACTTTCTCTAATCCATTAAAAATTTCTCATATTTTTCATATCTCATCACCTTGTTTTTCTAATAAACCATCATATTCAACTAAAGGTAATACACCACTATTCATTCCTACTATTATATCTTCATAGGTTATTATTACTTCTAAAATATATTCTAGTGATGACTAGGGATTCTTAGATTTCACATCTTCTTATCTTAGTGATTATAAGGTGGATCCAATTCATTTTGACATTCCTAGTTTATATTCATAAGCACATCCTTCAAATCAATTATATATATTATATTCTAGATAAACTATCTACTTCATAAACATGTCATTATACCACACTAGTGATGGTAATCATCCTTCTTCCTTTGACTTAAAAAACCATTATGACATGGGATTTAAAGTTATTTCTAAACATGTTTACAATGGATAGATGCTTAGATAATTGAAGAAAGGAATTAGGATTCCCTTAAAAAATAAACCACACATTTCTGATATGGGTTTAGGCTATTGACATCCTCATCCACCTAGGCCTCCTTGTTTCTTCATGGAAGATTTCTCTCTCCTTATTTGTATTCCTTGCATACACACCCCATCATTTAACTTGGAAAATTTGTGGACCACCTTTTCTTTGAATTTTTTTCATCTTTATCATAATATTTTTCTAATATTGGTAGATTGTTATCTTCGCCCTAGTAATTTTCACTCTTTTCTCAAATCTTTCAGGGTCTCAAAGAATCTTGAAACCCCTTTAGGTTCTAGGAATTTCAAAGTTCCTAAGACCCCCTTTAAGTTATAAGACTTCTAAAATCCCTGGAAATCCTTAACTTTTTGAGACCTTTGAGGTGACCATAACCTAGATTCCCTATAACTATTATATATTTTGTTGATTCCTCTTTGGGCCATAGGCCGCAAGTTCCAAGTTTTCCTTGATATTGAACTCCCAACTTATTCTCTCTATATATTGTTCACATGTATGTAGGATTCCCTTAGCTTATATATATATATATATATATATTCTCCCCATTTTCATCCTCACCTTTATATTTGAATTCCTCTTTAGTCTCTCTATCCTTTGTATTCTTTGTGCACTATGATAAATTATATTTAGTGCAATATGTTCATGATTTGATTGCTCATGAGTCTAGTTGTGCATGTGTGGTGTTCATTAAATCTTATGTTCTCAATTCTCTTGGTTCGTTGTCTCCCACACTCCACTGCATCAACTACACTCCAGGTTACTTTTCCCTACATGATATTATTTATTTATTGGTTTTTTGGTGGAAGTTGTGTCATCATCATATGTATTCTACTATAGTAAGTTACTAAGGTTTTCTCTTTGTTCTAGGTTTTATTTTTTATTTTTTAATTTTAAAGTTTCTTTTCTTTCAATTCTATTTTTTAACATAGTCTTTGTTTCATTTAAGTTTTATATTTTTCTCTAGATCTAGAGAGATAAAAATTTAAGTATAGAATTCATATAGGTTTCCCTAACTTAGCATCATATGGTTTTGAAGCCACAACCTTTGGGTTACTCTACTATTCAAATTGTTGTTCCTAAAATACCTCTCCTTTTCCCTTTCAATCCTCAAGTGTGAAAAATAAATGGGAACTTGAAGCTTCAAATCCCATTTCTAAACTACTTTATTCCCTTGTGTTCCATTTATTTTTTTGCAAAATTGTCTCCTTCAATTGTTTCCCCTCAAGTCTCAAGGCCCATTTAGAACTTGGAACCTAGGTTTCAACTTCTTGGTCTGCTCCACAACCCAAAACCCACACATTCATCTTTACCCTTTTGAACCTTAGGTCTAGAAGGGAAAATTTTACTTAGATGATTAAGTGCCTATTTATTATTTTCCTCCATGGGTTTATTCCTGGTAAGGTATTTCCCTAATTTTATTTGTTTAGCCTAGACATCATACTTCACCTATAAATTGGAACCTTAAGGTTCCAAGTCCATATTTTCCCTACCTCTCATTACCTACTATTAACTTCATATTATAACCCTTTATGGACCCCAAACATCAAATTTTACCAAGGAATTAGAAACTTATGGTTTTAAGTGTACATTTCACCTCATGACCTGCCTTCTACTCACCACAAGCCTTCAATATAGTTTCCTATCAAAACCCTATGGCCCAATAAGAACTTAGAACTAGGTTCCAAGTTCTTGTCCTCCCATGAATTGAAACTCGTCTATAATTTTTTTAGGCCATAGGATCCAATTATAACCCAAATCTCAAACTTGAATAATGTCTCAAAACATTCAATTTTCTTATGATAAAATCTATCCCATATATTTATTAGAGACCCTTTTAAGAGGTTTCCTAGGTTTAGTAAGATCAATTTTAAATACCTATAACCTTTCTATAAGACAAAATAATAAATAAATTATGAAAAGTAGAAATTAATTAAGTTCCTTGGTCAATATGCAAGATGATTGGTAAGAATGAGAAACTTGAAAAAATTTCAGCAACCATGAAGTGTGAGTTCCAAGGAGTCCCTAGGGTCTCAAAAATTGCCTCCACCATTTAGGACATTAAAAATGCCAACCTAGGGTACATTGACTTAAAATAATTCTACCAAAGGACATCTAGAGATGGTGCTACTATTTAATCGGGATAATAGCTAATTTAGAATTAACACATGTAGCTAGATTCCTTGTTATTATACAATCTCTAGATTTGATTCTAGCCTGTGTTCAAGCTTATGACCCAAAAACAAGGACATCAAGGGACCCTAATGGTAGTTTTGTTTTTTATATCTCTTATAACCTCTTAACCAATAATTTTTCCTCCCATTTAGTCAAATTTAATATCACTAATAGAGGAAAAAATTCTAAAAGAATTTGATAAAGGATTAGGAAAGTAATGTGAATAATCTCAATAACTCTTAGTTAATGGAAGAAAGAAAAGCTATCACCAAGATTCCAAAGAACCTATCAAGAGAAAATGTTCAGGAGGAGATCAATGATATAATCACTATGCTAAGTAGGGTTATGGGTAAGAAAGAATCTAAGTTGTACCACAACTATATGTATCAATTTTTATATATGGTTTTGAAGGATGTTAAATACATTAATTGGGCTCAACTGGAAAGTGGTAACTTACATCAACAACTGATCATTTTTCAAACAATAAAGAAATTTATAATGACATCATATGTCATTTATCTATAGCAAAAAAAGAGTAAAACATGTTTTCTCTATTTTTTTCTTTGGATATATTACTTGAAAATATAGTGCATGGAAAAATATTATGAATATATTTTTAATAATTTTTAAATTTGAACTTAATCAAAACATTATATTTATTGATGGGATGTCAAATTTTATCTACATTTTTATGATTTTTAAATATTAAAACCTTTTGGAGAGGATTCTCTCTTCTATAACACCATATGTTTTCAAAAAAAAAAACATTTTTTAATATTTTTTTATTTCAAATCAACTTCATGATTGATTATAAAAACCTACTCACAATAAATTTTAAAAAATCATAATAAAACTAAACAAAATATCAAAACAATTTTTTTATTCTAGACTTAGGCTCTACAAAAAGGTTATTTTTATATTTTCATGAAAGTGCCCCTAGTTGGAGAAATTCAAAGTTGAATTTGAATTTTTTTAATTTTCCCCAAAAAAGGGGTTAAGCTACCACATAGGTAGTCATGTAGACAATTTTGGGAAAAGGGGTTTCAATTGAAACACTCTCGACTAAAAAGGCTTCATTCAAATCCTTACACATAAATCCAACCATGATTCAAAATTTCAATGGGAGAAAATATATTTTATAGTTTTAGGCAAAAGGGTTTCACCTAAAACTACATGTGACATATATGATACATGGTTTTGGGTGAAACTATTTTGCTTGAAACCATTTAGGGTGAAATTATTCCACTCAAAACATTTTTTTTGGCCAAAATTATGAGACATATTTATGCTTTTACCCTCATACATTTCCCAAAGTCCTCATATATTAGAATTTTAGGGTTTTCTTGAACACCCCTCATGATCCAAATATTTTTCAACAACAAGATTATCCTACTTATATTTTCTAGGAAAATCTTGGAAATACAAAAAGAATTCAATATAAAAATAAAAAACAAGAGTCCAATTTCCTTTTTCCTTGGGTTATTATTATTTTCCATCTATAGTGTGTGTTAGGGCCTTAGGGGAAGAATTATCCTTCCTAAAATTCAGGTTATATAATGCATGAGTAGGATATGATCTTGATAGTAAAGTTGATAGAGTTTTTGGACCAAAAATAAACATAGGGAAAGCATGAATAGTTCTAGGTTGATTGCTAGAATGAACATCGTGTGAGAAAAATAAGCTTTTTCTATTTAACCCTTAGTAAATGAGGGACATGAACATTGGTGAGTATATTCTTGATGACCTAATAGATGATGGGAATATATTAAATCTTGCTTATAATCTCCAAAATGTAGATACCATGCCCTTGTCTATGATTAATTGGATGGTTGTAGAAGATAACAATAAGTAGAAGATTAATCAGAATGTATAGAATCTTAGTTTAGGTTGGCTAGAAGCCATGAATGAAAAAAAAATGGAAAGAGAAAACAAAAGAAGAGAAAAAGAGAGAGTGATCCACATCCTACAATAAAAAAGACTTAAACAAAAGTTGTGGATAAAATGGAGAAACTAATGTAGACACCCCAATTCTGACAATTACACATTTGATTAATCAAAATTCTAAATTTTAACTAGTCTTGGCCATCACCCTTATTAATTAATTATCTCATTCTATCCAACAATTAATTAAATATTAGATTATTTAACTAGTTATCCACCTTTATCTCGTACATAATTAAATACTCATTATTTAATTAATTATCCCATCTTCTCCCATAATTGATTAAATATCATACCATTTAATTAATTATTTCACTCCACCTTACAATTAATTAAATGTCACATTTAATTAATTATCCTATAGTCTCACCTAAATTAATTAAATATTGTAAGTTATTTAATTAATTTAAGTTTTATGCACATTCCTCCAAATCCGCTAATCCTAGTTAAGTTAATGAATCTATGATTAACTAACTTAACCCACATCCTAATATTGATTAATTTAATTAGTCCAAGATAAATTAATTTAAACCCTACACTAATCATAATTAACATTTCCTCCAATTTTTAATTCTTCTTGTTCCCCCAAACTTGGAGACATGTGACATGTGTTGCATGCACAATTCACCATCCATCTCCAAGTCATCGTTTGACCTCTCTTATTACTGGATGCTCACACATGTGTGAAATCCTCTTCTCGATGATAGCCACCCTACACTTTCTATTTGTCACCACTTGTCATATGGTTAAAGCCTACTCATCTTACACCTTTCCTCATTTTTTTTCACTTGTCAAAATCTTTTTCTTACCAAGATGTGATCACATATGTGTGAGAAAACCTTGCTCTCTTCCCTGTGCCAAATTTCATGGTCACATGCCTCCACCTTGTGACACTTGTCACAAGGCTAAGCCTTGCCATATCATTCAATCTAAACCATCCATTTTGCATGAAGATCTTGACCCTCCATTTCCTCATCCAAAAATCTATAAATTGAAGCCTCTCATCCCATTTTGATCATCACAATTGAAGCTAACCAAATTACACTGTAATTATCATAAGAGAAATCCACAACCAACAATCAAGAGAAAAACTACAACTTTTTGGGTGCAACTTGGAGCTCAATCTATGGAGAAGGAGAATTGAAGGTATAACATCATTTTGAATGCATTTTTTTTATGTTTTTAGTGATTTTACCTTCTCATCATTTTCCTTTTCTTAATTTTGGCACACTTGGTGGGACCCACATCCCTTTCTAACAATTTGGTGAAGTTTTTATGAAGAATTTACACATATTCTAGATTCACACTTCACTCTATAGATTGACACATCCACAACAACAAGTTATGCTTACGTAGAGATTCTCGGTGCTTCTGCTTCACCAAGTTGTGCTTACAACTTGACTATCAGTGCCTGTGTATCAACAAATGACACTTTCATTCCTCAATATCACACTTCCATCTGCTCGTAGAACTTGCACTATTTCTATAACTTATGGTTTTGTTTGCAAGGTTATTAGAGTTTTCAAGTTGGATTTTATAAGATTTTAGCATAGTTATCACAATCTTAAGTCATTGATTAATCTAAGATATTACATTTATAGCTTTATTTTCGTTTAATAAAAAAGAAACAACAAAACTAAAAAAAAATCATAAAAATAACAAAACTAAAAAAATAGGTTAAAAAAGTTCCCTAGTTGCACAACACATTTATTTTTGGGTTTAAAATTTACAATTAAGGTTGAGGAACCCATTTTTAGGATTTAAAATTCTTTAGTTTACAAAATTTTATTTTTTTGCACTCTGTCTTATTACACCTTTATAGTAGACAATTATGCTTGTGCACCGACTTGCAGTACTTTTTCTCATTATTTTGACACTTGTGCTCCGACACACTACGCTTGTGCATCAACTTGTTGCACATTCGTAGAAACTTGCAGTGCTTTTTCTTTAGAAAGTTTTGCTTCTATTTTAAATAGAAGCTTTGGTCCTTTAGTGCTTAATTTTTTTTTAACATTTTGTGTATTCATCAACTTAGCTGCCTTACAAGTAAGGTTTAAATAAATTTATTTTATCAAAATCAATCAAATGATTATTATTTTTGCTAATGAAATCTATAGATTTGTCTTCTCTACGGAAGTGTGCTTCCATTCAAACTTGTTGTGCTTCTGTGTAGACAAGTTGCACCTTTGTTCTGTTCTTACACAAAGACTTTCTACGCCTACTATAGTGTGGGAAATTGTATACCTTTATAATTTCACACTATGTTTGGGTCCCTTAATTTATTGGACTTAATTAAGCTTCTAATTTTCCAAATTATGCATTCCAAATCCTTATTTGTCTCATTTTCTAAAAGGAGAACCAACATTAAATAACTGCATTTAACAATTAAATAACCATGGAATATGTGTGTCCTAGACTTATAGGCCAGGACCCATTTACCCATGGGAGAATGGGTCCTCTTTAAGTGCAAAGACCTATTTTAAAATATGTTTTTGGCGACATTTTAATGATTCAAATTCAACTTACAATTGTTGGCTTTTGGAATCTATTTTTTGGGAAATTAGGTAAAAACCTATAAATACATAGTCCTTTTATCATTTGAAATCTAACTATCAAGATCACACTTTAGGAAGCAATTTCATGAGAGAAAATATTCTTGTCAAAAGTATTCAAGAGTAGATTTATCAATCATTTATTGTAGCAATCAAGATCCTAACATCATGTCCAAGTTTATGTGTGTTCATGTTATCTTGTGAAGGCTAATATGCATTGTTGGTCCTAAAGCATCCAATCATTTCAAGCATCCAAATCAATCAAGCAAAGCAAGATCAAGTCCTTTTGGAGAGGTGTGTTTGACTTCAATCCTCTAAGGGAAGCCACTAAAGGGTGGTGAGTTTTAGCAAGAATTTTTCATTCATCATTTCCTTCCCTTTTTCATTATCTTTCTATCAAGGTTGAATTACCAAACTAGGGTTTGACTAAGGAAAACCCCCATACAAATATATTTTTTTATCCTTTTTTGTATGTGTAGATTACAGGTTGATGAAGAATTGAAGAGATATTTAAGGATCGATTTTGTAATGTTGCACAAGTTGTCATCATTGTTGTCAAGCCACATAAACTAAGCTGTAGAATTTATTTTTATCACTCCAACAGTGGGACCTGTGTCAAAAAGAAGCCAAGATCCAACATCAAATGATTATCAAAAGTTATTTTGGAAGCCCTAAATAAGACCCATTTTCCCATGGGCGAACCAATCCATTAGTAGACCTCAAAAATAGCTTTTTGTGACAAGTACATGCCATCAAACCCTTCTTAGATCTACCCGCAAACTGTCATTTCCATTTTTTTACATTTTGAAATCTAGATTTTAAGTATAAGGCATTGTTGTTCATTTAGTGTGAGTGCTTCAAATCATTTTCATTTTTTCTCGGATCTTTCCTATTGTCCTAAGGTCTAAGATCCAGGTCTGAATGACTCACCATTGAGATTGAAAGTCAATCTCTACACCTTGTGATCTCTTTCCTAATGAAATCCATAGGGAAAGACACCTATTTAGATTCTTATGTTTTATACACCACATATAAAACTTTGGGGATCCCTTTCCCCACATTTAATTTTGGTGAACTTGACACTCTTACATCATACTTTTCTGATTTGGAGGTCCTTGAAACCCTAGATCTAGGTTCTCCATCATCTTGTTTTTCATTTCATTTAGGGTTACATATTGCATGTTTGCATCATTTAAACTCAAAAAAATCCAAAAATATTGCATACATTCTACATAATAGCTTGCATTAAGGTGTGTTTTAGTCATTTAGACTAGAATTATAGTCAGAATTGTATTTTGTTCATATATTTTCATGCAAATTTCATTTACATTTAATCAAAAAAATGGAAAAACTATCACTGGAGAATCTATTTTCAATTAGGAATACTGAGCTTAAATATTAGGTCAAACACCCAAATTTCAATTTTTTAAAATCCTATGCAAAGATTCATTCACCCCTAGGAAAAATTGTCCTTGTACTTGGGTGATTTGGACAAATTCTACACATATATCTATCTTTGTCTACTTCATTTTCCTGTACTTGTAGATCTCTATTTTAGTTTCATAAATTGAATATTTATGTAGATGTTTGCATCTAGTTCAATTTGTGAAAGAAAGGACATTGTATAAGATCAAAATTTGCATTCAAAATTAATCATTTTCAAGTTTTTGAATCTTATAATTAGTCAGTTATCATATTTCAGATCTGAAAATTGTAATTCCTGCTTCAATACTTGCATTTTTCTTCCTATTTTTGGTGTTTACTATCTTTATTTAGTTCCTTTTGTCTATTTCGGGTGCACTTTTGGCTTGGTGAAACTTGTATGAGTATCACAACCTAGTTTCCTATTTCCAATACTTCAATGAGACATAGCTTGAGACTCATGGCTTCCTACACTAGTACATCTGTAATGGATCTTGAGTTTTCCAACTCTTTCACTCATAGTGTTGACACTAGTCAGCCCATTTTGGACCATATCCCTCATGCCATGATTGGAATCATTGAAATTCAACCTCATAAGGACCAAACCAACTTGTCTCTTGACATTGCTTTCTCAAATAATGATATAATCAAACAAGCATCTGATGGTCCTCTTTACATAACCAAAACAATCAAAGACAAGACTACAAATGGGATATTAATTGATCTCGTGTGTGTAGAGAATGTGATCACTGAGGAATTTTTATTTCTGTATGAACTTTACCAAGATTCTTATGAACATTCAAAATCATGTATCAAAACACATAATGGTATTTCTCACCCTATGATAGGTTTGATCACTCTCCCATTAAAATTTGGACCAAAGAAATTAAATGTATCATTCTCCATCATCCCAACATCGGATCAATTTCATGTGAAGTTACGTTATCAATGGATATGCTCCATGAATTTCATCCCATCAGTTATTCACAAATGCCTGAAATTTCCATTTGACAGCCAAGATTTAATAGGGCATCATAGTGGATTTAATCCTTTGTCTTCCTATGGGAACTTTTCATTGGATTCATTTTGGCTCGAACCTATGGAACCTATTACATCTCATGAGGATTTTTTCTTTAAATCATATCAAAAGTATTGGGGATACGAGATCGGTTATGTCATCATAGATCAACATCTAAGACAACAGTGCCTTAGTGATTTTCATTTTTCACTTCAAAGACACAAACAACTATACCATAAAGTGGAAACAGGCACAGTAAATCCCCCATTGATCCTCTGAGAAAAGTAAATGCTTAACTTATAACAGATTCAATACAAGAATAGATTCAAGAAACTGAATCAGACAACAATGAAAGAAAAAACTATGAACACACAAATTTACGTAGGGAAAACCCTTTCAAGTAAAAAATCCCACCCTCCAAAACACTCAGCTCACATGTATTATTCAATAACTAAAATGGTTACAATACAAAACCAGAGCTATGCTCTTTAGGAGATTACATATTGTTCATTTGGAGAATATAGGAAACAACAAAACAAAATCTTCACATGATTACACTGCCCTCAATGACATATCATGTAGATTCCCTTCATCTCCTCACAAAGCACTCTCAACTAGCCTTGTATCCATCCCAGCCTCAAGGCAGCACAAGTTCACATCAATCATAAATGAGAAACTAAGTGTTCACATTCAAGACTGGTCAAGCACTCTCAGCCACTCTCTAATCACTCATCTAATCCCATCTGACTGCACATGAGATTACTTTATACCATTTGCTTACCTATTTAGCCCATCCCTGCTAGCAACGGTCATCAGGATAATAAATTATCCTACCTGCAAGCTTCGACCATTCCCTGATAACGTGCACCACATAATCAACAAGCATCAAGCTGCACAACATTAAATCGATCTTGAACATGTCTGTCAACCTCCATTTTAATAATGCAGGTCAATCACACATCAGAAAATAACAATTCAACCGATGAGATCTCAAAGAACTTGCCACGTGTCGCCAAACAATCCATTCACTGCTTCTGATAGTCGGTCAAACCTGTCCAACTCGGTCAACTGAGTTCCAAGCTCATCCGAGCTCTTACTGCACAACCGTCGAGCTCCTTTAACCCAGCGACGATACAACTGTGAGCTTGCCTGAGCTCAACCTCATCTTCCCTGCGCTATCACTGCCCCATCTGATACTAGTCTGGCTTAGTCTTGGCAGTACCGTGGTTTCTATCTGGCAGTTATCGCCTTATCACACATGGTAAGGCCACCAATGGCCTGGCTCAGTGGTTACCGCCATACCACAGGCGGTGGTCCCTCTCACCGTGGTGTCTGCGGTGAGACTGCTAGTGGTGGGCTCGACGGTTATTGCCATACCACCAGCGATGGTTCCTCTCATCGTGGGGTCCACGGTGAGACCACCAGCAGTTGGCCTAACAGTTACCACCCTACCACAGGGTGGCCTGGCGGCCCCCGCAGTAGCACAGTGTGACCGCCAGTGGTTTCCTCGACGGATACCACTGCACCGTGGTAAGGAAAGACTGTCTCGATGGTAGCGTGGGAGGGCTGAGGGTGAGCTCGGGCGAGCTCACCGCCATACTGCGAGGCGACTCGAATAGGGGCGTGGTAGTGCAGTAGAGTCAAGGTGTGAGCCCGGATGGCCTTACCTCCATACCGCGAGGCAAGTCAGATGGGACAACGGTAGCACGGGGAAGATGAGGGTGAGCTCGGGCAAGCTTCCCGCTATACCACGGCTGGGTCAAAGGAGCTCGGCGATTGCGTGGTAAGAGCTCGGATGAGCTCGAAACTCGGTTGACTGAGTTGAACAGGTTTGACTGACTATCAGAAGTAGTGAATAAATTGTTTGGTGACACATGGCAAGTTCTTTGAGATATCATTGGCCGAATGGTTATTTTTTCATGTGTGATTGAGTTGCATTATTAAAATGGAGGTTGACGGACATGTTTGAGACCAATTTAATGTTGCACAGATCGATGCTTGCTGATTATGTGGTGCATGTTATCAAGGAATGGTCGAAGCTTGCAGGTAGGATAATTTATTATCCTGATGACCATTGCTGGCAGGGATGGGCTGAATAGGTATGCACACAATATAAAGTAATCTTGTGTGCAGTCAGATGGGATTGGATGAGCGATTAGAGAGAGCTTGAGAGTGTTTGACCAGTCTTGACTATGAACACTTAGTTTCTCATTTTTGATCGATGTGAAGCTATGTTGCCTTGAGGTTGGGATGGCTACAAGGCTGGCTGAGAGTGCTTTGTGAGGAGTGGAAGGGAATCTACATGATATGTCATTGAGGACATTGTAATCATGTGAAGATTTTGTTTTGTTGTTGCCTGTATTCTCCAAATGAACAAGATGTAATCTCCTAAAGAGCATAGCTCTAGTTTTGTATTGTAACCGTTTTAGTTACTAAATAGCACATGTGAGCTGAGTGTTTTGGAGATTAGGGTTTTTTACCTGAAAGGGTTTTCCCCACTTAAATCTATGTGTTCATAGGTTTATCTTTCATTGTTGTCTTATTCAGTTTCTTGAATCTATGCTTGTATTGAATCTGTTATAAGTTAAGCATTTAATTTTCTCAGAGGATCAATGGGGGATTTACTATGCCTATTTCCACTTTATGGTATAGTTGTTTGTGTCTTTGAACTGAAAAATTAAAATCACTAAGGCACTATTGTCTTAGATGTTGATCTATGATGACAAAACTGATCTCGTATCCCCAACAAGTGGTATCAGAGCTGTTTGAAGGAGGTCAAGGCTTGATGATACCAACAAGTGGTGTCAAAGCCTTCTCCTAGTTATTGAAGTTTTGGGTATTTCTCCTGTGATGATTTCTTAGCCTAGTAAGCTTGACTAAATCTGGAGAAATCGGTTGGTGATTGATCCTTTGATGAGTGGAAGTTATTGCTTCTTTGATTCAACCCACAGTTTTTGAAAGACACTGGAGATGTCTAGAGTTGATCATATTGTTGCAATATGGTCTAAGGCTCCTGGCTCGCAAAAAATGTTCCTGATGCAAAGGGTGTGAGATGTTCTTGTGGTTGTGTTGCAGCAAAGTGTGGTTTCATATTGGGTGTCTATGTGAGAGGCTCCCTGGCAGTATGGAGTTGCTTGTGTTGTTTTTCATCCATGGAGTATTTTGCTTGTGTTGGGTGTTCTGACTTAGCACTGAAGGTAGTTTCTCTGTTAGTTGGTGTAAATTTGTTAGTTGACCTTGTCTATGGTCACTTGTGCATTGGCGTGGTTGTTTTGAGATAAGAGGATGGACAACATTTGAGTGCCTGAATAGTCAGTGATAGGAACTTGTAGCATGTGAATCATGATGTCATGGAGAGCTTGATACACTGGCTAGTGTAAGCTTTTGAAAGTGATGGGGTGGTCGGTCATGGTACCTAGAAAGATCGATGTCACAATTCAGTGGGAGCTTTACCAGTGAGTGTGGATTCATCACTTGGTGGTGAATGATCTTCTTTGGTGTTGCAGATGCTTCTTGAGGACTCTTAGATCTTGTTGCTGCAGAAGAGTTCTTTCGCATCTGCATGGTCACTATTTGAAGATGTGCAGCATCTTGGAGCCATGGAGGATATTGGTTGTTTTTGGCTGAGATGTTGGTAGTGGTTGACAGGTGATGTTGGTTTAGAGTTTGTTTACTTGATGTCATGTATACTCTTGCTTGTGCATTAGAGTTTTGGCATGTTGCTTTGCTCTTGAGACCATGGACAGTTCACCTGAAGCATGGTATCTCCTAATGGAGATGTGCATATCATGATGTCATGATAAGTTCCTGTCCTAGGTTTTGGAGCTTTGACAATGGTTTGGGGGTTCTCTTTGTTTTGAGTACAATGGTCATATGCTGGAGGAATTCATGTTTATTGCAGTGATGCAGTTTGGAGTTAGCATGAGATGATAGGTTGCTGGTGCTCATGGATGCATGGAGAATAAGGTGAGGCTGGAATTCTTTTGAGAATATTTTTGTTACATCCGAAAGTCCGAGTAGCTTGCACGTTAGTTGAACGTGAGTCCAACAAAGACCATGAAGGAAATTTCTCTTGGGTAAGTCACGGTGACTTTTATATCTTGGAGGAGCATCTTTTCTTTTCTTCTTGGTCTACTCGACAATAAAGTTTATTTGAAAGGTATTCACCCATTATATCTTTCAAATGTGTGTTATGCTTGCTTTCATGATATGAATCTTGAGTTGTTTTGAGATTCTGGAGGATTAATAATGAAAGCTGGACAACATTGTGTATCTCCTTGTGCTTTTAAGGACTGATAGGAGATGGTTATATGGGTTAGTCTGATATTTTTTGAGGTGCCTACATCCATGGAACTATTGGGTGTTGTTATGAATTTTCCCTTTGGGATGTGAAGAAGATCATTCTTGGCACAATTGGCATTTATAATTGATTATAGGAGGATGTTGCATGTTTTGATTTGCAGTTTCTCTCTAATTTGGTTTTCTCTTCCTAAATGTTCTCGACTTTAGATATGAGATGCCTTTGTGGAGCCAAGTTGGTCACAGTTTGTGGTCATGTGTTGTCACTTGGGTGATGACAAGAAGGTTCCTATGCCTGTTTCTTCAGTCATATATGGAGGATTTTGGAAGAACTATGGAAGATAGTTGAGAGAAAATTTTCTTGCAGTAGGTGGTTGTAGGTGGTGCAGATCAGTGTGGCTATTCCTCAGAACTACATGGTTCCTCATTTCTTTGTGTAGGTGATTGGTGGACTTGGTATGCCTAGATCACTTGAGATGGTGCTTTGGTTGCATTCATCTGGATAGTACCCTTGCAGTGGGAGTACCTGGACATTTTTGGTCTTTTTTGACTGGTTGACACATGGTGCTTGTTCTCGGTTGTTGATGGGTGGTTATGTGATGGCATGAGTTTACTGATGTACATATCTTTGAGGTGTGGGTGATTGGATGGTTTTAGCACGAGTTGTGGGTTCTGGTTTTCAATCGCGTGGGTTTGATCAGTTGGATGAGGGCAATCATTTTTGTGGTTGCTATTCTAACTGATGGTTTCTTGTTCTGGAGAATGGTTTTTGTGTTCGTGTTGTGGTTTGCTACTGCTATTTTGGTGCCTTTTATGCTTGAAGGATCAGATGCTTGCGTTATTGAGACTAGTGCTTTTTTGCCTTGGCATGTTCCTGTGTTTGGAGTTGCTGCCTGAGATGGTGGACATTTTTGATGTTGTTGCAGGGGTCTTGGTTGGAGCATGGAAGCTTGGTGTTGGTACTTATTTGGGTGTTTGGAAGAAGACTGAAAGTCTTCAGCAAGTGGGAGATTGTTGGGAAATAATGCCTCAACTTTTTGTCTTGTTTCTTCTTGGACTTAGGCATTTTATTCCTGATTTTTCCCTTTACCGCGGTGGTCTGGCTTGGTCTTGGTGGTATCGTGGTGTTTTTCTAGCATTTATCACCTTACTGCGATGGCGCGATAAGGCCGCCTACAGCCTGCGCTGGCGGTTACCACCTTATTGCACGCGGTAAGGCTACCTGCGGCCTCGCTTGGCGGTTACCGCCATACCGCAAGCGGTGGTCCCTCTCACCATGGTGGGCTCGGCGATTACCACCATACCATAGGTGGTTGTTCCTCTCACCATGGTGTCTATGGTGAGACCACCAGTAGTCGGCACGATAGTTACCGCCCTACCATGGGGTGGCCTGGTGGCCCCCATTGTAGCACGGTGTGACCGCCAGCGATTTGCTCGATGGATACCGCTACATCGTGGTAAGGCACGGTTATTTTGGGGATAGTGTGCGATGGCTGAGGGTGAGCTCGGGCGAGCTCACCGCCATACCTCAAGGTGACTCGGACAGGGGCGCGGTAGTGCGGTGGAGTCAAGGTGCGAGCCCAGATGGCCTTATTGCCATACCGCGAGGTGAGTCGGATGGGGTAGTGGTAGCGTGGGGAAGACAAGGGTGAGCTCGGGTGAGCTCACCACTGTACCACAACTAGGTCAAAGGAGCTCGATGGTTGTGTGGTAAAAGCTTGGATGAGCTCAAAACTCAGTTAACCAAGTTGGACAGGTTTGACCGACTGTCAGAAGTAGCGAATGAATTGTTTGGCGACACGTGGGAAGTTCTTTGAGATCTCATTAGCCCAATGGTTATTTTATGATGTGCGATTGAGCCTCATTATTAAAATGGAGGTTGACGGGCATGTCCAAGACCGATTTAATATTGCACAACTCGATGCTTGCTGATTATTCGATGCACGTTATCAAGGAATGGTCGAAGCTTGGAGGTAGGATAATTTATTATCCTGATGACCATTGCTAGTAGGGATGGGCTGAATAGGTAAGCAAATAGTATAAAGTAATCTCTTGTGCAGTTAGATGGGATTGGATGAGTGATTAGAGAGAGGTTGAGAGTGTTCGACCAATCTTGATTGTGAACACTTAGCTTCTCATTTCTGATTGATGTGAACCTAGGCTGCCTTGAGGCTGGGATGGCTGCAAGGCTGGCTGAGAGTGCTTTGTGAGGAGCTGAAGGGAATCTACATGATATTTCATTGAGGACATTGTAATCATGTGAAGATTTTGTTTTGTTGTTGCCTGTATTCTCTAGATGAACAAGATGTAATTTCCTGAAGAGCATAGCTCTGGTTTTGTATTGTAACCATTTTAGTTACTGAATAATACATGTGAGCTGAGTGTTTTGGAGGGTGGAGTTTTTTACCCGAAAGGGTTTTCCCCACGTAAATTTGTGTTCATAGTTTTGTCTTTCATTGTTGTCTGATTTAGTTTCTTGAATCTATGCTTGTATTGAATCTATTATAAGTTAAGCATTTACTTTTCTCAGAGGATTAATGGGGGATTTACCGTGCATGTTTCCACTTTATGGTATGGTTGTTTGTGTCTTTGAAGTGAAAAATTAAAATCACTAAGGCATTGTTGTTTTAGATGTTGATCTATGATGAGAGAACTGATCTCGTATCCCCAACGAAAAGTTCACATCAAAGCATATAGAAGAGTTATCCCTTGCCAATCTCCCACCCAAAATTGAAAGATCTATAGTTTTTCCTTAGATTCCAATTGTTGTGGAGGAACCTATGCCTAAACCAAAAGATCTCTCAAATAATCAAACTGAGTATGATGCAATTCCCCCACCTATATCCTACAAGAGACCAAGAGATAACTATACAATCTAGTTGTGCCTCCTAAATTAAAGAAAATTTATAAACCTAAAGAGAAAGTGGTTTCTCAAACTCTGGAGGTCCCTTCCATTCCTCCATTAAGGGAAGAAAAGAGACCAATGGTTTGTTAGAGTAATAAGTTATTTCACTTAATTAATTTAATCATATTGGCTAATTAATTAAGTCACTTATCACTTTAGATTTACTTAAGCTAAACTTAGGCACATTAATAAGTAATTATTTAGTAATTATTAAGTGTGCACACTAGGGTTTCCTTTTAAGGTTTTATCTCCTTTCTTTCATTTGATCTACATGTAGTAAGGTCAGTTTTCTCAGATTATTTAATTTGAAGAGTTATCATGGGTTTTTCAACTCACCCTTCAGTTGTAATTCTGGAATGGGATAATTATGAGTCATGGGCAAAGGGAATACTTACACATTGTAGGTGGCTTAATATTTTTCCTTATTTGTATGATCTCATACCTGAACCAACCACTCTAGGGGGAAAATTAGCTTGGGATATCACTAGAGATCACATAGTAGGACTTATATTGTCTAGTGTTAATAATGACACTATGTGGGTTGTATCAGACATTGATTGTCCCCACCCACTTTGGACACGTATTTGGAGATCTATGGAGACCTCAATCTCTCTCCATTCCTAGAGGATCCTGCTTCAAATAGTCTCTTACCCATTGCCTGGAGAGAGAATATACCCCTTGATCATGATACTTTAGAGGAGCTTGAGTATTTAGACATTCTTGTATGTTCTGATGGATTAGAGGCTTGTCTCATAGTTCCTACTCTTCAGACTGAGATTAAACATGTATCATCCATTGTTCCTGATGACATCAGTATCACCACATTGGCCCCTATGGATTTAGTTCAGCATCATGACCATCTTGGTCATTCATTATCTACTACATCATGGAATTCTTATCTTGCAAACACATTCTTGTTTGTCGAGTCTCACACTGCAAATCTTGAGGATTATTTTGAGGACATATATCTCCTCTAACTTGACAATCAGATTATCATTGTATGCCTACCATTATCCATGGATTCAGAGGTTGCATTTTAGGAGTCTTCACATCAGTTTAAATTTGACATCATTTGTTTTAGTTTAGACATAGAGATTCTTCAGCATCCTATCATGGCACACATCTTGAGATAGATTGGCTCATCACTCTTCACAAGGTTTCTTTGACATCATGCTTTGGATCCATTTCTTCCCAAGGGGAGGAATATCATTTTCTACTTCAAGATCTCTTTTTGGATTCTACATTAGGCAACTACCATTGCGACAAGAGTTTCTTCATTGTGGGGGGGCTTTCTTGTCTCTTTCTATCTCTCATATGGAGACCATTGTATATGTACTTATATGATAGACGTTGTCTATGGGGGGTATCATGTAATCCACCTCCCATCCTTCTTTCATCAGTGCATTGCATTCCTTTCTTTTCTCTCTTTTGGAGGGGAGTTTTATTCCCATGAGGTTTTCTCCTTTTTCTCCACTATATAAAGATTTCTTTGTACATGGTTACCTAATCAGGCCTTATTTTCGGGACCCATCTTTGCTTTCATGCATATTTTCCTTAGTTTTTCAGCTACTCCCTAAGTTCATCTTAAGGGGGGGTGTTAGAGTAATAAGTTATTTCACTTAATTAATTAATCATATTGGTTAATTAATTAAGTCACTTATCACTTTATATTTACTTAAGCTAAAATTAGGCACATTAATAATTAATTATTAAGTTTGCACACTAGGGTTTCCTTTTAGGGTTTGATCTCCTTTCTTAAGGATTGATCTCATTGTAATTATTCATTCTTTTATTCATATTTTTTCTTAAGGATTTTTAGAACACCTCCTTTGTGCTACAATATTTCCTCTTAGTGTGACAGGTTATTTGCTTGTAGGTGTTCACTGGGTTATGTGGGTTGTTCTTTATCAATTTCAACATGGTTGACAAACCTGCTCCTACACCATCACAACTTGAAAACTATGCAAGGAGAAATAAAAAATGCTAAAGAGTGTAGATGTAGACATCATGCTATTTCTCATAAATTAGAATAAAAAAATAATCCAACTCAAAAAAATCATGAGGATTCTCCACCTTCACCAAAACATGATACTTATTTATCTTCACCACAAAAAAATAAGAATATACAATGGACATTGTCATTAGACCTCCTATTATGATTAACTTGAATGATGATGATGAGATTGCTAAGATTGATGAAGACGATCATAATGAGATGAATTTATTATTTTCCACTTCTATCTATTTAGATAGGGGCAACTGTGATGATCCTCTTGATGCAAGTGACCAACCACGTGTTGAACCTAGTGATTGTCCTAGTAGGGCACTTGTTGTAGTCCCTTTGGCTAGTTATCTACCTTTTCTATATGATGAGCAAGATTAGAATATGAATGACCTGCTTTAGGTTGGTTCACATTTGACATACTTTCTTTCCTTTCTCTATATATTTTTTTTGGTTGCATGTATGTAAGGTGATCCCCTATATCATGTTGCTTGGTATTTCTTTATGTTTTTGAGTTTTCTTTGGATGACCCTTGTTACTTTATTGGTGTAAGGATACAAAGGAAGTTAATTTTTCATGACATTATTTTATTTGTATCTAAATTCTTCTAT
Source organism: Sequoiadendron giganteum (assembly GCA_007115665.2). Classification (NCBI taxonomy): domain Eukaryota; kingdom Viridiplantae; phylum Streptophyta; class Pinopsida; order Cupressales; family Cupressaceae; genus Sequoiadendron; species Sequoiadendron giganteum. The sequence goes on from CM021103.1 coordinate 256,674,022, forward strand.
CTATTGTAAAAATTTCCTTCCTTTTGTCTTGTATTTTTCTTTTGCAAATGATACAAGGTGTTGAGACATCTAAGTCTCTTCCATGTTGACCCAAAATATTTTCTTTTCTTTCACTTTTTATGTGTCATTCTTCCATTGTGTTCGCTGTTCTATGAGTATTTGGGGAATGACAATGGTTCCCAACTGTATTAAATCATTATAGAAAAGACATATGTTGACCCCAAATCTATGGATTCCTTATGTGTTATCTTTTGAGATTGCATGTGGGGAAAAACTTCTTCATGAATTAGCTTCATTTGGAAACATATCATTGGCATAGGGATTTCCAAATAAGCTCTCATTTCCCTTTTATCAATTGGAATTTATCATTTTCTACTTTAAAGTAATTTCTCATAGCATGGTGTTTAGCAATTCCTTTACAGGGGGCATACATTGGATTATTTCATTTTGGCATTTGAACCTTCTAAGGTGAGTTTCATTTTTGAGTTTGACATTTTTCTTTAATTTTGTTCACAAGAGTTGAACTTAGTGTAGCATTGGCATATCACATTGATCATTTTGTGGCATCTTATCAAAGTTATCAAGGAGTATAACTTTTTTTATGGTTGAAGTATGGGTGCACATTTTGTGATGAATTTTCCCATCTGCCACCTTTTTATGGGTGCATACCTTGTGATGACTTAAGTGTGTGTTTCTCATATTTTTCCTTGGGGCTCACCTAGTGTATACCAGACTACACTAACCCTTGTAAGTTTATTTTTTGGACAAATATCTTATGATTGATCCATCCTTTTGGACAAATAGTTGAGGCTTGATCCATCCTTTTTTAATTTTTTCATTGGCTTTGACATCGAGTATGCTTGTGTATCTTGTATTACTGCACATATCTTACATGCATGTGTTTCCTTTGTGCTTATTCTGGTTTTCCATGGGATCTTGGATCTTGCAAGATTGATCACCCTCCTTGATCCTTTGTCATCATATCTCATTAAAATTTGTGCACTTGGACCCCTCTTGACACATATATTTGTCTAATTTAGCGTGAGTCTAAGCATAAGTTCATACTCTCACTAAAGTGGGGCTCAATATAGTGTAGGATATTGTATACCTTTATAGTTTCACACTATGATTGGGTCCCTTAATTTATTGGAGTTAATTAAGCTTCTAATTTTCCAAATTATGCATTCTAAAGACTTATTTTTCCCATTTTCTGAAAGGATAAATGACATTAAATAAATGCATTTAATATTTAAATCATCATGGAATATTTTTGTCTTGGACTTATAGGCCAAGACCCATTTCTCCATGGGCAAATGGGTCATTTTTTGCAACATTTTAATGATTCAAATTCAACTTGCAATTGTTGACTTTTGAAATCTATTTTTTTGGGAAATTAGATAAACACCTATAAATACATAGTATTTTTATCATTTGAAATCTAACTATCAAGAACACACTTTAGGAAGCAATTTCATGAGAGAAAATATTCTTGTCAAAAGAATTCAAGAGCAGATTTATCAATCATTTGTTGCAGAAATCAAGATCCTAAAATTGTTTCCAAGTTTATGTGTGTTCATTTTATCTTGTTAAGGCTAATATGCATTGTTGATCCCAAAGAATCCAAGCATTTCAAGTATCAAAATCAATCAAGAAAAGAAATATCAAGTTACTTTGGAGAGATGTGTTTGACTTCATTCATCTAAGGGAAGCCATTGAAGGGTGGTGAGTTTTAGCAAGCATTGTTCATTCATCATTTCCTTCCATTTTTATTATCTTTCTATCAAGGTTTAATTACCAAAATAGGGCTTGACTAAGGTAAACCCCCATACAAACAAAACATTTTTTCATCTTTGTGTATGTCCAGATTACAAGTTGATGAAGAATTGAAGAGATCTTTGAGGAGCAATTTTGCATTTTTGCACAAGTTGTCATCATTGTTGTCGAGCCACATAAAATAAGTTGTAGAATTTATTTTCATCACTTTGATAATGGGGCCTGTATCAAAAAAAGCCAAGATCCAGAATTAGAGGATTGTTAAAAGTTATTTGGAAGCCCTAACTAATCCCGATTTTCCCATGGGAAAACAAGTCCCTTAGCATACCTAAAAAAAAAATTTTGGTGATTGGAACATGCCATCAGACCCTTCTAAGATTTTCCTACAAAATATCATTTCCATTTATGTACATTCAAAAATCTATATTTTACATATTAGGCCTTGGTGTTCATTTAATGTGAGTGCTTCAAATCATTTTCATTTGTTTCCAGATCTTTTCTATTTTCCTAAGGACTGAGATTTAGGTTTGATTGACTCACCATTTAGGTTGAAAGTCAATCTATACACCTTGTGATCTCTTTCCTAATGGAATCCCTAGGGAAAGACACCTATTGAGATTCCTAAGTTTTATACATGACATATTAAACTTTGGGGATCCCTTTCTCCACATTTAACCTACATGGAGACTTTTTGATCCCACGAAGAAACTTTTGATGCTTCCTTTTTATAGAGTTGTGCTTGCAACAGGTATAAATTTTTTATTTTTTTGAAAATTTGTGCTTTTTTTAGCCTTTTATACATTCGCGCTTACATTTAGTTTCCTAATTTTTAGTTTTTTAGCTAACTTTTGTACCAACACATGGTGCAACTATTTAAGACTATGCAAGAATTAATAATTAAAACTACTAAATTGTGGTTTTGTAGGTTTGTTTGTCTAAGATTTCATTTTTACACTAATTAGGAAATAAAAGCAGAATAGTGGGTAAACTAGTCATTTTTTGTTGCATTTGGAGGGTTGCATAGATGTATGCTCTCACCTTGTGCCTAGAGCGATCTTGGGGATAAAAAATCTTGCATCTCCTCATTTTTTATTTTTTATTAGAACCAAGGACTTGATAGTTTTGTGTGTATGCTCTCCCCTCACACCTAGTGTGATCATGGGGATCAAAAACACCTAGAAATTGTCCTTCCCCTTTAAATGGCATGCCTAGGGATTTCATCACCCTAGGGGATGACCTCAACCACGTGCTATTGCTGGGGTATATAAAGGGGGGAGAAAAAAAATTATACCCTAATCTAGCCACATCATGTCTAGTGAAGCCTTGATGTCTGCGTGATTCCAGTACAGGAGGTGCAAGGTTGGTTTGAGCTTTCCCATTGAAATTTCTTGACCCATGCTTGTGATATCCTAGTGTTCACAGTTGTGCCTCACATACCCTTGTGGTATTTAGAGGATTCCCTAGAGAGCCTTGTGAGAACCTAGATTAAGACCTTTCAGTTGTAGCTTAGTGTGGTGTAGAGTATAGTATAATGCCTGAAGTTTCTCACCACATACTCCCTTAAATAGAGATAGAAATTCTTGGGTTGGATTTTATAGTCTCCCAAGGAGAGAAAGAAGGTGAGCCTGTTGTTGTATTGGGCCTATGCCATTGGATTTCTAGCTATCAACTTTCACAATAAAGGTGTTTCTATCCGATCTCATAGAGAATTAGCACTTATTTCTGTGGTGGGCCCATATTAATTCTATAAACCCACTTGAATAATTTAGGATTTTGGTAAAGTTCTTGATGTGCTTTCAATGTGTTAAACTAGCGATGAGACACTCATCTTTTAGCTGAAATAGCCTTTTCACCCTGAAAAGTCAAGTCATTGGCCAATGTGTTTTCTTGCATGATCATATCTCTTGCCAAAACCTAGCCTATATAATCGCACCTTTGTCATGCCTAGTTGTACCTACATATCAACTATTAGTGCTTGTGCTCTGACAAGTCATGCCTACGATCTATCTAAAACCTATCTGTTAGACTATGCCTACACTTCGATTGATTGCACCTATGCTTTGAATGTTCATGCCTATGCTTTGACTACTTGCACCTACACTCTGAAAAACTATGTAGTGCTCTAACCAAATTACCCATGTCAAATTATTCTTCCATTTTGAAAAATTGTGCCTGATTTTCAAGATGCATGCGAGACTCTGAAACTCTAGCTTGTGTCTAGCCTAAAAAAAAGAGACTATCTAATAGTGACCAATAGGTATCCTTGGCCAAGAATTCATATTTTTTAACTCCATAGTCTACCTATAGGGTTGTCATCTACATTATAACCCCCATCATCTTTTTATCTTTTATAATAATTTGTATGTACCATTAATCATTATTTCATACTATTTCATCCCTCTTATTTTATCTCTCATTATCTGGACTTGGCATTGACTTGCATTTTCTATAAAGTCACATTATCACTAGTCCCCCTCATATCCAAAAATCCTAATCATCTTCTCATCACCTTATACATCATAAATCATCATCCTATCATGCTAAACATCCTAATAATCTAATCCTAATAATCTAATATAAGGGTATGTGCACCACTTTATGACACACAAAAAAATGTCACTTTTTCTTTTTTACTTGAAATGACCATTTGGTGAGCGCCAAATTTGGCAAGCGTCAAATTTGGTGAGAAAAAAATTTGGTGCTAACAATATGAAGTGCACCATTTGGTGCACACAAAATTTGGCACTCGCCAAATGGGAAGCATGACCTTTTGGAATACATTTTTTAAACACTTTCTTTTTTTTCATTGTCTTTGTCTTTGTCTTTCTTTGCCAAGGAAACTATATACATGAAATAAAAATTTAAGTATAAGTTGAAATTTATATATGGAAATTTTATTATACTTTAAGTTATATTTCATGTATATAGTTTCAAGATTTTGAGAGTGGTTTTAGATCTCTTGGAGTTATAATGAAAATTCTAGTTTTTGGAAGATCCTATTGTAAGAGAGGGGGACCAACCATGTTCAAGGCTCAGGATCACAGAGAGCCAAGAGTGGAAGGGTGCCCTAACTTACCTCAATCTAAAGGGGTGTTTCAAAGAAGGGATGAGAATGATGAGGACTATAAGGTCCTGTAACCACTCTTCAGACCTGAAACCGGTTTTGGATCTAGGCGAGCCAGTTTTCAGGTTCAACATTGTACCTCAGGTAGCTCTCTACCTAAGGATGGAAGCATGGTTCTGGGATGATTGTGCAATGCGCTAAAATCTCTCAAGTGCACTAGCATCTGTATGACCAGAGGACCGAAAGTAAAATGAGAACTACAAGAAAGTGAGCTAACAACCTATCTAATGGTTTTTAGGGGAACAAAGCAATACTACAAAATAAGAGATACAATCAAATTATTGGTAGATGGTCAACGCTCCCCTCAAGATTTGTGACATGGAATAACCGCCTCTCATGGATCCATTAACTCTAGTGGTTTTATTGGGCATTAAAAGGTCGATATTTTGGTGCAATGATAATTATGGGGCCAAAAATTGGTATTAGAGTCAAAGGTGTCGGGTTCGAATCCCCTTACGTAATGCTAAGGGGGAGATTGTTGGTAGATGGTCAGCACTCCCCTTAGGATTCCTGACATGGACTAACCGCCTCTTATGGATCCTTTAACTCTGATGGTTGTATTGGGCATTAACATGTTGATCTTTTGGTGCAACGAAAACCGTGGGGCCAACACAAATATGATAAAAGAAAATAGATTAAAGCTAGGGTGACAAAAATTATCTCATAAAAGAGCTTGTTTGCCAGCTAGCTCCAAATGCACATCCACCTACACACAAGAAAGAGGAAAATTGTTTGGGGGTTGTATAGGGGTATGCCTCAGTTAAACCCCCATTTTGGTGTTTCCACCTCCATGGACATCCAAGATAGCAACTACAGAGAAAAGTATGATAAAGGAATAATGAAAGTAAAGAACACAATAACACTACAAAATAGTAGTGTACTACTCAACCAAATCATAGAAGAGAGAATTGAAGATGCTTACCACCTCCACCAAGAGCTCACTAGCTAATGGGGGAGAAAATGAGAGGGCTCAAGCCTCCACTGTGATGGTGTTGCTCCACACTTGATCTATGGAGTTGATGGAGTGTTGTTGTTGTTGCTATGGAGTGCCAAAGTGCTTCTTGAAGGTTGGAGAGTGCAAAAAGTGAATGCTAGAATATTGCTAGAGGATGAATTGAATGCTTGGAGAGAGGAAAATAAAGGAATGAAGAGTATTTTTGGAAGGAAGAATGAGAAAAATGGCCATATTCGGGTTGGTTTGTCGAAGAGGGGTGTTAAAAATTTGATCCCAATAGGAAGTGTAATGCCTTTGCTAGCTTCACACATAGGAATCCATCAGGGATGTAAGTACACCACATGGATGTCTACACACCACATGGGGATCCTTGATAGTTATTCTTCTACCAACGCATAAAATATATGCCAAGTGGAATGAAGATAGCAGGATGATGAGGATTTTAGCTTTCGAATTTGGTTTTCTAAGGTGAAGGAGTGTGAAAGGGGAATTTGTGTAAGAGGTGCAAATTCGCTCCTATACATTTTCCCCCCACTTTAGCGAGCATGAATACTAATGAGAGCTTCAGTAAAGTATATCAGAAAGGTAGTATGGTTAGAAATGTATACCTAAATCATCAAGGAAGCAAACCGCAATTTGGAAAACTTGAGAGCACAAGACAAGTAAAGGATTTCATAGCCCCGTAGAACCATGAAGTTGAAGAATGAAAGCATCTTACAAGCCTATAGACCTACAAAGAGGTGACCCCCAAGATCTCTCACATGAAGGAAGCCCCAAAGAGTAAGCGCCTCACAAGCCCATAGACCTACAAGGAAGGTATCCTCCAAGATCTCTCACATGAAGGAAACTGAGAAAAGTGCCTCACAGGCCCACAGACCTGCAAGGAAGGTATCCTCCAAGATCTCTCTCATAAAGGAAATTGAAAAAAGCACCTCAAAGGCCCGTAGACCTACAAGGAAGGTATCCTCCAAGATCTCTCACATGAAGGAAACCAAGAAAAGTTCCCTACAAACCTACAGACCTATAGGGGAGTAATCCCCAAGATCTCTCACATGGAGGAAGCTTAAAGGAAGCACCCTACAGGCCCTCAAACCTTCAGGGAGGTATCCCCCAAAGGAAGGGGACTTCACAGTGTCAATAAGCAGCTTTATAGGCACACCTACAAAGCGACATGTTTACCCTCAGATAGAACATGTCAAAAAGCAGCCACACAGGAAAGTAAGTGAACATTCATGCAAACTGCTAACAATTTGGGAAAATTTCAAAGGGACCCCTCGAGAACCCGGTGTGAGGAAGGGGTCTAGTCAAGGGATGCATTGTTTGAAAGTATGAAAGAGATGTTTCTTTCTAGAATTGATTCATCATTATGGAGTCCTTTTGAAAGATGTTAACTTCATCAAGGAATTTGAAAGGAAGAAAATGCCCTTACGCCAAGGGAAGGTCAAAGTTATTCCCACCTTGGAGGAAGGTTCTCAATTTCTTTCTTTATGAACCCATGTTGAAGGAAAGATGTTCCGTTAAGGATCCAAGTTGAGAATTCGATTCTTCATTGGAAATGAATGTATTTTCTGAAAATAGAAGTGTTATAGAAATGGCATTGTCACACATGAAAGGGACAACTCAAGCAAAGAAGAGAGAAAGAGAAAAAAGAGAGTGAAAAAGAGAGACAAACACAAACAAAGGGAATAGGGGGATTTGGTTTTGCGGGGTCAAATAAGCTCATTCTTTTATAAATGATAGGTAACTATGGTGCAAGGTGAAAGATCATCAATCCCCACCATATCAAGAGGAATTCATAGAAGATAAAGTAAAGATAAAAAATTGGGTCAACATGGAAGGGAAGCTTAAATGCCCCCAATTCTTTGCATTATCCCCATTTTTTTGAAAATCAAGTCACAAACATGCAAGAATGATGAAATAGATAGAAGACGGTTTACGACACAAAAATCACTCTTGTATCCAAGCACCAACAAGGGTGAAAAGGGTCATCCAGAAACACATAGCATGATCATGGGGGAACACGTCACAAAACACACACATATCTAATCTAAAGATAAAGAAGGGGCCTCCCCCTAACAATGATTGACCAAGAGGTCATTCGCTTCCCACTCTAGATCATCATACGGGTAAGGACGATGAGCCTATAGTGTTGGAATGTTAAGGGGAGGAGCTTTCAACCCTCCTGCAGCAAGGGATAAGGAAGAGGGCCTCATAAGGTCCCCTCCACTAAGTTCTTGTGGAGCTAAGGTTAGTGACTTTGTGAAGATCACTGACAAGGCTGTAATTTCATCTAGAGAGTTAAACATGCACTTTATTGGAGTGCGATTTTTAACCTCAAAAGAAAGGGAAGACTACACCTGAGATTCAGAGCTAAGCTCACTAAATGATTTGGGAGCAGTGATGAACTCAGGGGAAGCCGAGGCTAGTTTTGTTACTAAGAGAGAACAAGTTGATGCAGGACCACCCTTCAGAGAGGATGGGCACCTCTTGCATCCTCCATTACTGGAAGGACCAACCTCTTCTTTTTTCTTCATCGAGAGGTGTGAACTCCCTACAGATGAGGTGAGTGGCATAGAGGAAGAAGAGGAGAAAACATCGAAGTGTTCAAAATTTCTATAGGTTTTGGAAATGGCAGGATGTCTAGAAGGTACATCCATAAAGGAGGCTATATTGAAGGAGTGATAAACACCTACACCTTTTTGGGGTCAGGTGCACTCACAATAGGAGCCAAAGGGGAGACTAGACTAGGTTGAATGAAAGTAGGAGAAAGGAGAGAAGAAGACACCGTAATAGGCCTTGACATAGGGGTGGTCATTTCCTCATCCTTTTTCTTCAAAGTGGCCTACTAAGCTATGAGATCCTTTTGCCAATGCTTACAATTAGGCATAAGGTGGTTTATTCAGCTCTTCAAGCTAGAGGCTAAAGGCTAGAAAGGAATATAAGGCTCTTTCTTAGCCATGGGAGTGTCCACTACAACTATTTCTGGTGGAGGAACAAACTCCTGAATGAGAGGAGGGACAATTTGAGAAGTAGTAGGGGGAGTTGGCTCAAGTGCTTCAGTGGTGGGCCTCCTCCAATTTACTACTTTGGGTGAAGAAGTGGTGGGAGGTCACAGAGGTTGAGACATAGAGGGTTCCCTATGGGGACTCTTCCTCCTTCCATAATGAACAGTCCTAGGTTCTTTGGGTAGGACAGGAAGCTCAGCTCAAACATGAGACACTTAGGCTTTCACCAAGCAGGCACCATAGGGTTCTCCTACAGATGCAAGGTAGAACTTTATGGTGCCACAACAAGGTGAGATGAAGAATCAGGCTGAACAATAGAAGAGGAAGAATGAGGGTCTCAGGATCACTTCTCTTCTTCTCTTCTATGTGCTTTGGCAATGTCACTGTCAGATTTTAAACATGCCCTATGTGAAACAACATAGGGTGATTGAGGGTATCTCACTTTCGGCCTTAGGCACCCTTTCTTATAATTTTTATATGTTTGATACAAGAGTTACTTCCTAGGTAGGAGAGGACAAACAAGTGTAGGCCAAAATTAATCTAAGGAGTAACTACCATGCACAACTGATGGTCTATAGCTAGTATCGAGGATCATGTGCACAAAACTCTCATGAGTGAATTTCAAACATTTCTGCACAATCGAGGGAACTGCATTCATAGCTACCAACCAGGGGATACCTAGCTTCACTCTGAAGGGTTCAAACCCCGAGATAATGTGGAACATAAGGTTCATGGATTTATGTCCAATGAGAATTAACAAAATAATACTACCTAGAGGAGGTACATAAAATCCATCATGCATGTGGATTGTTCTCATAGGTACATTGTACCCATCTTTATGCAAAATTTTGATTAGGATGATCTCCTCGGCTATGATATTCACTTGGGACGTCAGATCAACAAGAACACCTACTACAATATTCTCTTTGATTCGCATAGGAATGTAAAGAGGAGATGGATTTTTGTTAAAGCCTATCAGCAGATCTTGCGAGGTGAAGGTTATACCAGTACCACTGCTCATAGGATACAAAGAGGGAATAGGTTGGTGTAGAAAAGAGGCCATTACACACACTAAATGACACTTTTTTGAATTCCCCCCAAAGGTTATAAGACAAGATGGTGATCTAATTAGGGTTGTGTTACACAATACTTTTGGAACCTTCCAACTATGCCTACTAGGGGTCGCAAGTTGGGTTGAAAGGAAAAATCCTCACAACAGTCTCACCTAAAACACTCCTAGAATACAAGGAAAGGAGCTTTCAGTATCAAAAAATGGAACCAAAATTGTTCACATCGGGTTCACCAAAAATGTAAGAGAGGAGGACCAACCACGTTCAAGGCTTAGGGTCACATAGAGCCAAGAGTAGAAGGTTGTTGTTACTTACCTCAGTCTAAAGGGGTGTTTCAAAGAAGGGACATGAATGATGAGGACTATAAGGTCCTGCAATCACTCTTCAGACCAAAAACCAGTTTTGGAACTAGGCGAGCTGGTTTTTGGGTTCAACATTGTACCTCAGGTAGCTCTTTGCCAGAGGATAGAAGCACAGTTCTGAGATGATAGAATGGCATGCTGATGTCTCTCAAGTGCATTGGCATCCGTATGACTAGAGGATCGAAAGTACAATGAGAATTTCTAGAAAGCAAGCTGACAATCTAGCTAATGGTTTTTAAGGGAACAAAACAATACTATGAAATAAGAGATATACAATCAAATATGATAAAGAAAATAGATTAAAGCTAGGGTGACAAAAAATATCTCACAAAAGATCATGTTCACTAGCTAGCTCCAAATATACATCCACCTGCACATAAGAAAGAGGAAAACTATTGGGGGTTGTATAGGGGTTTGCCTTAGTCAAACCCTTGTTTTGGTGTTTCCACCTCCATAGACAACCAAGATAACAACTGTAGAGAAAAGTATGATAAAGGAAGAATGAAAGTAAAGAACACAATAACACTATAGAATAGTATTGTACTACTCAACCAAATCGTAGAGGAGAGGAGTGAAAATGCTTACCACCTCCACCAAGAGCTCACTAGCCAATGGGGGAGAAAATGATAGGGCTCAAGCCTCTATTGTGATGGTGTTGTTCCACACTTTCTCTATAGAGTTGATGGAGTGTTATTTCTTTTGCTATGGAGTCCCAAACTACTACTTGAAGGCTGGAGAGTGCAAAAATTGAATGCTAGAATATTACTAGAGGATGAATTGAATGCTTAGAGAGAGGAAAATGAAGGAATGAAGAGTGTTTTTTGAAGGAAGAATGAGAAAAATGACCACATTCTGGTTGGTTGGTTGAAGAGGGGCATTAAAAATTTGACCTCAATAGGAAGTGTAAAACCTCTACTAGCTTTAGATGCAGGAATCCTTTAGGGACGTCAGCATGCCACATAGACACCTACGCACCACACAGGTGTCCCTGACAATTACTCTTCTGTCGATACACAAAATAGACATTAAGTGGAATGAAGGCCACAGGCTGATGTGGATTTTAGCCTTCAAATTTGGTTTTCTAAGGTGAAGGAGTGTAAAATGGGAATTTTCATAAGGGGTGAAAATTTGCTCCTATACACTTATATTTTTTCAAACTTAGTCAAATTTTAGTAATTATCATGTCAAATTTTAGTAATCAAGAGGTCAAATTTTAGTAATCAACAAGTTGTATCATCTTTATCTCTCTCTATCTTGCTCATTATGTATCTCTTATACTATAGACCTCTCTCTATCATTATCTTCGTCCCTTTATCTAACTCTCTCTCTTGAGCTCAAGATCTACCCCTCTCTCTCTCTACTATCTCCCTCCCTCCTACCCTCTCTACATCTCTCTATCTCCTCTCTCTCTACTCTCTATCTCACTTCTCTCTCCCCCTCTCTCTCCATCTCTCTCTCTCTATCTCCCACCCCCTCTCTCTCTCCCTCCCTCTCCCTCTTTCTCTCTCACTCTCTCCATATCTCTCCCCTCTTTATCTCTCACTCTCTCCTTCCTTCTCTACTATCTATCTTACTGTTATCCCTCTCTCTCCATTATCTCTCCCTCCCCATCTTTATCTCTCTCTCATCTTCCCTCTCTACTTATCTATCTCTCTTCATTCCTCCCTACCTCTCTTTCCCTCTCTACTTCTCTCTATCTCCTCCTCCCTTTATTCCTCTCCATTGAACACCCAAAATACTGAGAGGGGGGGTGAATAAGTATTCACTGAAGTTCATTAAATTTTGACACTTTAAACATTCATTAAATGCATCAAATTAAACTTGGAGTAATGGAAAGGAACATAGAAAACATGCATAACATAAAAGAACACAAGAACACTAGATTTTACAGGGAAAACCCAAAACGGGAAAAAACATGATGAGGTTTAGCTCACAATATATTATAGCTGGTCATAAGATATTACATAATTGTTCACTCCTAGGTGGACTCACTATCCAGAGGACTCACTATCTAGAGAATAAATAATATATAATAGAGAATAGAGAATAGAGGAGATGGCCCATTACCAAGAGGAAGGGTGGCTCACTGCCAAAGATTTTAACTGATATAATGAATCTACCATATGCTGAAGACAACTCCAATTAAACTTTGGAAATTTATGTAACACACTTCATGCTTCATTGCTATCAAAATATGCTCTATAACTCTTCAAATTCATTCATATCACATTCTCATTTTTCTCACACATATACTCACAACCTCATATCAACAACACTAAAATCATCTTACATTTATATGCATTACATCCACAAAAATTGACAACATCAATTAGGTCAAACTAATGGGATGTATCATGAAATCCAACAATCTATCAACTCAAGATCCAAACATGTACACTTGAAAAAAAATTAGGACTTCAAAATAGGTCGACAGGGACCTATAATTACTCCCATAAGTACAATACAAACTTATTTTAACTCTGCATGACCTCAAATCTTTTAGGTCAGCCCTATTTGTGAAGCAAAAAGGATATAAACCAAATATTCATCTACATATCAACACATGAACCTCCAAAGCATATGCCACTTGGACCCAACACACTTCTGACACCTATAAAAATTCCCACAAAACCATATAGAAAAATAATAATCCACAGTGGAATGCAAAGCATTCCAAATAGGTACACTTCCATAGTAGCTCTACCAAATCTAGAGCAATACCTTGTCAAATCCAAATTAAACTATGGAGGGCTTCAAGATGTGATACTTTGAATTTTTATTCCTCAAACAACTATTGAAATTACCCCAAAACAACATAACTAGATTCTTCATTGCAAAGTAATGTAGACCAAAAAAATGGTTCACTGTACACTAGGACTTAGGCAATTCTATAAGATATTTGGTCTACACTAGACCAAAAAAACTGCAACTATTCAATGGGTTTCCATCACTACATTAAATCATGTTCATTAGGCACCAACAATATATCAATGACAACACTATAATAGAATCACCAACAATGTCCCCAACATCATAGTAGCAACATTTGCATCATCTTACATATATCCTTCCAACAATATCCTCACAATTATTCTAACAGTCTCCATCTCATCAATGACAAGAAAAATTCCAACAATATCCCCCTTTGTCATTGATGGCAACATATTCTTTAAATATCCAATCTTCTCCCCCTTCGACATTAAGCATTAAGGGTTCTCAATGTCAAACTTGACAAACTACTTCAACTATTCCCCCCCTTTGTAAATATATGAATATATGCACGAGAATAGCTCCCCCTTAAAATTTTATCTATAAAAAATGATAAAAAATGTATCGAAACATTATCTACTACTTTTGCATATGTATAGAGAAATATGGAAATGCATAAATGAACTGAAATGTACAAAATCAACTAGAGGATGGTAGAATACTCTTGTAAGCCACCTTAAATTTTGTAAGGTGTGCCTCTCCATCCTTCTTTCCAACATTCTAATCCTTCTGGGAAAGTATAAGTGTGCTACTTTGTCTCTCAAACTACATAAGGAGGTCTTCTGCTTTATCCGGTGAACTGGGTACTGAGTTCTTTTGTGCTAACTTCTTTACATGTGCTACAACACTGGTTAAGGTGGTAAGCCTTGCACTTACCAAATCCCTAAGCTGACTGTATTGTACGATTATATTTCCTTTATGTTCCTACAACTGGAGAAACTATCCATGCAATTTTTTACTGTCACCCTTTTAGAACCATCTGTGTCATTAGCCGGATCATAAAATTTGAAGGCCTAAGCAATCTATGACTCAATTGAGTCCATCTGATCCTTGATGATATTCATAGAAGTAGGCCATCTCAAACAAAATTGAAATAAAACTCATGCTTCATCCAAACACTTTTGCACATGTCTCATATTTTCTTGCAATATCTCATGTGCAACATTGCACTTGTCTCATACCTCAATCAATTTCCTATCGTTGATCTTCTTTGTTATCTCTTTCTCCAACCTTCCTTCTAAATCAAAGGAATAATCTTTAAAAGAATCTAATAAAAGTTGTAACTTTTCAACACTAGATAAGGACTCATCAATTGTAGCACTGATAATCCCTTCTTGCAACACTTTGACTACTTCAATTAACTCAATTATCTTTTGGTGGGTGGATATAATTTCCTTCCTTGTATAAGCATGAAATACATCACTAATTTGGAGCTTCTGTAGGGGGAGAATGTTCCCATTTCTAATTGACCTTGCGATAGAGGAAGTTGTAGCAGTTGTGTAGATACAAATATTTTAAATTGCAACTACATGTCCAATAGACCCTTGAGTGAATCACTGGAGGATTCACCAACAACCTTTGTCCTTTCCTCTTCTTTTTCCTCACTCTTCTTGTTTGCACTATCAAAATCCTCATCAATATTTTTCTCTTCTTCAATTTATTTTTCATTATATATCAAAGGGGGTTGGTATTTAGTGTTATGTTCCTCTAAATTCTCAAGGTTGTCTTGTGTGACCTCTTATTCTTGCTTTGTATCTTTCTCTATGTCTGGAGGAGGTGGATTTTACTCAGTTTATACATCCTTCTACATTTCCTCATCCTTTTCTCCTCCAACATTCTCCACTACTAGAGGGATATCATTTGTTCCCACATCTTCTTTCATTTATTCTTCTTTCTTCTCACTCTCATGTTCTAGGGAATCCTTAATAGCCTCGTTAACATCTAGGATAGAAGTGTCATATTGCATTTCACTTCCACTATATGGAGACACACTTAGCTCTTTTTTAAGTTCTTCAAACTTTTGTAGTGTCTCACATTTTAGCCTTTTTATATCATCCTCATCCCTATTCATCAAAGTGCTAACACTTTCTTTTATTCTAAATTCTCTATTGTACAATTGTACCAATCTTTCTCTATCTTCTTTAGACTCAGAACCGATCTTTTGTAGGTAATCTTACATCATTCTGGAATCTTAATCTATTTCTTCTTGTCTCCTCATTCTCAAAACATTCTTTAAATCATCAAGTAACTAATCTTCAATTGGAGAAAAACTAGTGCAAAAATTTACCATATACTTCACAATTGCTTCCTCTATTGTAGCGTTGTCTACCTCATATGAATTTGAATACATATTTTCAATTTCTTCCAACATTCCATGATTAGAAATGTTAGTAAAAAGTGCATCCAACCTTAGAGGGCTATTTTTTCTTTCTGAAGGAGATTTGTCCTTCTTCTTTCCCTTAGCCTTTAATGTCTTTTCTTCTTTTCCAGACTTCTTTTCTCTCACATGTATTCTGAATTATTTCTTTCGCTTGTCCACTTCTTTTTCACTGTCTATATCCATAATGTCAACTCTATTTTTCTTTGCACTGGTCTCTTGAGAGACATCATATCTCCTTTTTTGGAAAAATTGAGATCCTTCATCTTCTTCTTCTTCATCATCATATCCAACATACCTTTCTCTTGTAGCTTTTTTCTTTACTCTTCTTTTTATGTGGAGCACTTTGTACTTTCATAGGGACACTGGTTGACTCTTTTCTCATCATAACAATAGTAGGTTTAGTTCTGGAGTACTTAGGGGCAACTAGAGAGGGATTAGAGGTCCTACCTAACCTACTAGTACTAGGTGCACCTTTTGGAGGACTGGATATGCCTTTGGGTTTCTCCACAAGGCCCTTTGGTAGTCCTATCATCTCTGCTACTTGTTCCTTCATATTTTCCACATTCCTTGTGATCTCCTTTTTCTTTTTCTCCATATGTACTTCACTATATTTTTCTTCATGTGTGTCATACCTTCCGTCTTTAGGGTCTCTAGGAATACTTAACATATGATCATCTAGACCAATAATCAAATCTTTAGCTACCTCATATCCTACTTCAAGGATCCATACTATCCTTGGCTCCATAGCTTCCATGATGCAAGAATCCTTGTTGAACATCAAGATAGTGTCATTTTTGTACTTCCCCATAACACTCTTAGGGATTCTCTCTTACTTACATGTTCTTCTGATTTTTTTTAAAGAAACCACAAAATACAACCTTTTGGGTATTTGCATTACCTAATCTCTTCAAAAGATCTTTGATTTGAGTTGCAACTAGAACCACACTCAACCATGCAATGTTATTTGTGTTGAGAATCTCTCCAAGAAAATAGAAAAGTAAACATATGACCAGGGTACCAAACTAGAAGGCACACCAAGATTCCTTAGTTTTATGCAAGTTCTCCAGTAGTTGTTGCCTCAATAACTCACATAGGTCAAAAGCTACACATTTCTTCACCATTTCATAAGCATTATTAATAGTTGTTGTAGAAATAGAGCACTCTTTTTTTGTGAAGAAAATATTATAACCTAGCATCATGCACATGCAATTCATAGCCGAGTACTTAATATCCTTAACTATCAAGACACGTTGATAAAATTTTGCACTAGTTAAGTTCATCACAACTTCATTTTTCATAGATTGAAGAGTGGGAATTGGTTTGGCTGAACATAAAATTGTCACAACCCTAATTGTTTCCTTGGTTATCATGTATCGTCAGTCCAACCAAAATAACCCATCATGAATTCTGCTAAACATATATATCTCTTGCAAGTATGTGCAATTGGTTTTATCATTGATGTCAAAAAGCTTGCATTGTCATTGGTGTCAACTATATGAGCAATATATTTTTGTAATACTATGAGAAATGGTAATGAATTGTTGTTATCTATGATGATTCTTTGATTAGTTTCATTATGTTGTCATTAGTAAGCTATTGATGTCAACCTCTAGTGTTGCTTTCATAAGATTCTATATATGGATGTATGGTTGAGTTGATATATTGTAGTTGGCTTGGTGGTGATGAGGAATTATTAAAGATGTTGAGGGTGTGTCTTTGGTGCTTGGTCTCCAAGTTCTTTTGAGAAAAATTTAATAAAAAGAGGAAACAATGTGTTGCAGAGTAGCATTCTAGTTTGGCTCCACATTTCTTCTATGTTGAAGATCTAGTTGTGTGGTTTGGATATGTTGATTAGAGGTGTTCCGAGGTGTTGCATTTAGAATTTGATGTGTTGGATTTTTGTGCAGAGGAAAGTGTGTTCACCAGTGTGTGAGCTATGTATTACAGAGGTGTCTGGGAGAAAAAAAAATTCTCCACATTTCTCCATAGAGTGGTTTCAAGTCTTGTGGATCTAGAAGGGTGCTGATAGTATTTATATATTTTTTTAGTTGAATTTGTTCGTGGCTTGGTGCTTTGGAAGTCAGTTTCATGAGTTCTAATGTATGCCAAAATTATTTGAGTGTACTGGGTGTGTACATTCTTGAGGTGAAAGTTGTTGCAAAGGAATTTGTTGGATTTTAGGGCATTTTTGGAATATTTTAGATCGTGTTCAAGCATAGTGTGTGGTTTGTGAGTCATCTTTGGATTTGAGGAAATGTGTACTTAAATTTTTGATGGTGTTTACATAGGTTCACTCGACCTTGGGTGTTTACACTAATTGTGAAGTTGCTTCAGTGTTTTTGAAAGTCTAGTGTGACATGTATTAGTTTATTTAGGTCCTATCTAAGTTTATTTGTGGCCCAACTTCATTCCTTTCCATCGTGGAAATATTTTGGTGCATAATTGACCTTGGAGAATGTTTTCAAGGTTAAATATGATACAAATATGTGTTGTGTTGTTGAGGGATGTGAATATAGATGTGCATTATGTAAATAATAAATTTTGCAGATTTATGAGGTACAAATTTGTGTAGTGTAGTGTGAGCTTTCATGTGTTAGATTACTGGATGTAGTGAGCAAGAGGTGTCTACAATTCTTCAGTAAGACTGCAGATTTTTTGGTGATGTTGTGGTGGAATTTTCGATTGCATTAAGATGGATTTATCATTGTAAGACTCTTCTCTATCTTCTTTTCTATTCTAACAATGAGCCTTTGGCAGTGATCCCTCCGGTAGTGAGCCCTATTATATTTGGTGTTGATATTACTTTATATTGTGAGCTAATCCTCACCATTGTTTTTCCCATCTTGGGTTTTTCACATAAATATGGTGTTTATTTGTGTATGGTGTTGATTTAGTTATGTTTATGTTATTTAATTTCATGATAAATGATTCTAAAAAATTAAGGGTAAATTGATTTGATGTGGATCTAAATCTTTGTGAGGATTTTGAAGTTTTAAGGTACAACCGATTAACCCCCCTCTTAGTTTTCATGTGCATTCAAAAATTGGTATCAAATCTAGGTTCCTTGGAAGAAAGATTAATCGCTTGAGGTAGATCTGGGATGGGGCACAAGAAAGATGTTCCCTTATTTGATGGATCAGACTATGCATTCTAGAAGACAAGGATGGAAGGTTATCTATTTTCTCTTGGATTTGAAATTTGTAAGTATGCTGAGACTAGATATACTATATCTGTGAATGGTTCAAGTACTACTAATGAGATCAAGGCCTTTGAAAAAAATGATAAAGAAAGGTATGCTCTCTTAAGTGGTCTTGCTAATTTTGAATTAGTGAAAGTTATGAATCTGAAAATTGCTAGAGAAATTCACATAAAGTTAAGAAGTATTTATGAAGTAGATGATAAGGTCAAGCAAGATAAGATGAAAAATATGAAGATCATGTTTGAAGATGAAAACATCACAAGCTACTTGTAGAAGGTGGATGAAGTTGTCAGTGGCATCAGAGGTCTTAGTGGAGAACTGAAAGAAGAAGTGGTAAAGAAGGTACTCATAACTCTTCCTAAAGCTTATATTCATAAAGTCTGTGCTATTAAAGAATTAAAAAATTTGAATGAATAAACTAGAGATCATTTGTATGGTTCTTTAACTTCTTTTGAAATGAGATAATTTGGTACAAGTAGTACAAAAGTTGAGACTTCTTTTAAGGCTAGAAAAATAAAGAAGACTATGGAATCAAATTAGGAGGATCTTGATGATGAAGAAGCTAACTTTGTGAAAATAATGAAAAAGGGTACTGGAATGTATAGAGGTAATTTTCCTTTCAAATGTTTCAGTTGTGGAAAGATAGGTCACTATGCTTCAAGATGTCCAAATATATATTTGAATGACAAGAATAAGGAGAAAAAAGGCAAGACAATTAAGGAAATTTATTATGTTCGAGAAGATGCAAGTATATTTGATGATGAATTTGATTATGGAGATGATAAGGATGGTGAATTGTTCATGGATTTAAAATATGAAACTAATTTTGCTAACTCTGAGAGATTTGTGAAGGAAAGGGCTTTGAAAGCAAGTGCTAATATTGAAGGCACTTTGGTGTTTACTTTTCATGATAGATAGGAGAATAACTATTGGATCATTGACAATGTATTCTCTAATCATATGACTAGTGATAAGAGTGAGTTTTTTATACTTAAAAAATATGGAGGACTTTTTAGGTTTGGTGATGATACATCTGCTAAGATATGTTGAAAATTTTCAATCAGTTTTGATGGCAAGGATAATATTGATGATGTTCTTTATGTTAAGGGTTTAAGACATAACCTCTTGAGTTTTAGAAAAATGTGTAGAAAAGGATACAATATTATGTTTCAAGATGATGGCTATGAGATCATAAAAGGATCTAGAACTATGATTTTTGCTGGAAGGACATATGGAAATTTCTATTAGCTCAAATGTTTCAATGGTTATTGTTTCATGACTCAAATAAATGAGATTTTTATATGGCATAGAAGAATGTGTCACATAAATTTTAATAGCCTAGTGAGAATAAGTCCAATTTAAGTTGTGAGAGATCTGCCAAAGATTACAAAGCCTATCAATGTTGTCTGTAAGGAATGTCAAGTTGGAAAGAAAACAAGAAGTTTCAAAGTCAAAGAACAATCTTCTATCAAAATATTGGAGTTGATGCATACAGATATTTGTGGTCCTACTAGAGTATGAAGTCTTCAAGGTGATAGGTATTTCATGCTATTGATTGATGATTATTCTAGAATGACATGGGTTACTTTTCTCAAAGAAAAATCAGAAGCCCTAGATAAGTTTAAATCATTCAAAGTTATGGTTGAGAATGAAATGGATATGAAAATCAAATGTTTGAGGTTTGACAGAGGTGGAGAGTTCACCTCCAATGAGTTTAATATATTTTGTGAGAATCATGGAATAAAGAGGAATTTAGCTACCCTTGGTACTCCTCAATAGAATGGAGTGGTTGAAATAAAGAATAGGACCATTCAAGAAGCTACAAGGACAATGATGAAATAATAAAATCTACCAAAATTATACTAGAGAGAAGAAATTCATATTTCTATTTATATACTTAACAAAGTGTAAGCAAGAGAAAACAACACAAAGAATCCTTATGAGCTATGGTATGGAAGGATTCCTACTATCAAATACTTTAGAGTGTTTGGAAGCAAATGATATGTCAGAAGAGATGAAGAAAACTTAGGAAATTTTAATGCAAGGTCTGATGAAGGTATCTTCCTTGGATATTCTACTAAAATAAAAGCATACTAGTGCTACAACAAGAGACTAAGAAATATTGTTGAGAGTACAAGTGTCAAGGTTATTGAAGACCTATAGAAGAACTCAGTGGTGATAGATGGATATGAATCAGATGAGTCTTTTTGCAGAGAAGAAGAAAAATCTAAGGAAAAAGAAGTGAAAATTGAAGATGAAGAAGCTCTAGAAAAGGTTCCTAAGACTCCCAAGTATATGCAGAAGAAGCATTTTGAAGAATAGATCATCGGTGATAAGAGAAAATGTATACTTACAAGAAAAATATTTGGTGAAGAACAGGTAAATCTATGTTTACTTTCTAAATTTGAACCTAAAATAGTGATTGAAGCATGCCAGGATGAGTATTCGATCAAGGATATGGAAGAAGAACTAATGTAGATTGAAAAAAAAAAACTTGGGAACTTGCCCCAAGACTAGCAAAAAAAATGTGATTGGAACTAAGTGGGTATTTTCAAACAAAGTGAATGACAATGGAGAAGTTGTAAGAAACAAGGCAAGGCTTGTGTGTAAAGGCTACTCACAAGTAGAAGGAATAGACTTTGAGGAAACATTTTCTCTGGTGGCAAGGATGGAAGATATCAAGATATTTTTGGCTTTTGCAACACATAAGGATTTTAAAGTTTATCAAATGGATGTGAAGTCTTCTTTCTTAAATGGTGAATTGGAAGAAGAATTATACATAGAACAACTGAAAGGATTTTAGTAATCAGATAAACCAGATATGGTTTGCAGATTGAAGAAGGAATTATATGGGTTGAATCAAGCTCCGAGAGCTTGGTATGCAAGGTTGGACAGGTACTTTTTATAGAAAGGATTTAATAAAGCTACCAAAAATAACAATCTTTTCTTCAAAGTTAAAAATGATAAAATCTTGATTGTGGTTGTGTATGTTGATGACATCATTTTTGGATGAAATGAAGCTATGTGCAAGAAATTTGTAGAAGAGATGAGAAAAAAATTGAAATGTCAATGTTTGGGGAGATGAATTTTTTCCTTGGTCTACAGATCTGATCAAATAAAGGTATTTTCATTTCACAATCAAAATATGTCAAATAAATGTTGACAAAGTTTGGAATGGAAGATTCTAAACCAATATGTACCCCTATGGTTACTAGTTGCAAGGTGAGCGAGAATGATAGATATCCTAAGGATGATCAGAGCAATTATAGATCAATAATTAGAGGACTACTATATCTAACTACTACTAGACTAGATATAATGCATCGAGTTTTTCTTGTAAACTAGATTTCAAGATCCTAAAGAGTCACATGTTGCAACAATAAAAAGAATATTCAGATACATGAAGGGAACTCCAAATCTTGGTTTATGGTATCCAAAGGATATTGCCTTTACTCTAAGTGCTTACACATATGCATATTGGGCTAGTTGTATAGATGCTAGGAGAAGTACAAGTGGTGGTGAATGCTTCCCTGGATGCAAATTGGTGTCATGTCTAAGCAAAAACCAAGGTTTAGTGTCTTCATCTTTTGTAGAGGTAGAATATATTGTAGTAGCATCTTTCTAAATACAAGTTTCGTGGATGAGGAGAATATTGAAGGATAAAAGAGTAGTATATGATGAACCAATTTTTATCTTTTGTGATAATACAAGTACTATCAATATATCAAAGAATATGGTAATGCATTCAAGCACAAATCATATCTTAATCTGGTATCACTTTTAGAGAGAAAAGGTTGTGGAGAATGAAGTGAAGCTTGAATATGTTCTTGCAAAGGATTGGGTTGATGACATATTCACTAAGGCTCTTCCTAAGAATAATTTTGAGTATCTCTCAGAGAATTTGAGGGTTATTGCCCCTCCTTTAAACTAGATGCATAAGGAGATGCATCAATCCAGTGGATCTCAAGATTCATTCCTTGGTGTTTGGACTAATGTTGGTGCTACCTCTCAGGGGGAGTAGGTAGTGGCATTCTTGGTTGTTGTAGTAAGAATGAGTGAGAGTTTTCATTATGTAGTGGTTTTTAATTGATGTATCTTGGTGTCTGATCCTGAGGGGGAGTATGCAGTGAAGTAAAGGAAAGAAATTTGTAGAGAAATGGTAAACATTATGATTAATGTCAAAGGGGGAGATAGAGCGATGTGAAAAATATTCAGGGGAGAGGTTCATGTGAAAATGAAAATTTTTAAAGGGAGAAAAAAGTAATGAGTTGGTTGTTTAACGGGGGAAAGAGATAATGAGTTGGTATGGAGTAGAATATTGAGGATCAGAGTTGTTGTGGTTGTTGTTGGTTTTTCACATCATGTGTTGCCATCAATGACAAAGGGGGATATTTTTGGAAGTAGGTGAACTTTGTGTTATCATTGATGTCAACAAGCTTGTGTTGTCATTGGTGTCAACTGTATGAGCAAGGGATTGTTGTAGGAGTATGAGTAGTTGGTATTAATTTGATGGTGTCTTTGATAATTATTTTTTTAGTTTCATTATGTTGTCATTAGTAAGCTACTAATGTCAACCTTTAGTGTTTATTTGATAAGATTTTTTCTATGGATGTATGGTTGAGTTACTATGTTGCAATTGGCTTGGTGGTGATGAGAAAGTACTGAAGATGTTGAGGGTGTGTATCAGGTGCTTGGTTTCCAAGTGCTTTTAAGAAAATTTGAATAAAAAGAGGAAACAGTGTGTTGCAATAGTGCTTTATGCTGTAGAGTAGCATTCTGGTTTGGCTCCACATTTCTTATATGTTGAGTATCTTCTTATGTGGTTTGGATATTTTTATTAGAGGTGTTCAGAGCTGTTTCATTTAGAATTTGATGTGCTGGATCATTGTGCAGAGGAAAATTTGTTCACCAGTGTGTGAATTGTGCATTATAAAGGTGTCTAGGATAAATGTTTTTGCTCCACATTTCTCCACATAGTGGTTCTAGGTCTTACAGATCTGGAAGGGTGCTGATAGTGTTTGTATCATTCTTAAGTTGAATTTATTTGTGGTTTGGTGCTTTAAAAGTCAGTTTCTCTAGTTTTAGTGTATGACAAAATTATTTGAGTGTATTGGGTGTGTACATTCTTGAGGTGAAAGTTGTGGTGAAGGAATTTGTTAGATTTCAGGGTATTTGTGGAATATTATAGATTGTGTTGAAGTGTGGTGTGTGGTTTACGAGTCATCTTTAGATTTTAGGAAGTGTGTACTTAAATGTTTTATGGTTTTTACATAGGTTCGATTGAACTTGAGTGTTTACACTGATTGCAAAGTTGCTTTGGTGTTTTTGGAAGCGTGGAATGGTGTGTATGAGTGGATTTAGGTCCTAGCTAAGGTGTTTAATGGTATGCCTTCATTACTTTCCACTTTGGGAATGCTTTAGTGATGACCTAATTTGAATTTGCATGATTAAGGTGCATAACTAACCTTGAAGAATGCTTTTAAGGTTGAAGATGATATAAATATGCATTGAGTTGTTGAGGGGTGCAAAGATAGATGTGTATGATGTGAATGATATATTTTGTAGATTCATGAGGTGAAAATTTGTGTAGTGGAGTGAGAGCTTTCATGTGTCAAATTACTAGATGTAGTGAGAAGAAGGTGTCTACAATTCTTTAGTAAGACTATGAAGGTGGTGGTGATTCTATGGTGGAATTTTTTGTTTCATTGAGATGTATTTATCATTGTAACACTCTTCTCTATCTTCTTTTCCATTCTGACAGTGAGCCTTTCTTTCTTTTAGGTAGTGAAGGAATTGTATTTGGTGTTGATATTACTTTATATAGTGAGATAATCCTCACCATGGTTTTTCCCATCTTATGTTTTCCATGTAAATCTGATGTTTCTTTCTGTATGGTGTTGATTTGGTTTTTTTCTCTATTATTTGCTTTCATGATAAATAATTCTAACAAATTAATGGTAAATTTATTTGATGTCGATCTAAATGTTTGTGAGGGTTTTGAATTTTTAAGGTACAATTGATTCACCCCCCTCTCAGTTGTCATGTGCATTCAACAATATCTAATCCATTCATCGACATATAAAAATATAGGAAAATTATTTCAGACATCTAGCTTCTTATTCATTAAACTTTCAAACTTGGGTTTCAACTCAAATTTTTCACTAGTAAGCTCATTTACCCACAATTCTCCCAAATTAGAATGATTGTATTCTTCCATTTTTCATGAATATAAATTTTGACATCTTCAATATACAAAACACCAAAATGAATATGTCAAGACACACCATCCAGATCTGTCACCATGGATTTATTAGGAGGCCTTTTGAACTTAGGTTGAGGTTGATCCACATTATTAACTACTTGAGGGATATACATACTGAAGTACTTCTAAAACTAGGGTAATGTAGAAACTATAAATACCTTTAAAATCATTGTCGGTTAGGGTTTCACACACAAATTTGGAATCCCTTCAATTTTCCTCTTCTCCATGCTCCACTCTTCAAATTCTTGATTGAAAATGAACTTTTGATATGCAAAATCACTTATAAACACATTTTGGATGGAATTAAATTCATTGATTGGAAGTTGGGTGGAAAAGTTGGTAACCCTAACTATGATGACACAATCACCTTCAAATAATCCAGAACAAAATATTTTTCACTGACAACTTCACCCATAGGTCAATCATGTCAATATCCATCTTATCTCATCGTGCTAAAGAATTTAGTGTCATATATTTGGAAAGGGCTTAAAGATCTTCTATTGAAACTCCCCCTAAGCCAAATATGTTCATTTAGTTTCTAAAGGAAACATTTGCACTAGGGGATGACATAAATTGAATTTTCTCTTCATGTTCATCTTTCTTCTTCCAAATCTTATTCATCTCTTTGTTCATCTCAGTCAGATCAACATTCTTTACCAAATTAGCCTTATTTTGTGAAATAAATGGTTTCACATTCTTTCTTCTGCAAAACTTTTTTGTGTCCTAGTTTATTGCATTTTTAACACATGGAACCTTTTTGAACAAGCTCACTTCTAACCTTTCTAGATCTACATTCATTAGCATTATGTCCAAATCCATGGCATGTATAATAGTAACTATTGAAATATTGAAACTTTATTCCATTATTATAACCATTCATTATCTTATTTTTATGTTCATTAGCTTTATGACCAAATCTATTGCATGTATAGCACTGAAAAATAAATGATTGATCATTTTGATTCATTATGATTCTATATTCTACAACATTATGTCCAAAATTATTGCAGGAATAATAATAACCATTAAAATATGGGTACCTTTGTGCATTTCCTTATCTAACCAGTGGTCTTTTGAAATATTTCTTCTAGTTCTAGACCTTCTTGAAGTTTCTCTTCTTGTCATTTTTCTTTTCAATTTTGTTGGCGTCTAATATGTCTTTGAAATTTCTCCTTTCTCAAACCCTAATCCTTCTTTTTCCTTAGAAGCCTTTTGTCCATCAATCATCTTGTCAAGAAGTGTGGAGCTCTTCTTGAATTTGTTTCCTTTAATCCTCGATTTCTCTAGATCTGATCTCAAAGTTACAATCTCTTGTTCAAGATTTGAACATTCTTTAGATTTGTCTTTAATTTAGCATTCAAGCAATATTCAAATCTTTTTCCTTCTTCAACTTGCACTTTTAGGCTAGTGATAGTCTCATTTGATCGCTTGATCTCCTTGATTTTGTCTATGTATTTCTTGAGTTTCTCTCTCAATTTCTTAATGCACTCATCTGCATCACTCAGATCCTTTCTTCAGATCTATGTTCTTAGCTTTTTCTTTATCTAAATCCTTAAGAGCCAATTTGAATTCTCCTTCCATGTCAACTACATAGTCTTCTTCACTAAACCCTTCAAGTATTCTGGAGGAATATGAAACCTCCTTGTAGCCATGTGTTCAACCTCCAAGATCTACCTTAATGATCAATCTAATTGAAGGAACCAAGATCTGATACCAATTATTGAACACCCAAAATACTGAGAGGGGATGAATTAGTATTCACTAAAATTCATTAACTTTTGACAACTTTAAACATTCATTCAATGCATCAAATTAAACTTTTAGTAATGGGAAGTAACATAGAAAGAATGAATCACATCAAAGAACACAAGAACACTAGATTTTACTTGGAAAACCCAAAAATGAAAAAATCATGGTGAGGATTAGTTTACAACATATTATTACCGATCATAAGATATTACATGATGGAATCACTATATGGAGGACCCACTTTTCAGAGAATAAAGAATAGAGGAGATGGCTCACTCCTAGGAGGAAAGGTGGGTCATTGCCAAATATTTGAACTGATACAATGGGCCTACCATATGTTGAAGGCATTTCCAATTAAGCTCTGTAAATTGATCTAACACACTTCATGCTTCATTTCTATAAAAATCTAATCTATAATTTTTCACATTACATTCACATCAAATTCACATTCTTCTTACACATATATTTGCAACCTCATATCAACAATGCTGAAATCATCTTACATTTATATGCATTACATCCACAAACATATACAACATTAATTAGGTTAGCATAATTATATGTACCATGCAATCCAACAATCTGTTAGCTCAAGATCCAAACATACACAGTTTCAAAACATGTAACACTTCAAAATAGGTTGACAGGGACCTGTAATTACTCCCATAAGTCTGATCCAAACTTACTTTATCTCCACGTGACCTCAAACCTTTTAGGTTGGCCCTAATAGTGAAGCAACAAGGATATGAACCAACCGTTCATCCACATATTGTCATGTGAATCTCCAAAGAACATGCCGCTTGGACACAACACACTTCTGACACCTAAACATTCGCACAAAATTTCATAGAAAACCAATAATTTTTGGTGGAATAGAAATCATTCCAAATAGGTACACTGTGATAGTAGCTCTACCAAATCTAGAGAAATACTTCATCAACTTCAACTTCAACTACAGAGGGCTTCAGGATGTCAAACTTGAATTCAAATTCCTCCAATAAGTACCAAAATTACCTTAGAACCACACAACTAAATTCTTCATTACGGAGCATTATGGACCACAAAATTAGTTCATTGTACACTATGACATAGGTAAGTTTACAAAATATTTGGTCTGCATTGGACCAAAAAAATTGCAACTATGCAATGGGTTACCATCACTACATTCAATTATTCTCATCAGACACCAACAATACACCGAAGTAGATACCAAAATAATGTTGAAATCAATGACAAAACTTAGTAGCATCACCAAAAATCTCACCAATATCATAGTAGCAACATCTACATCATCTAATATATTCTTCCAACAATATCCTTAAAATTATTCCAATAGTCTCCATCTCATCAATGACAATCAAAGTTTCAACACTCTCTCTCTCACCTCTCTCCATCCCTATCTCTCTCTCCATCTCTCATTCCCTCTCTACTTTTTTCTACCTACCTATCCATCTATACCTTGTTCTCTCTCTCTCTCATCCTTTCCCTCTCTATCACATCTCTCTATATCATCTATCTCTCTCACTTCTCCCTCCTTCCCTCTCTCTCTCTCTCTCCTTGTCCCTCTCTACTCTCTCTATATCTCCCCTCTCTACATATCTATCCCTACCTCTCCCTCCCTCCTCTCTTGCTCCCTCCCCCTCTTTCTCTCTCACTCTTCCCTTCCCTCTCTAATTCTCTTTATCTCTTCATTATCTCTCTCTATCACCTCTATCTCTCTCACTTATCCCTCTCTCTCTCTCTCTCACTTCCATACACTTATTTCATACTATCATTCCATCAATAGCCACCATAGACCAAACAAGTACATTAAACTTTGTTTAAGAAACAAAAATTATACAACTAGATATTGTAACATTTGTAGAACAACCTGTAGACCACTTCACCATATGATATTGGAATTGAGACATTTCAAAAAAATTGTGAAGACATTCACCTAGAAGAAAGAGTAGAGGCATCAATGTAGATAAATGTGAAGCATTTCCCAGACTAGTCTAGACAACTAACAACATTTCCCACCTTCTACATTCCACAAGAAGCTCCTAGGAAACACAGGTGATTTTAAAAGATAGGAGTGCAATGTACACAAATACTTGAAATTGAATACCAAACTGCAAGACCAAAGATGCAATAGCAAATGAATACAAAGCATTCTCTCAGACATACTTCAATACAACTTCTTGAACTAGAAACATTTGAGCAACTTGTGGAGACCACAACTTCATTTTAGTGACACATATATTATCAAGAACATTAGGAGAGATAATGATACAAACTATAGACCTTCAAAAACATATCTCCAACATTATTCATGCTTCTAATCCTCATCTTAATTCTTCTACTCCTCATCTAAATATATTATTATGAAATCAACTCTATTGACAGTACAGTAATAATGCATTATATGAACATCAAAATTAATAATTCTTTGATAAGGCATGACATCCAACTATGAACTTATTCAATTCTTCTCTTCTTTGATAAGGAATGAAATCCAAAAACTAACTTCTTCAATTCTTCTCTTCTTTGATAAGTCATGACATCCAACCATGACCTTCTTCAATTCTTGTCTTCTTTGATAAGGCATGCCATCCAACCATTTTTATGCCAAAAAAGGCAACCAATTTCAAGGACTAACATCAATTACAACTAAAAATCAATGTTAACAACAATTTCCAACAATCTCCTTAGTGTTGGCATCAATGAGAACAACACAACCATCAATGTTGATATCAATAACAACAAATTCCAATAATCTTCCCCTTTGACATTAATGGAAACACAATTCTCACTCTCCCCTTTGACATCAATGACAAAGGGTAAAAAAAATTGCACAAGGAAACACAACTTTTTTGCCTATAGGAGCAGAGGGAAAAAGGATCTCCTATTGAAGTAGAAACATATGTTGCCACTTTGACCAACAAAACTTCTTTTACACACACATATATAACAAGTTCATAATTTCTTCAAGACTCCCCCTTACTACCAACTCACCCTAAAGGGTAGCACTTGCTAATCTAGAATAAAATATATGATATGAATTTGTCTCCCTAGAAAGATGCACCATCTATGCATCTAGTTAGAAAAAGGATGGGAAATACCCCTAGCTTCTACCTCAGATATTAAAAAGTATGCTTTAAAAGAGCCTTTATAAATATATCTACAATCTAATGTTTTGTAGGCACATACTCCAATCTAACTTCATGTTTTACAACTTTCTCTCTTAGAAAATGGTACTGGATTGAGATGTGTTTAGTCCTTGAATGCATTACTAGATTATTAGAAATGTTTAATAAAATTTGTATTATCACACATTATAGGAATAGGTTCATCATACACCACCTTCAAATCCTTTAAGGTTTGATTCATCCAAAGCAATTGAGTGTAGCAAGATGTTGCAACAATATATTTTTCTTCTATTGTGGGCAAATAAATTGAATCCTAAGTTTCACTAAACCATGAAACCAATTTGTCTCCCAAAAATAAAGAACTTTCACTTGTACTCCTTTGATCATCAAAACAACCTACCCAATCAGCATTAGTATAGGCACTCAAAGGGAATTTTTTATCCTTTTTATACCATAGGCCATAATCTAGAGTACCCTTCAAATACCTAAAGATTATTTATACATATTTCTCATGAAATTTCTTAGGATTGGCCTAAATTCTGGAAACCAAACATACCATATGTGTGATATCATGTTTGGAAGGATTTAAATAAATAAAACCACCAATCATGGAGTTGTAAGGAGTTTGATCAACCTCCAAAGATGCATTAGAATTGCTTAAGTGGAAGCCTATCACCATAAGAGTACCCATTGGTTTGGAATCTTCCATTCAAAAATTATTTATCATTTCATTTACATATTTGGCCCAACAAATGAAAATGCCACCATCTTGTTGAATAATTTGAAGACCAAGAAATAAGGATAACTCACTGATCATTGAAATTTCAAATTCTTTCTATATTTCCTTTACAGAAAAATTCTACATATTATCATCTCCACCAAAGATGATATCATCATCATATACAACTATAATCAACAAATTATCTTCATGAACTTTAATATATAGATTGTTTTCTACATTACCCTTCATGAATCCTTATTGAAGTAGATACTTATCTAGCCATGCATAACAATCTTTGGGAGCTTTCTTGAGATCATATAGAGCTTTCTTGAGTCTTCAAACCATGTTTGTATATTTTGATGACTCAAAGCCATCTGGTTACTCAATGTGTACCTCTTCTTCTAGATCACCATTCAAGAAAGATAACTTGACATTCATTTGATATATCTTAAAATTGCAAGAGAAAGAAGCATTCTTTTTGCCTCCAGTATGGCTACCAGAGCAAAGGTTTCCTCGAAATAAATACCTTCACTTGTGAATATCCCCTGCAAACCAATCTAGCTTTGTTCCATACCACCTCACCATCTTCATTCAACTTGTTTCGAAATGTCCACTTTGTTCCTATCACATTCTTATCAGCAGGTTTGGGAACTAATTCCCAAGTTTGATTTTTCTCTATTTGATTTGGTTCTTCCTCCTTTTCCTTTTGTCCAATTTTCATCTTTGCTAGCATCAACAAAGTTCTTGGGCTCCAATTTTGACAATAGGCACAAACATCACTTGCTCATTTACTCTTACAAACTTTCTTTTTGTCAGCAAAACATTTTTGTCTCCAATGATCTGATCTAGAGAGTGGTTCTTCTATACATATTTTGGAGTCATGAGAGTCTTCACACTAGTTTTGATACCTCTTCTTCTTTCTCTTCTATTTATTCTTCTTCTTCCTCAATCTAGAGAAGTATATCATATCCGGAAACCTCAAGTTCATGTGAGATCTGACACAAGTATTCCTCAACCTTGAAATTTTTACTTTCAATCATCTTTCCCAATGTCTTGTTGTAGCATCTATATGCCTTGCTCCTAGTTCAATAACCAAGAAATATTCCTTCATCACACCTTGAATAAAAATTTCCAAGGTCTCCTTCACCTCTTCTAATATAACATCTATTACCAAAGACTCTAAAATATCTAACAGTGGGAGGTCTTCCATACCATATCTCATAATGGGGCTTATCATTGTTGACCCTCAATTGCACTCTATTAAGCAGATACACAATAGTATGTATTACTTCCTTCCAATACAAATATAGTAGGTTAACATATTTCATCATTGTCCTAGCCATTTCTTTCACTATTTTTTTTTTCAACTACCCCATTCTACTGAGGGGTTCTAGGAGAAGACAATTGTCTCCTAATACCATGATCTTCACAAAAAAATTCAAATTCAAATGAAGTAAATTCACCTCCTCTATATAACCTTAAACATTTGATCCTAGCATCCATTTCCTTCTCTACTTTTTCTTTAAAGATATTAAACTTATCAAAGGCTTCTAATTTCTCTTTCAAGAATGTAACCCAAGGAATTCTAGTGTAATCATCTATATGCAACATAAAATACCTTTCACCTTGTTGGATCCTTATCCTTGTGGGTATGCATAGATCAATGTGAATTAGCTCCAAAGGGATTGAAATGAAGCACTTCTTTCTTTTGAAATTGTTGTTTGTTTGCTTTCTCATCTGACATTCTTTGCACAATGTGTTTGCAGGCTTGGTTAACCTAGGCATATCTCTTACTACATGAGATGAACTAATTTTCACCATTTTTTCAAAGTTAATGTGCCCCATTCTTTTATGCCACAACCAAAATTCTTCATACTGATCCAAAAAGAAGATTCTTCCATTATCTTCCTTTAGATAATAGACATTACCATTTTTCCTTGTTCCTTCAACAACAAGCCTTTTGGAACCTTCCTTTCTGATCTCACATCCATTAGGATTAAAATTGAGATTTTATCCTTAGCTACACATTTCGCTGACACTTAGGAGATTATGTTTTTGGCCTTTGACATAAAGGATATCTTTATCTCTACTCTTTCCATCAATTTTTATATCAACTTTTCCATAGATTTATGTTGACTTATCATCACCAAACTTAACATCTCCACCATTGAGATTTTTGATTCTAATGAACTTAATTCTTTCACTAGTCATGTGATGAAAACACCCACTAGAAATCAACCATGCATTTACCTCTTCCTTTGCATGAAAATCATTCCATACTGCCATAGATTTTTCATTAATCTTGCTATTTTGTAAGGTACCAGAACTTTTGCATTATCTAAAAAAATTATTTTTGCATTCTAGAGAGATGAATATATTTTCATCATTTGAATCATTATCTTCATATTCAAAGGAACGCCTGTAGTCCTTATAATAGAATCCTCTTTTGATTTTTTCTCTTTGGTTATTATCAATAGATTCTTTATAGGGACATCTAGATGAAAAATGAACAACTCTTCCATAATTAAAACATTTAAAAAGTAACTTACCTTTGTATTTTCCAATACCTTTCTTTAGTCTTCTCACAAATTTTCCTTCCACTTCATCAAGTTCATCAATTTGATTAGTAGCTTCATCTTCAATATTTTTGTTAACTTTGAAATAAACTTCTTTCTTTGGAACATCTTGATCAAACTCTCTCATCTCAAAGATAGTAAGAGTACCAAACATCTCATAAATGAATACTGATCCAAATCTTAAGATTATTCAAAGGTATATACTTTGTGACTATAAGATTTTGGGAGACATCTCAAAACATTTTTTACAATTTCACTTTCTTTTACTTCTCCACCAATTCTAGAGATACCAGAGACAAATTATTGTATTGAGAGCATATAACTTGAAATTTATTTATCTTCAATCATCCTTAGAGTCTCAAATATAAGTTTGAAGATATACATCGTATCTTTCTTTACTTTAGTGTCTCCTTCATAGATGCTACTAAGATTTTCCCAAACATCTTTGGTAGAACCAAAATTCATCACCCTCAACAGTTTTGAGTCAACCAACCCACACAAGATAGCATTCTTAGCTTTGGCATTACATTCATATAGTCTAATTTTAGTTGGATATGTAAGAGGAGTGGTTGGATAATTATAACCACTTTTTACTGATTACCACACTTGAAACCCAAGAGAATCTATGTATTCTTCCATTCTCAATTTCTAGAAGGATTAATTAGTCCCATCAAACCTAGGACCCTTGTATGAACCATCATGTGACATTCTAGATCTTTTCCTAAATTTTCTAGGCTTCTATAGAGGAACTTGGATTTGATCCCAAATTTTTAACACTTCTAGAGATTGAGAGGGGGGGTGAGTTAGTCTACACAAAACTTAACCCCTTCTGGAACTTGAAAAATTCAGCCAAACTCAAACTCCTCTAGAAGATAAAGATGGAACCTTAAGCAGAGTAGTAATAGAGAAGAATATAGCAATTTGAATATTTAACACCTTTAGAAAAAATTACCAATAAAATATATAGCAATAATCATATCAGTTGAAAAGAGAAATAGATAGAGAACACACACATGCACAAAGAGACACTAGATTTATGTGGAAAACCCAATGAGCAAAATCCACTGTGAGAGTTAACTCACAATATAAGGCTCACTACCAAAAGACTTGCAAGAAGCCTCACTTCCTTAGAGAAAGATAAAAAGGGACTTGCAACACTAAAGTACCAACCAAATTGAGAAGCAAGATATAGAGGACCTGATGAGATTCATTATCCCATAGTAGGATACCAAAGATTTATAAGAGAATTACAAAGATTGCCAACACAACTCTCTATTGAATGAGATTTTCAAGCATAATTTATCTTTCCTTTCACAATATTTAGAACTATCTGCATTTTTTATTCAATATAGCTCACTGACACACTTTTTTTGAACTTTTTCACCTCTCCTCTTTGTTGTATCTGAAATGATCTTGCATTTATATCCACGACAACACTTTAATTCTTTAACTAGGTTGGCCAAGAATAGAATAAAAAATTAATTCAACAGTTCAGCCACCAAAGCATGATGGGGTCCTATCCCAAGTATAGAAAGGAACAAAAAAATCATAGAACTTCTTTTAGTGTGATCCAAAATGATTTACACACAGGCACCCAATGACCTAAGTTGGTTTCAAGGAAATGTGTGGATGATACATTGAAACACATAACCAATCAACCCATAAACACTCTTTCAATTGAATTTACTTGATGTGGTCCTAAAAAGGATAGGTCAAGACCCAAATCTATCATGACACATCTTCCATTGCTGATGTGATCCCCCAACCACATAACCCAACCAAAAGAACAAGCAACCAGATATCCACAAATAACCCAAAATGCCAACATAAAACACAATTTGGCACAAAATCAACCAATTAGAAACATGTGGAGCACATAGGGATGTTCCTTAAATATCCAACATCACTTCCATATGCTTATGCTTATTTCATACTGTCATGTCATCAACAACCACCACAAACCAAATAGGTATAGAAAAAATTGTTCAAGAAACATAGAATATACAACTAGATGTAACATTTCAAAAATATTGTGTAGACCACTTCAACATATGAGATTGGAACTTATAAATTGCACATACATTGTGAAAAAATTCACCAAGCTACAGGAGTAGAGCCATCAATGCAAATAAATGTGAAACATTTCTCAAACCAGTCCAAACAACTAGCAACATTGCCCACCTTTTATAATCCACAAGAATCTCCTCGGCTACACAAGTGACCAAAAAATATAGGAGTGCAATGTACACAGATTACTAGAATTGAATAGAAAACCATAAGACCAAATCTGTAATAGTAGAGGAATACAAAGCATCCTCTCAGACAGATGTCAATGCGGTTTCTTGAACCTAAAACATGTGAGAAACTTGTCGAGACCAAAACTTCCTTTTAGCAACACATGTATTATCAAGAACATCAAGAGAGACCATGAGATAGGTTGTATACCTTCAAAAAAATCTCTCCAATATTATTCATGCTTCTAATCCTCATCTTAAGGCTTCTACTCCTCATCTTAATATATTACTATGAAATCAACTTTGGTGATAGTAATAATGCAATATATGAACATGAGTAATAATACTTCTTTGATAAGGCGTTAAATCCAACCATGAACTTATTAAATTATTCTCTTATTTTATAATTCATGATATCCAACCATGAACTCAGTCAATTCTTCTCTTCTTTGATAAGGCATGACATCCAATAATTGTTAGCCCAAAAAAATACAACCAATTCCAAGGACTAATATCAATTACAACTAACAATCTATGTTAAAAAATATTTGTCAACAATCTCCTTAGTGTTGACATCAATGAAAACAACACAACTATAAGTGTTGAAATAAATGAAAATAACTACCAACAATATCCCCCTTTGGCATTGATGGCAACACACTACCCACTCTCCCCCTTTGACATCAAGGACAAAGGGTCAAACATTTCTACACAAGGTAGCAAGACTTTTTATGTCTGTAGGAGAAAAGGGAAAAAGGATATTCTATTGAAGAAAAAACACATGATCCCCCTTTGACTAGTAGCACTTATTTTTCACACACATATACAAAAACTTCATAATTGGTTCAGGACTCCCCATTACTACTAGCTCCCCTTGAAGGGTAGCACTTATCAATCCATGAGAAAATATATGACATGAACTTCTCCCCTTGGAAAGATGCACCATCTATGCATCTAGTTAGAATAAGGAGGGGAAATGACCCCTAGCTTCTACCTCAAATATTCAAAAGTATCCTTTGAAAGTAACTTTAGAAATATATTTAAAATCTAATCCTTTGTAAGCACATACGCCATTTTGATTTCATGTTTTGAAACTTTCTCTTTGAAAAAATGGTATCAGATTGAGATGCTTTTAGTCCTTGAATGCATTACCATATTCTTAGAAATGTTAATAGAACTTTTATTATCACATAGTATAGGAATATTTTCATCATACACCACCTTCACATCCTTTAAGGTTTACTTCATCCAAAGCACTTGAGTGTAGCAAGATGCTACAAAAATATATTCTACTTCTACTATGGACAAAGACACATAATTCTACTTTTTAATGAACCATGGGACCAATTTTTCTCCCAAAAATAATGCACTTCGACTTGTACACCTTAGGTCATCAACGCAACCTTCCCAATTAGAATTAGTATAGTTACTCAAAGAGAAATTTTGGTCCTTTGTATACCATAGGCCATAATCCAAAGTACCCTTCAAATACCTAAAGATTATTTTTACTTCCTTCTCATGAGATTTCTTAGGATTGTCTTGAAATCTGGAAACCAAACATATTGCATGCATGCTATCTGGTCTACAAGTAGTTAAGATACAACAAACCCCCAATCATGGACCTATAAATATTATGATCAACCTCTAGAGACTCATCATGTTTTCTTAAGTGATAGCCTCTCACCATAGGAGTACCCATTGGTTTAAAGTCTTCCATTCTAAACTTCTTCAACATTTCCTTTACATATTTGGCCTAAGAAATTAAAATTCTACCATATTGTTGAATAATTAGAAAACCAAGAAAGAAGGATAACTCATCGATCATTAACATTTAAAATTATTTTTGCATCTCCTCTAAAAAATTTTTGAACATACACAAGTATACACAACTTTTTGAAAACTTTTTGAACATATTATTATCTCCACCAATGATGATATCATCAACATACACAAGTATAATCAACAAATTATCTTCCTGAACTTTAATATATATTATTATTTTCTACATTTCCCTTCCTAAACCCTTGTTGAAGTAGATACTTAGGATAACTCACCGATCATTAACATTTCAAATTATTTTTGCATCTTTTTTGCACATATTATCATCTCCACCAAAGATGATATCATTAACATACACAATTATAATCAACAGCTTGTCTTCCTAAACTTTAATATATAGATTATTGTCTATATTTCCTTTCCTAAATCCTTGGTGAAGTAGATAATTATCTATTTGTGCATACCAAGCTCTAGAATCTTGCTTGAGACTATATAGAGCTTTCTTGAGTCTTCAAGCCATGTCTGCATCTTCTAATAATTGGAAGCCATCTAGTTCCTCAATGTATACCTCTTCTTCTAGATCACCATTCAGGAAAGTTGACTTGACATCCATTTGATATACCTTGAAGTTTTTATGAGCAACAAGAGAAAAAAACATTCTTATTGCCTCTAGTCTAGATACCATAGCAAAGGTTTCCACAAAATCAATTATTTCCACTTGTGAATAGCCCTTGTAAACCAATCTATCTTTTTTCCTTACCACC
Organism: Sequoiadendron giganteum; assembly: GCA_007115665.2. NCBI lineage: Eukaryota > Viridiplantae > Streptophyta > Pinopsida > Cupressales > Cupressaceae > Sequoiadendron > Sequoiadendron giganteum. Next base: position 256,711,872 of record CM021103.1, read on the forward strand.
TCACCATCTTCATTCAACTTGTTCTGGAATGCCCACTTTGTTCCTATCAATTTTTTATCAACACATTTTGGAACTAATTCCCAAGTTTAATTTTTATCTATTTGATTTAGTTCTTCCTCCAGTGAATTTATCCAATTTTAATCTTTTCTAGCATCAACAAAGTTCTTGGGCTCCACTTTTGACAATAGACACAAATTCACTTGCTCATTTTCTCTTGCAAAATTTCTTCTTGTCAGCAAACCTTCATTTTGTCTCCAATGATATGATTAGGAGAGTGGTTCTTCTATACATATTTTGGAGTCTTGAGAGTTTTCACTAGTTCTAGTTCCTATTCTTCTTTCTCTTCTATTTATTCTTCTTCTTCATCAATCCATGGAAGTATATTAGATCTAGGAACCTTGGGTTCATGTGAGATCTAACAAAAGTATTCATCAACCTTGATATTTTTACTTCTAATAATTTTTCCCAACCTCTTGTTGTAGCATCTATATGCCTTTCTCCTCTTTGAGTAACCAAGAAATATTCCTTCATCGCACCTTGGATCAAAAATTGCAAGGTCTCCTTCATCTCTTCTGATATAGCATCTATGAACATGAAATATATTTAAATCAAATACAAGTGAGTTAAGCGAATAATCCAAGAATTTAACCTAATTATATCATATTCCCAATAAAATTCTTGAAAAATCTAACTAGGAATCTATTAAACATGAAACGACAATCAAATTGATATAAAAAACCTAATTAATCATAAGTAAACCTCATTCCATTACGGAATTAGTGCTGAATGAAAGTGGAATGATCATCCCTTTCCTAATCCCATTTTTGAAGCAAAGCTTTGATGAAATGGATGAAAATGGACAAACGCTCTTCAAAATGAGGATGAAATTGGCTATAGTGCAATTTCTCAAATCCTTTGTGGATGACTTACTCATAGAAATTAGGGCTATTTATAGGATTTTTGGTTTAATCAATGGCTAAGATTTATTTCGCTAATCAATGGATATAAATGAATGTGAGAGAATGGAATGGATCAAAGATCAAATGAAGGATCAATATTACTCAATGCCATGGATCAAGGGAATTAATCAAAGGATCAAATTGATTTAGACAAACATAAATCCCATGATTTGAGGAAGAGTGTTGGAGATATTTCAATTGGAGGGAAATATTTGAATTTGAATTGGAGGAATATTCCATGAAAATATTTCCCTACAAGTGGGAGAAATTGGAGGAACTAGAAGATATCAGAAAATTAAATAATTAGGATATTATTTAATTGTGCAAGATGAGAAAATTTAAGATTTTAATTAAATAATTAGATCATAATTAAAAAGGGTGGGATTCATGACATTCAATTAAGCAATTAATATCATTTAATCAAATGAGAGGAATTAAGTGATTTAATTAAACAATTTGTATTATTTAATCAAATAGGATGAAAATTAGCATGAAAGGGGTGAATTAGTCCAATAATATTGATTATTTATCTAATAGAAGAATTTGGTGAATTTATTGAATAATTAGCATTATTCAATTAAATAGACAAGAATGATCAAATCAAGATGAAAATGGTGTTCGTAAATTGAATTAGGTGTGTGATATTGATCAAGACAATTTGAAGTGTCTAGAACATCTGCTTCCAAAGACTTTCAAATATCTAATAGTGGGAGGTCGTCCATACCACAACTCATAAGGGGTCTTATTATCGTTGACCCTCTGTTTCACTCTATTAAGTAGATAGAGAGCATTATGTACTACTTCCTTCCAATAAAAATCTAGTATGTCAACATCTTTCATCATTTTGCTAGTCATTTCTTTCACTATTATATTTTTTCTTTCAACTAACCCATTGTGTTGAGGGGTTCTAGGAGTAGATAAATGTCTCCTAATGCAACATTATTCATAAAACTTTTCAAATTCATATGAATTGAATTCATCTCCTCTATAAGACCTTAAATTTTTTATCCTAGCATCCATTTCATTATCTACTTTTGCTTTAAATATCTTAAACTTATCATAGGCTTATGATTTTTCTTTCAAGAATGTAACCCAAGTCATTATAGTGTAATAATCTATAAGCAACATAAAATATCTTCAACCTTGTTGGCTCCTTATCCTTGTAGGTCCACATAGATCGGTGTGAATAAGCTCCAATGGAATTCAAACATATCACTCCTTTCTTTTAAAACTATTCATTATTTTCTTTCCCATCTAACATTCTTTGCACAATGTGTTTGTGGGCTTGGTTATCCTAAGCATATCTCTTACTACATGAGAGGAACTAATTTTCAGCATTATATCAAAATTGATTTTCCCCATTCTTTTATGTCATAACCAATATTCTCCAAACGAAGCCAATAAGAAAGTTCTTCCATTAGCCTCCTTTAGATGATATACATTACCATTTGTCCTTTTTCCTTCAACAACAAGCCTTTTGGAAGCTTCCTTTTTGATCTCACATCCATTAGCATGAAAAGTGATATTTTATCCTTTGTAACACATTTGAATAACACATAGAATATTCTTTTTCAAAACTTTGACATAAAGGATATATTCAAAACTCTGTTCTTTCCATCAATTTCTATATCACCTTCTCCACAAATTTGTGCTAACTTATCATCACCAAACTTAATAGCTCCACCATTGAACTTTTTGAGACTAATGAACTTACTTTGGTCACCACTCATGTGATGAGAACACCCACTATAAATCACCCAATCATTTACCTCTTGCTTTTCATGAAAATCAGTCCATGTTTTCATATATCTATCATTAACCTTGCTTCTATGTAAGGTACTAGACCTTTTGAATTTTCTAAGATTGTTCTTTTTTCCTTCTAGAGCCACGAATATATTTTCATAATTTTCATCATTATCTTCATCTTTAGAGGAACAATTGCACTCCTTAGAATAGAATCATCTTTTTATTTTCTCTTTGGTTATCATCAACAAATTATTTATAGGGACATCTAGATGAAAAATGACCAACTCTTCCACAACTGAAACATTTAAAAGGTATCTTACATTTTTATTTTCCTGTACCTTTCTTTAATCTTCTCACAAAATTTTCTTCCACTTCATCAAGTTCATCAATTTGATCAACCTCTTCATCTTTAGTCTTTTTGTTAATTTTTAAAGCAACTTATTTGTTTGGAACATCTTGACCAAAATCTCTCATCTCAAAGGCAGTAAGAGTATCAAATATTTCATCAACTAAATACTGATCCAAATCTTTAGGTTCTTTAATAGTAGATACTTTGTTATTATAAGATTTTGGGAGATATCTCCAAACATTTTTTACAATTTCACTTTCTTTAAATTTTCCACCAAGTTTGGAGGTGCCAGAGATAATTTCTAGTACTTAGAGCATATAACTCAAAATTTCTTCATCTCCAGTTATCTTTAGAGTCTCAAATCTACTTTTGAGGATCTACATGTTAGCTTCCTTCACATTCATGTCTCCTTCACAGATGCTACTGATATTTTACCAAAAATCTTTGGAAAAACTATAATTCATCACCTTCAAATTTTCTAAGTCAGCCAACCCACACAAGATAGCATTCTTGGCTTCGTCATGACATTCATATAGTTTGATTTTAGTTGGATCTGCAAGAGGAGTGGGTAGAGTAGTATAACCACTTTTGACTGATTGCCACACCCAAAACACAAGATATTTTAGGTGTCCTTCCATTCTCAATTTCAAGGAGTAATTAGTCCCTTCAAACCTATGACCCTTGTTTGAACCATCATCTGTCATTCTAGATCTTTTCCTCAAGTAGTGTGGCTTCTATAGAGGAAATTGGATCTAATACCGATTGTTGAACACTTCTAGAGACTAAGAGGGGGGGTGAATTAGTCTATAGAAAAATTAACCCCTTACGGAACCTGAAAATTTTAGTACAATTGAAACTCCTCTAGAAGATAAAAATGAAATTTTAAGTAGAGCAGTGATAGAGAAGAATATATAAATTTAAATCTTTAACACCTATATCAAACTTTAGCAATAAAATATATAGCAATAATCAAATCAGTGACAAAGAGAAAGAGATAGAGAAAACACACATGTGCAAAGAGACCAAATTTATGTGGAAAACCCATTGTGAGAGTTAACTCACAATATAAGGCTCACTACCAAAAGACACGCAAGATGGCTCATTGCCTTAGAGAAAGATACAAAAGGACTTGAAACACTAAAGTACCAACCAAATCGAGGAGTAAGATATAGAATGACACCTTCGCATAGAGGTGTTCCTTTTCATTTTTAGGGTTTCAACCAACATTTTTTCTTGATTTAATAAAAATGTTGCCATTTTGCACGTTGTGTGTGTAGGAGAGATTCCACCCACTATAGTAATGTGAGTGGAGGCCAAGGATTTTAGGTCAGATGGTCAATTTGAAGGATGAGGAGGATGAGTTCTTGGGAGCAGTCAACTTATACTATATATGTTATATTCCAGTGATTAGGAGACACCTTTCAATGATGACTATGCTCAAAGAACAATGACATTTGGAGACCTCTTCTTTCCACCTCCTGACAAGAAATGCTACTATCACACTTGAGGATGTATGGTGCACCCTGTGAGTACCAATTCATAGTGACAAGATCATTTTTGATATAGAGGTTGGCATAAATTCTATGTCCAACATATTAGGAATGGATAAGATGCATGTTGAGGCTAGCTAGATCGATGTGCAGAGCTACAATGACTAGGTTAGTAATTTGACTTTGGTGATTGGACGAATCACCATTGAAGTCTTGATGTGTAAAAAATGCAACCAAGGATTCAGTATTAGTTGGGGTGTTGTACTAGAGGGTATTTTTGAGGATGTTCAGACTTATGCATGGGGACCATGTATCTTGGAAACCTTATACCATGATCTACATTAGGTGGTGTATATGCAAGGTCATAGCTTGTCTATAGGAGTCACATTGCTTCACATTTGGGCTTGGGAGCATAGCAATGTGCTATGACCGATGATCGCTCTACATGACCTTGATGAGGGGGATTTTGTTGTATACAAATATCTAGGGATGACCACTCTCCACCACAAGGGTGCAATAGACATATCCTAGTAGAGGAGAGTGATTTATGACATGATATTTTTTAGGTGGTGACCATGGTTGCAAGCCAAGCAATGGGATGATGATTAAGATCAACTATTTTATGTATGCCAGACATGGTGGCTTATGGGTTGATAGATACACACTATGAAGAGATAACTACCAGATAGGGTCACCTGACATTTTGGGAAGCAGTAGGATGCTCTAACACCCAATTATAGAGTCATCTTTGTTAGGGATTATAAAAATATTCATGTTTAGGGATATAAAATAGTTCCCCATATGGCTATTGATGATTTCAGATAACTTAGCCCACTTCCTTGGACCTATGTAGGGGGGGACCAAATGATCCTAGTACCACCCCAACTTACAATGTGTGGTTCACACAACATGCTCTAGTTAGGTTGACTAAACAAATAGGGGTCGCTGGTGATGGATGTAGTAGGGATAGAGGTAGAGGTAGGGGATAAATTCCACAATAGTACAATGCATAGGTCCCAGGACAACATATGGGTAGGTTCCATTTGTTGGACATCAGCCAGGAGTCCAACAAGTAGGGCCACTACCACTACCACCTCCACCACCACCACAATTTGTATAGCAGAAAAAAGTGCAAGGAGAGGTATATCTCTAACAATTAATCCACCAAAGGAAAAATGAGAGGGATACTTTCATCTAGGAGAGAAACACCACATGATAGGAGAGAGACATCACTCGAAAGGAGTGAGACTGGGAGCAATAAAAAAGCTAACAACTAGTGATGCAACTCGCATAAGATATAGCCTGTAGTAGAATCTTGAGGATACTACATGGATTTAGGCATAGGCCCAGGCCCAAGTACAAGAATAGGTGCCAGTATGTTTCTATGGACAAGCTATGGTTGAGGCATTGTACTATAGAAAAATTATATCATCAGGAGGTTCCTCGACATCAGTGATAGCCAAATATTTATGACAAGAGGGCCCTATGACCGAATAGATTAGTAGGGGGACCCTTAGTAGGTGGTCCATCAGGTGGAAGGGGTCATCAGCCACCACCTTGTCAAGACGAGGATCAGGGGAGTAGAGGGTAGCTCCATAGATACAAACACTTTTTTGATATATAACTTGATTAAGTTTATGTATATTCATTCAGATGCTCATTTTTTATAGCCTCGTGTATATTTTTTATGATATATCACACACTCTTTTGACATGTATCATGACATTCATTTTTTTATATATATATGAGATGATCAGATGTGACAGTTATAGTTATGATGTGCCTTTTTATTTCATGGTTATGCTTATGTGATGTATTAATGGATGCATTATGGATATGATATGGATGCAAATATTTATGAGATTCTTATATGATTATGATTCCTTTATTAAGCATGTGACATGCATTATTTATGATTATTCTTATGATGATGATTTGGATGTATGTATGGGTATGTGCAGGATCATGATGGGCCAAAAAGTGGCAATATGATGGGTTTGTGGCTAACAATTTTTTTTTTAACCAAAATTGATGAAATGAAAAGGATTTTTAAAGGAGATTCTTAGCTTTCCACCAATATAAATTATTCTTTACTTTGAATTTAATAAATAATTACTATTCATTTTCTATTGGATTATGACTAAAGTCTTGATTTTTAGGCTGATTGAAAAAATTCTATAGCTTTCAAATGGTACCATATTTTTTAAATCCAAAACATGTGTCACATTCTATGCTTCGCATAATATAAGATTAAAAAATAAGAAATTGAATTTCATGAAGTTTTGACCAAGTTAAGGTGGTCAGACATATGAGTCTTAATATTTTTTAAAATTTGTCATAAATTTTTTATAATTAATTATTTACTTGGAAAAAAATTACAAAAAAATATGCATCACATTGGGACATGAGTCCTCTACTTATATCTAAAATCTTATAAAAAAATATTATCATTTTAATGTGGTTAGGGTGGTTAGACATACACCTACTTCTTATTTTTTCCCTGAAATTTAAGTACTACTATATTGAGATTTGAAATTTTCACCAAATATATTTTATTTTTCTATAAATAAACCTAGTAATTTAGAAACTATATTCAATTTTCTACAAATTCTATTCTTACATATTTTCGAAATAATATACATAACTTATTCAAATTTTTATGACAAGTTGCCTAACTCTGATTTTTCTAAATTTTTTGCCACTTAATTGCCTATTTTTTCCATGATGATCCTGCACATACCTGTATATATGATGCCATGCAATATGGATGCAAATACATGTTTTATGATATGACACGATATGAATTTATGTATGCAAATGTAATGGATTATTTCCTTTTATATCTTTTCTCATATGCTATGTGATGATTATTCAAGATGGATGTAATGAGATGAATTTTATTTTATATTTTCCATATGACCTATTTTAATGATGTATTATGTATGCTATGATTCTAATAATTGGTGGATGCAAGATGGATGCATTTATCTGATTTTTTTTTAATGTCATGATACTAGGTTGGAATGTTAGCATGGATAGAAGATAGAAGAATGTAATGAATATTAGTTAGCATATGCTTTTAGTAATTGATTCAGAAGTCCAACATATCTATGATTATTCAAGAACTTATTAGATATGTGATAAGATAAGATAGATGATACTGCTTTGATTCTTGGATTAGGATAAATTCATCATATCATTCCTTATTTTTGATATAGAAAATAGACATAATGTATCAAGGTATTGAAAAGTAGGATGGTTTTGTTGGTAATGTGACAAACTTTGACTCTACCAAAAAATAGTATTCTTGTTCATACTTGAAATATGGAATCCGTGTTTGCTCATGTGAAATAATAATTCATCGAAGTAAGGAAACTAACACACAAAAGGTATGAAGAACTTGATATGTCATATCCATTGTTTTACTTGATACTATTTTGCACACACAAGGCAAGTTTTCACTAAGTTCGTATTACAGGAATATCCAAAAATCATAGCAAACAAAAGTAATGATCAATTCCCATTCCTTTATCTCTAAATCATTTTGATAGGCATCATCGAGAGATCATCGAAATGGACCAACAAGAAAAATCATAAGAAAAGATAAAAATAAAAAAATAGTCAATTTTATTCATATCTCTTTCCAAAGTGATGTGGTTAAGATGATTTCCAATAATGTTGTTCAGTGTAGGAAAGATGTATCCATAGGACACGTTATCAAAAATTTAACTAAATCTAACTGTCTGATAAGTCATTGATACAAATGTTAACTAAAAATATTTACTCATGATCAAGACTTAAGAATTTTATAGATTAAATTATGTGCTTCATTAATTATTATATACTTTTTTCCATTTGTGTTTCCAAAGGTTGAAGATGGTGATCATTTTATTAGGATGAAATTTTATTGCAGGTGAAAGTGAAATGAGATGGATGGTTTTTTTTTCCAAATATTTCAATGTTTTTGAGGTTTTAAAATGTTTTGAGGATATTTTTGAGCTTTTAAGATTATTTAAATGTTAGGTTTTTAAGTTATTTTAGGATGCTTTTGATTTTGTGAAAGATATTTAAATGTTTTGATTTTCACATTTTCCAAATGTTTTTATGTTTTCCAAGGTTATCCCAAGAACAAGACCTAAGGGGACTGACCTAATGCCTCAGGGGCTCATCGATGATGGCCTTTCCCATGTAATCGCAAAGACAGTGTAGTTTGGATGAATCCTAAAAAATGATCATTTATTGATGATATGTATTGGAAGAATGAAGGAGACCTTTGGTTTTGTTATTTTTGTTGTAATTGATGCCAACATTATTTGGTTTCTAATTTTTTTCTCATCTAGTAAAATCTATTTGTGCTACATTGATCTAGTAATTTGGTCTAGAATCATTCTGGGTAGAATATCGGCTCATATGATTTTGGCATGTTATTCAAGATTGCTAGATGCAGTTGTGGTCAGGGATTTAGTAATTTTGGTTGAATAAGTTGAGAATGGTAGATGACAGTTGTTCGACTTACATTTTTTGGCATAATCTTCATCTGGACAACTTAATCAAATGGTATATGTTTCATGGGTGCTTAATGTGCTTGTGTTTTGGTCCAAGCCAACCTAACTTATGCTTGACACATTTTGTTATAAATGTCAAAGATATTTTTGTCTTGAATCCGACAAGACATGTTGAATTAATTATGCTTACATCCAATTAGTCTGACCTAATTGATGTATGAAGATGTAATTGTGTGTATATTGTTCATAGATAGAGAAGGTATGATAGTGTGACTATATGTGGCAAGGTAATATTATAAATTTGTTGATAGTTGTTGCAAACCAGTACAAACATTTTGTTTTCTAGAGCTTAATTGGAATTGTATTCAGCACAGAGAAGGTGCACTCCATCAATTCATATTTTTGTAGGAGCCACAATCTTTTGTTATTATTTTTTAGGTTCTGAGCCTTTCAAGGATAGTATGTCCTGGTAGTGTTCCCTATAATATTTTATGATCGATTATAATATATTGAGCTAATCCTCAGCATGGTTTTTCCCACTTTGGGTTTTCCACGTAAAAATCCTAGTGTCTATGAGTCGTGTGATTTTGTGATCTCTTTCATGTTTTTTCTTATTGTTGTTGCTAGATATTCTTTAACAATTAGATGGTTAATAATCAAATGGTTTTGTAGAATACTAATTCACCCCCCTCTTAGTATTCTGTGTGTTCAATAATTGGTATTAGAGCTTGGTTCCTTTGGAAAAGTTTAACAACTTAAGGAATATCTTGAAGTTTGAACACATGGATGACAAAAGGTATCATATTCCTTCAGAAGATATCTCTACAACTAAGGAACTCCATGCTGCTCTTGAAGATCTAGATAAAAGTGAAGATGAGAAAGAAAAACAGAAAGAAAAATTGAAAGAAGCAAATGAGTGCATTAGAAAATTAAGAGAGAAAATCAAGAAGTTCAAGGAAATGCATAGAGAAGTCAGTGATCAATTGAAGAAAGCTTTTGAATACATCACTGTACTGAAGGTGCAAGTGGAAGAAAAGAAAAGAATTGAAGAATGTTAGAAAGATGAAAAAAGAATAAAATTAATGAATGCCCAAATCTTGAATAAGAAGTGGTAACTCAAATATCCGACTTGGAGAAAGAAAGAGCTCATGAAGAAAAATTCAAAACAAGTACTACAAAGCTTGATGATTTGATTGCATTTCAAAAATAGGCTAAGGATAAAGGTGGTCTAGAAGTTGAAGAAGGACAAAGTTCAAAGGAAAACAAACTCCCAACAAAGTGGAAATTCAAAGGAAGATTCAAGGAAATAACAAATAGTTTAGGAATCAAAGAGGCAATACCAAAATTATCCCTATCAGACAACCTAATGCTCAAAGGTTCACATATTTTAATGGGATTTGTTTCTCACGCCATAAATTTGGTCATAGGGAAATTGAATGTAGAAGTAGGATGAATCATAATGTTGGATTCTTCTCCAGACAATGTTTTGATTACAAAAGGTTTGGACATAGAGCTACTAAGTGTAAAGGCTAGACAATGATGAATAGATTCAATACTGGTAGATTTTCTCAATCTTTTCAAGGCTATTGCTATATATGCTATGATTTTGGACATAAAGCTAACCAATGTAGATCAAGGATAAATTCAAATCAGTTTGGTCAAAAAAAAGTTGTGTGCTACACCTGCAATAAACCAAGACACATTTCCAAACTCTATAGAAGAAGAATTGATAAGAAAATTGACCTTGAACAAAAGAAAAAATATGTGAAAAAAGTGGATCCCACTGAAGCAAAAAAAGAAATGCAGAAGATTTGGAAGAAAAAGGAAGAACTTGAGAATAAGGATGAGTCAAATGCATCTGCACCTAGTGTAGATACTTCTTCTAAAAACTAAACCTAGCAATGGTTTTAGGGGGAGCAGTGATAGGGAAATCTAGCGAACCCCGGATATAAGAGGTGTCAAGTAGTGACATGAGGATATATGATGTATGATGTCATTTTGAAGATGTTCAAGAAGTTTTTGGTAGAAAATATGAAAATATGGAGAATTGCATAGCATTATAGGGTTTACAGTGTATTTTACAAGGTGTTTATAAACTTTCGAAGTGGAAGTGCATTTAATGAAAAATTAGGGGAAAATTCATAATACATAAAGTGAGAAATTAAGTCGAGTTAAATCAAATTTTCACAATTGGGAAGAATCAAAGTGAGCTGAAGAGATTTGAAAGAAATTCAGAGTATTTTGCATAAAAACCCTAGTTTTCGACAAAGATTGAAAAAGGTATCTATTGTTATTTCAACTTTGTGGATTTTAGTTGTAGAAACTTTTCCTAAGCATATACAAGTAGTTTGAGGGAATGATATAGCCACTCCCACTATTGTGGAAGTCTTTGAGATACCTCGACCCAAATTTAGAAGGTATTCTTGGAAATTCTATGAAATAGATCCTGTGGGTGCATTCTCACATATTCCAACTAATGTTTTGCTCACTGAAGACACTAGAACATGCATTCATGAAAATCTAGAAGAATTTAACCACCAAGATCTTAGAGATCTTTGGGTGGATGAATTGATAGGGGATAATCACTCTATAAAACCTGAATATGAAAACCTAGTGCATAAAAAGATAGATGTTTGGAATTGGTTCCCCAACTTTTCAAATGAGATGGATGCTAAATTTGTTAGGATGGATCTTAGTAGGGTACATGATAAGTTTATGTGGATAAGTATAGCCAGGTTAATCACCAATGAAGTAATTCAAGTTGTAACTAGTCTTTGTGCCAATGGACCCTTACCAGTGTTGAAAGCTATGAAAAATGATGCAGTTTTGAAACTAACTAGAGCTACATTTGGTAGAAGATCTCTAACTACTAAACCTATCACCAACCCAACCGTGAGATATGTTTCTATTATGATTGGACAAAAAATATATTTCACCAACTGACGGAATTTTGTGTCTGCTATAACAATCCACACTGCATATGAAATGGTAGTGAATAAGAGATATTATGATCTATGTGAGTTTCTCTGACTACAACTTATGGAGAATCTGAGCTTGATTAAGAAAAAGAAACACTCTTTTAAATTTGGTACATTGGCAGTTTGTCTGTTGTTCTACTTTTTGAGGGAGTTACTAGGAAGGAAAAATATTATATGGGAGTGCAATAGGCCAATTGCACATCAAATATTTGAACACTTGCATATTCTTGGAGATTTTAAAGTATAAAATAATGCATTGACTTATTCTTTTCCATTTTACAAAATGATATGCATGAAAGAGAAAGGGTTCCCAAAAGCCTAGTGAAGAAGTATGCAAAGGACATAACCTTTCTTGTAAGCATAGATGAATGCATCATGGAAGTAGTTGAACCCAAAACTCTCTGGATAGAACCTTTGGGTTATGAGGTTGATGAACAACTTGATGAGAAGTTTATTGAAATGTTGTTAAACAATCCAAGGGATCCCTCTCTGCCTAGACATGGAACATATGTATAAAAATTTAGTGAAGTGCACTTAGAAATTTTTGCATCCCAAAGAGAAAAGAAAAAAAGAAAGAATGTTAAGGAATTCTTCCAAGGGAACTTATTGTCTAAGGATAATATAGATCAAATGAAGGAAGCTCTTGATGAAAGAAATACCACATCAGTAGAACTATCCTCTAGACCTAGAAAATTAGGAAGAATATATTCTACTACTATACCTACTTCTAGTGTTGTTGCAATAGAAAAAGGAAAGAAAAAAGAACACAGTTCTCTTGTATCAGTTGATATAGTTTCATTAGATCTAGTACTCACGCTTCTCTAGAAGAAAGAACATACCCCTTGCTACACCATTTGTTACTCCTAGAAGAAGAAGAGTAAAGAAAAAGGATAATAGGAAGAGAAACCTAAGTGATGTTGTACAAGAGGAAATAGATCTTAGCTTGAAGGAAGAGCAACATTTGCAAAGAAATAAAAGGAGAAATACTTCCACTAGCAATGACAAAGCAAAAACTAGAGTCAATATCTCAATAGATGAAGAGTTAGAGGAAGAAGATAATACTTTCAAAATTCATGTGCATGAGAAGAATAATGAAGAAGGCACATCAAATCCTAAGGAGGAAATTCTTATCTCTCCTCTGATATGCGAATGACCATCTCTAAATATGGAAACCTTAGTGAATAATATGATAGACTCTAATCTTATGCCGACTGCTAAATTGTTTGATGAGGTCAATACTGAAGATACATAAACTATTATTGATTATTTCACTCAGTATCTAGTTATTAGCAATATGAGTATGAAATCTATCTGGAACAAAGTGACTGACAATGTTTGGAAATAATTAGTACAAAGAAGGTGTGAAGCTTTAGAGTTTGATGATAAGATGAAATTTGATGCCCTGAATTCTTATGGTTCCTCCTTATTCGAGGAAGAAGTTGCTAATCCATAAAAGGAATGTTTTACATTGTTTAGAGTTAAGAAGAGAGTCAATATGCTTATTACTAAGGAAAATGATACTATAGAAAAGGTAAGACAAGAAACTCTGGATACAATCAGAAATTTGGAAAGAAATTATGGGACAAGAACCATTTCTTCATCCCATACAACTTAGGCACAAAAGCATGTTAATATCACAAAAGTAATGGATCATCCAATTTTGGAAAGTGTTGGTGAAATACATGATGTTTCAAAGACACCTACCCCTTTGAATGATACAGATGAGACTACCAAAAAATAGATTGAGGATCAACATAAAGATATTGGTAATGAACTAGAAGAAAACCATGAATCTTCCTGAAATAATGGTGAGAAAGATAAAGATGAAGATGAAGGAAGCAAAGATAAAAAGAAAAAAATGGTGATAAGGATGATGAGGATAAAAAGAAGAAAGAAAACAAAGATAAATATTCTATAAAATCCTCCAAAGAAGAAAAAGAAGAAGAAAAAGAAGAAAAATAAGAAAAATAAGAAGAAGAAGAAGAAAAAGAAGAAGAAAAGGAAAAAGAAAAAGAAGAAGAAAAGAAGGAAGAGGACGAAAAGAAAGAAACTTAGGCTAAAAGAGTTGAAGAAGAAAATCCCAAGGCTACTGGGTTATCAAAGCCCACCAGAGAATCATTCAGAAGCACTCTCAAAGGTCTACTATCAAGGCAGATAATACTTTAGCCCATGCTACCACCTCAACTAATTAAGCTACCATCACATCTGGGCTATGTATATTTATCTCGGATTGCATCAAGTGAGAAAATATAGATTTGTGGTACTTTTCTCAACTCTGTTACACTAGAAACTACTGAAACTTATCAGAAAGGAAATGAATTGATAAATGAAGCTATTAGAGATTTACAGGAGACAACCCCCGATGTCACCTCTGATGAGTCTTTAGCACCAATTGAGAACTTAAAGTGTGTAGTTGATTTTGTCAAGGAATAAAGCTCAATCCTGAGGTACAGACTGTGAAAGAGGTAACATCAAGTCTTCCTAGAAAAAGGTTACTGATTCTACAAGATAAGTGTGCAATTGTGCATGCCAAAGTATTGCAAAGGTTGAAAGAGGTAAGAGACTATTATGAGTAAGCTCATTTATTATTTATTTATTGCATGCGATGACCTGATGCCACTCGAGGTATCAAGGACTTAATGGACTCAATAGAGTCTCATCTTGTTGATGCCTCCAAAGACTACAAGGTTACAAATGATAGAAACTACATTGGTTGCACTTCTATTGCAGACCTGTAGAACAAGTTTTTCATTCTGCAAAGGCAAAAACAAGATGCTATAAGGAAATTTGGTCAACTTGGTGATTTGGTAATGTCCAGACATATATACATTAACAATAATCCTTCCACTCTGAAACAAGGAGAAGAGCACCTATTGGAACTGGAATCACTGAATAAAATTCTTACTAGAGAAAAATAGATTTCGAATTATGGAAATCTTGCTTGGGAAGCAATTCTCAAGGAGTTACAAGGTGCACCTAGCTCTTTATTTAAAGTCTCTATTTTACCCTTTTTCCTTGATGTCAAAGGGGGAGAAGGTTTGATAGGGAGATGATTTAGTTTTATGTGAAGAAAGGTTCAGAATAAATAATGTTTTGGTTTCAAAAAAAAGTTTTGTGTTTTTGTATATTTGAAAGTGGGGGTTGAATACGATTTTGGTTTTGGAATTGAATGAGTTGATGTCTCACAATTTTTGTTTTGAAGTAAGCTTCATTTTTGGCACATGTTTTCATCAATGAAAAATGAGGGATTGTTGGAAGAATGAAGAAGGAGGCCTTTGGTTTTGTTTTTTTTTGTTTTCATTGATGCCAGCATTGCTTGGTTTCTAATTTTTTGCTCATCCAGTAAACTTTGTTTGTGCTACATTGATTTGGTAATTTGGTCTGGAATCATCCTAGGTAGAATATCATCTCATATGATTTTGGTATGTTATTTAGGATTGATAGATGCAGCTATGGTTAGGGATTCAACAATTTTGGTTGAATAAGTTGAGAATGGTAGATGATAGTTGCTTGCCTTACAGCTTTTGGCATGATCTTCATCTAGCCGACTTAATCAATCGGTATAATTTTCATTGATGTTTAATATAATTGTGTTATGGTCTGAGCCAACCTAACTTATCCTTGGCACATTTTTTTTCAAACATCAAATATGGTTTTGTTTTGAAACTGACAAGACATGTTGAATTAAGTATGCTTACATCCAATTAGGCCGACTTAATTGATGTATCAAGATGTAATTATGTATATATATGGAACATACATATATTGTTCATAGATAGAGAAGGTATGATATTGCAAATATATGTGACAAGGTAATATTGTGAATTTTTTTAAGTTGTTGCAAACTAGTGTAGAACTTTTGATTTCCAAAGCTTAATTGGAATTGTACTCAACATAGAGAAGGTGCATTCCATCAGTTCACATTTTGGCAATGAATCACACTCTATTTTTATTATTTTCAAGCTATGATCCTTTCAAGGATAGTGTGTCTTATAATATTTTATGACCGGTTATAACATATTGTGAGCTAATCCTCATCGTGGTTTTTCTCACTTTGGGTTTTCCATGTAAAATTCTAGTGTCTATGAGTTTTTTGATGTTATGATCTCTTTTATGTTTTTTTTTACTGTTGCTGCTAGATACACTGTAACAATTGGATGGTTAATAATCAAATGGTTTAGTAGAATACTAATTCACCCCCCCTCCCTCTCAATATTTTGTGTGTTCAACAATATGAACATTTTGAGATTGTTAGTTTATCATGATGGACTCCTAAAGGGATAAACTAATGCCTCAGGGGCTCATTGATGATGGCCTTGCCTACGTAAGCATAGAGAAAATGTAGTTTGAAACATGTTTTGACTTTTTGATGTTTTATACTTGTTTAGGGGTTTTTATATGATTTGGATGTTTTTGAAATTTGAACTTTACAAATTTTTTAGATGTTTTTGGATTTTGAACTTCACAAATCTTTTGATTTTTTTGCATTTTGAACTTTACAAATACTTTGTATGTTTTTGAATATTTT
This sequence comes from Sequoiadendron giganteum, assembly GCA_007115665.2. Taxonomy (NCBI): domain Eukaryota; kingdom Viridiplantae; phylum Streptophyta; class Pinopsida; order Cupressales; family Cupressaceae; genus Sequoiadendron; species Sequoiadendron giganteum. Next base: position 256,728,427 of record CM021103.1, read on the forward strand.
GAAAATTTTACGAATGTTTTTTGTGTTTTGGAGTTTTCAAATGTTTTTGAGATTTTGAACTTTACACATATTTGGATGTTTTTGATATTTTGGTAATTTTGTAAATGTTTTGGGATTTTTTGAGAATAACCTTAAGGGAATATACAAGAAACTGATCTAATGCAAATATAGGAATATTCCCCTAGTGTGATGTGATAGACTACCTTGATATAGGTAGGACAAATTGACCTTAGGGGTGTTCCAAGTAGTACTAAAGGGGAATATATACTTGGTCAATACCAAGCTATGATACATATGCAGATGGATGAAAGGAATAAATAGGATGGGAGATGGATGTGATGGATAGAGGATACTATTGATGGGTTTTTTTTATCACTTCTCAACACAGGTAATGCTTAGATGCATCACCTCACTTGTAAGAGAAATCTGCAAACAAGTTACAAAATCCTACCCCAAGGTCTCTCGGGTGCCAAGTCATGACAATGCTTGGAATTTCTCAGTTCTTTTTATGTGATTTGTTGGTAATCACAAGGCAGCCTTATGTGTGTTAAGTTGGAGGGAGATTGTCTCTTTAAATGGATTTTTCAAGAGTTATAATTGATGTACAATTTTTGCAAGTTCAAAACAGCAATCCAAACTCCACCTTTTATCATCAAATTTTGATTTACAATGATGCATGAACTTTACCTATATTATATTTTAAAGAAAGGTAAAAAGAAAGGGAGAGGGAGAAGTTCTTGGATCTACAACTACTGATGAACAATGATCATGGAGGATGCTATAGTGGACAACTTTCCTATTACTGAGTTTCACTTAACCAAGACAAACACTATCATGAAACTAGTCCTATCTTCTAAGGTCTGCAGAATTTCAATTATTCATTCACCACAAGTATGAATGAGGATGATGTTTGAGTGTAGCTATGAATATTGGTTCAGACTAGCTTTGCACTGTTGTTCATCATAAATGAGCAACAAAAAGCATGAACCAAAAAACTATCAACACAATAGAATTCAACAAAATCAATGAACAACATTCACTAATCTACTAAAACATGTAAAACTCATAGAGCAACAAAGTAACTCTATTCAAATATATCAACTATGATGAGAAGAATCATGAAACATGAATGAAACTCAAGAATCCAACAAATCAATGAATTTCTATTAAAGTTTCAACATGTCTTTACAACAACTTAACTCTCATGTCAAAATGAGAGGAGGAGACCCCTATTTATAGTTTCCAAAAAGAAAAATGAGTGACCAAGATTTAATCTCATTGTGTGGACAAGATTCACTACAAACTAGGGTTTCACCTAACCCCAATATCTTACAATTTAAAATTCATTCCTTATCTTTTATCCTATTTTTTCTTCTAGTGCCTAGCATTGTAGCACTTTTGTCTTTTGTTGATTGCTCTTTGTTGTAGATAAACAATGAGGAATTCATCATAAATGACAAGCTTTCCAACCTCCTTTTGCAATGTGGCATACTCCATGAACTTTCCAATCAATACCTGAAGTTTATCCCATTCCATTATGTCTGATTGAAGCACTTGAAATGAATTTTTTTTTGATCTATTTGTGATCAACTCCCAATTCTTTAGGAACTTGGGCATAGCCTTGGCCATTTGTTTAGATTGGATGAAAGATCTAGTAGAAAATTCCATAAAATCTGATGTTAATGCATCCACAATCCTATTCTCAATCTTCTTATGGAAATATGGCCTTATTTTCCTAGGATCCAACTCAGAGGGAGGCATGTAATAATTAGTCATGAGCTTTAGGTAATCTTCAACATCTATCCTATGTTCCTTAGCCCAGTCTAAATAGAGCTCAACCTCACAGAGTACTTTCTCCAAGACTTCTTTCCTGTGGTTTAAGCACATCTTCCATGTTTCAACTAGCCATTGATCATCCTTTGTTAGACCTAACTCTTTTTCCCATGATTTCTTGGGTATCTTAAGGATGGCTTCGAGCTTAGGATACATAATCCTATATAGCTCAGTGAAGTGATGACATGTTTTCTTTGTGCTTTCCAGTTACTTTTGCACATCCCAGAAGTTGTTCGTTACACAGATGGCATGGCTGATGCCCATATATCCATTGTAAATTACCTAATAAAACCAATCCTTAGTGGCCTTGGACCAATTCTTTCTTTTCTCCAGCTTATCCATGTGATCCTTTGAGACCAACAATGGTGAGGTTTATGATGTTGTTGGTTTCTCCTTACCGAAAGACCATTGTTGTATGTAGGTAGTGAGATTTTGCACCCATGCTTTTAGTTCCTCCTTGCAGGACCAGTCTTTATTCATTTGATGAATAATTGTAGCTACGGACCTCTGGAGCTCATCAATATTTTTCTCTCTTTTAGTTGTACCTAGATCAATGGTGGATATATTGTAAGTTACCCCATCTTCTTTATCCATTAATAGGGTGGCAATTTTCACAATCCAGGATCCTGATGCATCCATTGTGATGTGTGACCAGACCTTCGGCTTCTTTTCTTTCTTGGCTCCTATTTCAGCCAGCGCAAGAATAACATCCAGCCTTTTTTTGGGGTCCATAAGTATAGGATTCTTCTTCCATATTTTCTTTTATAGCCACTTGGGAATTTGAGATCCCTCTTTTGGTGATTCATGATCACCTTCTTCTCTTTGGATATGTTGGATCTATCTTTCTTCATGATTTGAGGACTATTTCTTTGTTTTCTCTTGATCCTCCTCATTAGAGTCCCAGATGAATACAACCTTTTCTTCCTCTTTAGGGCTATCGTCCCCTTTAGGCACCTTTTCTTCTTCTTTCCTGAACTCCACATGATGTTCTGCCTTAGGGATTTTCTTTGCTTCAGCCTCTTCTTCAGGCTTATCTTCCTTTCCAACATCATCTTCTTTCTTTTCTTCTTCTTCTTTTTTGAGAGGAACCTCCTCTTGGTGGCCAAGGCTTCTATCCTATTCTTTCGATGGAGGCTCAGTAGGGATCTCCACATCATTACCTATTTCCTTCTCTTCTTCAGAAGACTGCCCCTTAGTTTCCTCTCCAATATCTTTGAGTTTTTTGGATAACTCCTCTTGGAGCTCTTAGTCAGAGGATTCTATGACATATTTATCATTGGGGTACTCAATGTCTTCTTCTTTCGAGGACTATGACTTCTCCTCCTCCTCGTATACCACTTCATCGATGACCAAGTGTTCATACTTTGGATGCACGTGGTAGTCATCTTTGAGGGATCATCAAGTTCAACATCCTTTCCCTTTTCAGCCGACTCCCTATCTTTCCTCTCAATCTCTCTTGGTATTTGTATGGTGGACTCCATTTTGGGTGATTCTATTGTAGGAGGGATGGGGAGACCGAAGAATTCTTGAGCCAAGGTAGCTTGCACTACAAGATTCATCAAAACTCTGGAAAGCTCTATAGGAATGTTTTGCATATGTTTAGCAAAATATTCTGGGAGAGTGAGGATGAGCATTGTTGTTGTTGAGGCTAGTGGGACCATAGATGATGGAGACATTAAAGAGGAGGAAAGAGGAGAAGTGGTGGCAAAGGATGAATCTCTTACCATGATGGGTGCACTGGGCAAGGTGGTAGCAAGGTGAACCAATATGTCCACTACAGGCGGGGAGGAGGCAACTAGCACTTGAGATGCTGAAGGAGGAGTAGCAGCAAGGATAGAGGTGGTAGGTGGTGACTTCGGTTTCTTGAACTCTTCCTCCTCTTCTCCATCATGCATTGGATCCTCTTGAATAGTGGGCATCCTAGAGAACCTGTCCAATTTATTTTCCTTCTTTGAGGTCTCAGCCTCTGAAGGCTTCCTTGAATACACTTTATGCTTCGGTTGATGCTCTGGAACTTCTTTTCTCTTTCAGGACCTGATGGCTGGTGGAGACTTGGAAGCTTCTTAAGTTACGGTGGTCGTCCCACTATTAGTCTCACTCTCGATCTCATCTTCATGCTCGCCATAGGTCAGATCAGCCCCTTGAAGCTTCAGTTGAGTGATTTGTGCATCAACCCATTGTCTAGTTCTATGCTGAATCGGATTTGTCAGAAAATATAGGTCATTGACCTCTTCTTCATCCTAGTCTATGAGGGGCAATGGCAGGTTAGCAACAACATCAAATCTTGGATCTATGATGTTTTTTTAATCTTCAACAATCTGGTCCGACACCTGGAATAGCTTAACTATTTTAACAAAGTAGGTCATCATACGCATATAATGCCTCATGCGTACTTATTTATCGTCTCAGTAGTTAGCCCAAAAATCTTCAATGTGATGTAGATGGGTGTACTCCTTCACCACAAATTTCTTCAATTTTCCATAGGGGTCCATTCTTGGCTGAGGAGTGTATTGGCTTAGGTTGTACTCAACAAGCTCTTTTTTAGAATACTCGACACTTTGGGCTATCGGGAGAGTGTACATTCCTTTCCCAAAGGTAAGTGGATATGGTGCCACCACCCGATGCTTGTCGGTAAGGAGAGTGTGGGAATTTTGCAACTACCTTCATACTTCTAATAAAATCATCCGGTCATTCAAATACCAAGGTAGCTTGTATGGTTTTTTATTAAAACCCTCGGATTAGGTATAAGTAAAATTAGGAAACTAGATGAACATAAATCTAAACCTCTGGATAAAGGCACATGCATTATGAGTGACTCTTCTCTTGAAGTCTCCCTCGAGAAGTCTAATAATGTGCCCAATGAATTCATCGTTCACCCTGCAATAGTCTCTTTTAAAGTTTTGGTATTAGAGTTGCGAGTACCAATCATACACTTTAAATTCCCTCCTTGGAGTGGTGCTTGGTTCTACGAACAAACCTCGATATGGAGTGGCATCAGCCAAAAGATAAACTAGATAGGACATCATGTAGAATTGACGAGACTTCTTCACCGCTAGGAACTACTCATGCATATTCTTGCTAATCATCCAATCACATTCGAACGTGGTTGTGCCTCTGATAATCTCCTCAACGAAGTAAAACATCCAATCAAGGAAGTATGTCACAATAGGGATGCCCATGACCTTGATTAAAAAAGTTACGAAATCATGGTAATCTTCATAGAAATCAGTTCTGAATAGTTCTTGGGGCACCTTGTTTACACTGCCCCTTTTTTCCTTTAACCAATATTGGTTAATCAACTTCTTCCATATCAAGGGGTCCACCTTCCACATGTTCTCGGCATATTCCATTGTGGATTTTTCCATAGGATCGGAGGTGGGGATGCGAAATGTCTATGCTATGGATTTGGTAGAGAGGTTAGCCAGCCATCTTGGTCCACTATTCTTCTACTCTTTTCTTGGTAAGCCTCTTTATAGGCCATCACTACTTCTAGGGCCACAAGAGCTAGCGAGAAACTAGCTACCTTGACCAGCCCACTTTTCTTGATTCTTTTTGCATTCTCTGTGGTGGGCTAACTATGAACCTTTACCTGAATTCATCGATGTTGATGTGGCTAAGGTTGGTGTCTATAATCTTGTCCCATTTTGTGGTGACCCTGGAGGTGACCTCCACTCCGTAAAACTAATATTTCATCTGGTCTTCATCGTCTTTCCCACTTAGGGCCCTAGAAAATTTCTTTCCCTTTTCATGCTCAATAGACACCCTCGATGGTCCCACAATTGCTTACGTAAATCCTGTAAGCACAAGTACAATAAGAAAATTCATATATAAAACAAAGGGAGCATCAGTAAAATCCTACATAATAGATGTTGGGTCAAGTAATTCATCTTTAAAGGTCATAACATCCATTAAAAATCCTCATTTTCCTTTCATTTGAGGGAAGTTGAGCAATGTGGGCCCAGGGATGCGGGTTTCCCTAGGCTGGCAATCATTTGGAGGTATATCATTTGAAAATGGCATTGGCAATGTGGAATTTCACAAACAGAATCCAAAAAGGTGGGACCCGTAGCAAGGGAGGATGACCGCTGAAAAATTCTTCAAGGTCCATGTTGATCAAAGGATGTAGGTGGGAACCCGCAGAAGGAAACTAGGTGGGGGTTGTTGTTTTGAAACAACGAAAGCTAGACAACAAACCACAGGGGGTGGTACACACTGTTGGGCCTGCCAAAGTTATCATCACGCAAAAAAAATTTAAGGGAAGCCAAACAGTAGTAGGAGGATCAAACCCTACATATCAGGTGGCAGGTTGAGCATGGTCATTTTAGCAATGGTGATAATGGAACGATCGGGATAGGGCAGTGGCCTAGAGGGACCGACCTGCAATCAAGTTTTGCTTAGTCATTTTTGTGTGAATAGGCCAAAGAGAGACAAAGGGTGTGGAGCCCATGTTGCAGACAGGCAAAGGGAGCTAGCCATTTGCAAATGACAATCAGCATGGGGTGGCTCACAAATAGCGGCCAGCAGAGGTCTCGATACTTAGCTAAATTTTAAGAGCATGATCAAGACAATGATGAAGAGTAACTTGGATCTATTACCAATTTTTAAACACTTTGAGAGACTAAGAGGGGGGGTGAATCAGTCTATAGAAAACTTAACCCCTTCTGGAACTTGAAACTTTTAGCACAATTCAAACTCCTCTAGAAGATAAAGATGAAAATTTAAGTAGAGCAGTGATAGAGAACAATACATAAATTTGAATCTTTAACACCTTTATCAAACTTTACCAATAAAATATATAGCAATAATCAAATCATTGACAAAGAGAAAGAGATAGAGAACACACACATGTGCAAAGAGACCAAATTTATGTGGAAAACCTAATGAGCAAAAACCCATTGTGAGAGTTAACTCACAATATAAGGCTCACTGCCAAAAGACTTGCAAGACAACTCATTGCCTTAGAGAAAGATGCAAAAGGATGTGAAACAATGAAGTACCAACCAAATCAAGGAGTAATATATAGAATGACACCTTCGCATAGAAGTGTGCCTTTTCATTTTTAGGGTTTCAACCAACATTTTTCTTGATTTTATAAAAACCTTGCCATTGTGCATGTTGTGTGTGCAGGAGAGATTCCATCCACTCTATTCATGTGAGTGGAGGCCAAGGATTTTAGGTCAGATAGTTGATTTGAAGGATGAGGAGGATGAGTTCTTGGGAGCATTCAACTTATACTATAGCTGTTATATTCTAGTGATTAGGACACACCTTTCAATGATGACTATGCTCAAAGAGCGGTGAAATTTGGAGACCTCCTCTTTCCACCTCCTAACAAGAAATTCTACTATCACACTCGAGGATGTATGGTGCACCCTATGAGTACCAATTCATGGTGACAAGATCACTTTTTATATAGAGGTTGGCACTAATTCTATGTCCAACATACTAGTAATAGATCATATGCATGTCGAGGTCAGCTAGATCGATGTGTAGAGCTACAATGACTAGGTTAGTAGTTTGACTTTGGTGATTGGAGGAATCACCATCAAAGTCCTAATGTGTAAAATATTCAACCAAGGATTCAGTATTAGTTGGGGTGTTGTACTAGAGGGTATTGTTGAGGATGTTCAGACTTATGCATAGGGACCATGTATCTTGGAAACCTTATACCACGATATGCATAAGGTGGTGTATATGCAAGGTCATAGCTTGTCTATAGGAGTCACATTTCTTCACATCTAGGCTTGGGAGCATATCAATGTGCTCTGACCAATGATCACTCTACATGACCTTGATGAGGGGGACCCCGTAGTATACAAATATCTAGGGATGACCCCTCTCCACCACAAGGGTTCAGTAGACATATCCTAGTAGAGGAGAGTGATTGATGACATGATAGTTTTCAGGTGGTGACCATGGTTGCAGGCCAAGCAATGGGATGATGATTAAGACTAGCTATTTTATGCATGCCAGACATGGTGGCTTATGGGTTGATAGATACACATTATCAAGAGACACCTGCTAGATAGGGTCACCTAAAATTTTGGGAGGCAGTAGGATGATCTAACACCCAATTATAGAGTTGTCTTTGTCAGGGATTGTAAAAATATTCATTTTCAGGGATATAAAATAGTTCCCCATATGGCTATTGATGATTTCAGACAACTCGACCCACTTCCTTGGGCCTATGTAGGCAAACCAAATGATCCTAGTACCACCCCAACTTACAATGTGTGGTTCACACAACATGCTCTAGTTAGGTTAATCAAACCAATAGGGGTTGATGGTGATGGATATAGTAGGGCTAGAGGTAGAGGTAGGGGACAGATTCCACAATAGTACAATGCATAGGTCCCAGGACAACATGATGGGTAGGTTCCATTTGTTGGACATCAGCCAGGGGTCCAACAAGTAGGGCCAGTGTCACTGCCACCTCCACCACCACCACCATTTGTATAGGAGAAACAAGTGCAAGGAGGGGTATATCTCTAAGAATTACTCCACCAAAGGACAAATGAGAGGGATATTGTCATCCAAGAGAGGGATACCACATGATAGGAGAGAGACATCACTCGAAAGGAGTGAGAATAGGAGCGATAACAAAGCTAACAAATAGTGATGCAACTCGCATAAGATATAGACTATAGTAGAATCTTGAGGCTACTACATAGATTTAGGCATAGGCCCAGGCCCAAGTACAAGACAAGTGTCAGTATGTTTCTATGGACAAGCTATGGTTGAGGCATTGTACTATAGAAAAAATATATCATTAGGAGGTTCCTCAACATTGATGATAGCCAAATATTTCTGACAAGAGTTCCCTATGACCAAATAGATCAGTAGGGGGACCCTTAGTATGTGGTCCATCAGGTGGAGGGGGTCATCAACCACCACCTTGTCAAGATGAGGATCAAGGGAGTAGAGGGTAGCTCCATAGATACAAACACTTTTTTGCTATATAGCCTGATTAATTTTATGTATATTCATTCAGATTCTCATTTTTGGTAGCCTCATGTATATTTTTTATGATATATCACACACTCTTCTGATATGTATCATGACATTCATTTTTTTATATATATGTGAGATGACCGAATGTGAGAGTTATAGTTATGATGTGCCTTTTTATTTCATGGTTATGCTTATGTGATGTATGTATGGATTCATTATGGATATGATATGGATGCAAATACATATTTTATGATATGAATTTATGTATGCAAATTTAATGGATGATTTCCTTTTATATATTTTCTCAAATGCTATGTGATGATTATGCAAGATGGATGTAATGAGATGAATTTTATTTTATATTTTCCATATGACTTCTTCACCACGAGGAACTACTAATGCATATTCTTGCTAATCATCCAGGCCCATTCAAACATGGTTGTGCCTCTGATAATCTCTTGAATGAAGTAAAACATCCAATCGAGGAAGTATGTCGCAATAGGGATGCCCATGACCCTGATTAACAAAGTTACTAAATCATGTTAATCTTCATAGAAATCACTTTTGAATAGTTCTTGGGGCACCTTGTTTGCACTCCCCCTTTTTCCTTTAACCAATATTGGTAAATCAACTTCTTTAATTTCAAGGGGTCCACCTTCCACATGTTCTCTACGTATTCCATTGTGGCTTATTCCATAGGATCAGAGGTGGGGATGTGAAATGTTCGTGCTATGGATTTGGTAGAGAGGTCAACCAACCATCTTGATCCACTATTCTTTTGCTCTTTTCTTGGTAAGCCTCTTTATAGGCCATCAACACATCTAGGACCACAAGAGTTGGCGGGAAACCAACTACCTTGGCCAACCCACTTTTCCTAACTCTTTTTGCATTCTTTGTGGTTGGTTGACTATGAACCTTTACCTGAATTCATCTATGTTGATGTGGCTGAGGTTGGTGTCTATAATCTTGTCCCATTTTATGGTGAACCTGGAGGTGACCTCCACTCCATAAAACTAATATTTCATCTGGTCTTTATCGTCTTTCCCCCTTAGGGCCTTATCAAATTTATTTCCCTTTTCATGGTCAATAGACGCCCCCGATGGTCCCACAACTGGTTCCATAAATCCTGTAGGCACAAGTACAATAAGAAAATTCATATATAAAACAAAGGGAGCATCAGTAAAATCCTACATAATAGACATTAGGTCAAGTAATTCATCTTTAAAGGTCATAACATCCCTTAAAAATCCTCATTTTCCTTTCATTTGAGGGAAATTGAGCAATGGGGGCCCAGGGATGTGGGTTTCCCTCGGTTGGCGGTCATTTGGAGGTCTGTCATTTGAAAATGGCACTAGCAAGGTGGAATTCTACAGACATAATCTGGCAAGGTGGGACTCGCAGCAAGGGAGGACAACTGCCAAAAAATTCTTCAAGGTCCATGTTGATCAAAGGATGTAGGTGGGGGCTTCTGTTTTGAAATAGCGAAGGCTGGACAATGGCCCACAGGGGGCAGTCCACACTATTAGGCCCACCAAAGTTATCATCATGCAACATTCTCTTAAGGGAAGCCAAACAATATTAGGAGGATTGAAACCTGCATATCAGGTGGCTGGTTGAGCAAAAAGGTTTTAGCAATGGTGATAATGGAATGGTCAAGACAGGGCGGTGGCCTATAGGGAATGACCTGCAATCAAGTTTTACTTAGTCATTTTTGTGCGAATAGGTCGAAGGGAGATAGAGGGTGTGGAGCCCATGTTGTAAACTGGCAAAGGGAGCTAGCCATTTGGAAATGAAAATCAACACAGGGTGGCCCTCAAGAACTAGCCTGTAGAGGTCTTGATACTTAGCTAAATTTTAAGAGCATGATCAAGATGATGAAAAAGTACTCAGGATCTACCAAGCAGGTAGAAGGACAAGGTTTGCCAATTTAGTTAGACATTATGGATGGTGGTGAACAATAGATAGTGGTCCATGGGAGTCAACCTGCAAAGGTCTTGACTGGGTAAATATCAGTTCGATGACAAAATGTTCCTCAAGGTCCTGAAGCGGGAGGGTGGTGTGTGATAGCCATTTGGAAATGATAGATGAAAAGTGCCATTGGCACAAGGTGGCCTACAAAAGTGGACTCATGAAGGTATGCAGTTGGGAGGGAGCAATTTAGCCAAGTATTGAGTTCATCCCGAGGATGACAGAAGATGGATCCATGGGGATTGCAAGGTGGAAGGGCAAGGTGAGATGGCTATTATGAAAATGGTGAAGTTGAGGGCAATCGATGGGAGGAATCTCGCAAAGCAGAACCCATAGAAGTCATTCGTATCACCCTTGACTTTATAATTTTTGTTAAGTCTGAAGGGCAGCGATAATAAAATAGAGTTCATCCGCGCACGTGGGTCCGACACAAGTGGCGGAAGTCATTTAAGGTTTATCGATGAAGGTATAAAGTGATGGCGGTGAGGGACTTGGGTTTTGTGCACCATGGGGGTTTTCTACTTATTTCAAGGTTTTCCTTCTTAAAATGTTAAAAAAAATTATGAATTTCAAACAAAAACCAAGAGACGAGTGGTGGAAGACATACCAAGATAACCCGCAATAAATTGACATCAAATGCTGAAGATTGTAATGCATGAATGACAACAGGATCTCGTAGGCACAAAGGTAGCGAAAGCTGAAGGGCTCTGACAAATTTTCAGAAAGGAATGTAGGTGAAAATAACCCATCATAAACTCCTATTTATAGACTATTAGGCATTAAATTTTTGCATTAAATGATGGTATGAAATCCTGTGTGGTTGGTGGGTGCGGGCTTTGAAAGGACCGGCGGCGAGAACGATAGAGCCTGCAGGGTAGCCGACAGCCAGGCATTCGCTATTAGAAAGGCCAGAGGAATGAAAATGGAGTTCGTAGAGTTTGCAAGGTGGATGACTGGACTAACTGATCCATCCCACAAATGGAAAAGGCATCATAGAATTCCTCCAAATGTGGCCCGCATGAGCGGACCCGCAAAAGGAAAAAGATGACAGTTAAAAGGTCTTAAGGCAAACAACCAACGGGACTTCGCGAAGGCCAAAGACTTAGGAATTTTAAGGGTGATGAAACTTGGTCAATCTAAGATGATGAATTTAGGACTCATTGACCATTTAGGACTCAAAAATAGGGGGCATGAAAAATGAGGCGAGGGAAAAATGACCTAGTGAGGCGAAAAAGAGTGCATCCCCATTCAAAACGAGGCATGTGTGCTATAGGTGCAATAGACACAGGTTAAGGCAAAGAGCCAATGGTGGATGGGAGATGATGCTTATTTATGTAAGGTACTTTTTTTCTAGGTTTTCACCAAGATACTTTCTCAAAGCACCACATAAGTGGTTTTCTCTAGAGGACAATTTTTCTCTTTACTCTTTTCATTCTTAATCTATTCATTTGGATTTTATTATTATTATTATTTTTTTTTTTTGAATTTATACCCCTCATGGGCTAGGCATAATTTTTTTTGAGATGTGTGATATTCATGGGATCTTGTAAGGGTTCTCCTTCAAGGGTGGCTAGTTGATAAGCTCCTGAGATATAGCTTGTTGTGACAATGAAAGATCCTAACCAATTCGGCTCAAATTTACCCTTGCTAACTTGATCTGGCATGTTCTTTTGGTTCTATTTCAGGACAAGATCTCCAACTTGGAAGCATTGGCCTTTGATGTTTTTTATAGCTCCTTCTAATTCTGTTTTGGTAAGCCTTTAGGTGATTAAATGCTTCAAGTCGATGTTCATACAACAACTCTATCTCAATCAACTTGGATACTTTGTATTCTTCATCAATAATAAGATGTTGTAGTTACACTTTTAGGGATGGGAGATCAACCTTGATAGGAAAGATAGATTCAATTCCATAAACTAAGGAATAAGGTGACACACATGTGGGTGAGTAGATACTGGTTTAGTAGGCCCACAAGGTGGGGTTCAATTGTAAGTGCCAATCATGGATAGCTTTGTTGACTATCTTCTTCAGTATCTTAATAATGGTTTTGTTAGAAGCCTTAGCTTGACCATTTCCTTGGGGGTGGTAAGGGGTAGAAAAGTGATGCTAGATATTGAATTGTTTTTTATAGTTCATAAACATCCTAGTTCTTAAAATGTGTTCCATTATCTATGATGAGGGCTTGAGGAACACCATAATGGAATATGAGGTAATTCATGATGAGCTTGGATATATACTTTCCCATTATGTAGGTCATTGGTATTGTTTTGATCCACTTCATAAAATACTCAATGGTTGTGATGATGAACTTATGACCATTGGAAGAAGTGGGGGTGATTTTTCCTATGAGATTGAGTCCCCATTATGAAAAATTCAAAGGTGTAGTGATAGGCATGAGCTCCTAAGCTGGTGCATGAGCTATATCTCTACATTGTTGGCATTGCAAACATTTATTAACAAACTGATTTTTTTCTTGCTCCATGGTAGGCTAATAATATCCTATTCTCAACAATTTATTGGCCAAGGTTGCACCACTCGAATGTGACCCAAAAATGCCTTCATTCACTTGTTTTAAATTAGTCAACAATTCCTCTTGGTTAAGACATCATTATAAAATTCCTTCAATACTTCACTAGTAAAGGTTATTACCTAAAAGGAAAAATTAGGTTGCTCTTCTACTAAAAGTCTTTCTAAGGTTCAAAGTAAGATCAAATGGGAGGATACCTCTATGTAGGTAAGTTAATATGTCATGATACCATGGGGAATTGAGACCAACAATTTAACACATAAATTCAGATTTAGGTACCTTGAAAGCTAGTACAAGAAGCTGCTCAATGAAGAATTCACATTTCAAACTATTATGAGGCATGTCTAACAAGGATCCAATAGTAGCCATGGCATCTAATGCTCAAATGTTGATTCTAGGTATCTTCTCAAATGTTATTTCAATGAAATAGTCTGATACTATCCACCATATTCTTGAAGGGCATCAGTTTATCATCCTTGGTCTAATAGTCATCATTGACCTAGTTCACAATTATCTAAGAATACCCATAGAATTTTAGCTCTTGAAATCTACCACTATATCACAATTCTTAACCTTGTGATGAGGGTCTTGTACTCAACTATGTTATTCATACACAAAAAAGCTAACCAATATGATTTGGGAATGCAATCACCCTGTGGGGTGGTGAATAAAATTCTTCTGAACCCATTCTATGTTTATGAAACATCAAAATATAACTTCCATTTTTCTAGTATGAAAAGGACAAACATTGATTCATCAGGAAACTATGACACCAAATAATTCTTTGTGCATAGATGGGGTATTTCACTAGTTGTCAATAATGACTTGTCCCTTGATGAAATTTTGATTAATATATTCTATGTCAAACTCTATGAGGATCATTATCCATTTTGTCATACGACCTGTGAGAGTAGCTTTGACAACAAGTAATTGAGTGGATCTACCTTGGAGATGATTTTAACTTGATGTGAGAGCATGTAGTGCCTAAGATTTTGGGAAGAAAACACCATTTCTAAACAATATTTTTTAATGAATGAATAATTCAGCTCACATCCTACCAAGGTTTTTCTAATGTAATATATAGCTCTCTCTTTTCCCATTTCATCATGTTGAGCCAAAAGAGCCCATAAGGCTATTGAAGTAGCTAAGATGTAGAGTATCAAAGGCTTTCCTGATATTGTGGCATCAAGACAAGTGGTGTCACTAGATAATCCTTGAACTATTGAAATACCTACTCATAATTTTGATCCCACTTATAGGCCACACACTTATGAAGAATATGATAAAATAGGTGACATTTATTTTCTAGCTATGTTATGAAACTTCTGATAGATTGCAATCTCCCTTATATGCCTCGAAGTTTCTTAAGTGTTTGGGGTGGTTGAATATCCATGATTTCCTTGACTTTAGTTATGTCCACTTTAATTCCCCTTCACAATACAATGTATCCCAATATTTTTCCTATAGTGACACCAAAGATACACTTCTTAGGGTTCAACCATACCCAATACTTCTCAAGTCTATCAAATATTGGTTCTAACACATATAGATATCCTTTCCTTATTTTAGACTTATCCAAGATATATCCACATAGTCTTCTAGAATATTATCGATCATCTCATGAAAAATTAAGGTCATGGCCCTTTGATATGTCACTCCAACATTTTTAAGACCAATAGACATTACATTCTAGCAATATGTTCCCCACGGGCATGTGAATGTTGATTTATGTTGATCTTCCTTACCTATCATTATCTGATTATATGTTGAGAATCTATCCATTAGCAAAAGCATTTTGTGCCCAATTGTCAAGTCCACAATGATATCTATGTTTGGTAGAGGAAAATCATCCTTGGGACATGCCTTATTCAAGTCTCTCAATTTTGTGCATATCCTGATGCCCCCGGTGGGTTTGGATACTAGAACCAAGTTGAAAACTCACTCAAGATAGTATATCAATCTGATGAACCCTACATCAAGAAGCTTTTGCAATTTTACCTTTACCAACAATGTTATTTTTGGATGCATTTTTGTCAACTTCTTCTTTATCAAAATTTCTTGAGGTTGAATGGTGAGATGATGAACTACTAATGATGTGTCGAGCCCTAGCATGTCTGCATAGGGCCAAGCAAAGTTGATCTTGCACTCTCTCAAGAATTTTTCCATTTTTTTTTGTTCTTCATCATCTAGGGAAGAAGCATAAAATGTGACCAATGGTGCTTCCTCTATTTGTACATTGACTAGATTAGATGACTCCACCAATACTATTGAATTTTATTGTTCTATTACAATACTTGTCATATTGAATCCCTCATCCTTGGGTACCTCAAAGAGGTTTTTACCCTCGGATACATCCTTTATTCTGACTATTTTGCAATCAAAAAGTGCCACAATATGGTTTTCACTTGGGGATCGAGTTATGATTTTCATATGAAAATTTTCAACTAAGGGATTCAATACTTTCACCATAGTATGCTTGGGTATCCAACTCAATGGAAAATCCTACTTTATGATATCCATATGGTATGCTATCTCGAAGCCCCATAAATTTGGAAATAGCCTCATCATTTTTGAAAGAATAAAGAATAGGTGGTCCTCATTGGTCCTAGTTTATGAGTTAGGGGTAAACAAGTCTCAATTCATTAATTTGGCTAGAAGACTCAAAGGATGTGTTGGTAATCATTAAAATATAGGTATCCTCAAAAAGGTCTATAACATCAAGGTGGAAGTCATTGATGTCATCATTATGTGACTTGTTTAACCAAGAGGAAGATTTAACCTCCTTAATAGAAGCACCTTTTCCAAGAAGGGTCACTTTGGTTGTGGTGAATCAAAGACAAATATTTGTGGGATGTTTGTCTAGAGCTAGAGGTTCTCTCAATCCATGATTGTTTAGACCAAGATTTTCATTCTTGTTATATCCCATACGTTTCATCAATTGAAGCCCTTTGTTTTTGTCATCCATGGGAAGTAGAGGTACTTATTTTTCATCTTTATATAACCACTCTTACTTATTATCCTCAAAAATTACTTTCTTATTTAAATTTCCCTACTTCATGAAAGTGGTAGGTGCTATCTTAATTATCTTTGTCACTTTGTCAATATATTGAGGTTTTCCATAGGATCTAGGAGAAAGAGGAAGTTCTCCCACAATAAAAGAGTCCTTGAGGTTATAATCTCCACAACCATTGTCTTTGATAACTAGCTTTATCTTGGGATGTTCTCCAATTCCAATGCCTTAGACTCAAATGTGGATGATAAGGTAGATGGGTCAACATAGGATGAGGATATCAGAACTTCATTGTTCTTAGGAGCTTGTGGCACCTTATAATACATATCCTCCATGATTTTGCAATAGAAAAAAGGCTCATCCCTAGATGGTTATTTCTTTGTTCTCATATGAAAACTTGATGCTTTGGTGATCGGTTGAGGCTAAAAATTTCATGGCATGAATCCATGGTTGGCCAAGAAGTATTTTATAGGGTATATCAAGATCAAGGACTTGGCAAGTTGTTTCTGCAATGGTTGGTCCCACTTGGATGGAATTTTGATAGTGTCTTCTGAACTCTACTCATTGTCATCATAGGCTTTGATAGTGACATGTTTTTATTTCTCAATTATAACTTCAGAGTAGCCTACATTTATTATCAACTGATAGGTGTAGATATCTAGGCAAGAACCTCCATCTACCAAGACTCTTTTAACTTTTTACTTATGGATGTAGACATCAATATGTAAAGCATAGTTTTGAGATGGTTGTGGTGGGAGGCCACTCTCAAAAAATGTAAGTAAATGGGATGACATGAAATGTCCAATCATAGCTTGGAATCAATCCATATCAATTTCATTAGGTATGGATGATGACAATAGATCTTTTTCTAAGATGTCCTTATGTGCTGGGGAGATTTTTAAGAGTTCCAAGTAGAAATTTGAGTAGGGGTTTTATTTAATTTATTTAAGAGACTATAATCAATAGGATTTGTCTTTGATGGGGTTCTAGGTTGTGATGAGGCTCCTTGGATAGCTACCTTACCTCTTTTTGTGGTGACTCCACACTCAATAGTAGGACCTTTTATCATAATGATGGATATGTAGTGATCACATGCTCCTACGACATTGTTGTACACATGACTAACTTAGTGGTAACCTTTTCCATTTCCATTATAATTTCACTTGTTATGATTAGGCATCAAGGTATTGTACATCCCAAGGTCTTGATTCCTAGGTTGTTGGCTAATGCTTACCTCTCCATTTTTAATGAGGTCTTGGATAGCATTCTTCAATTTCATGCAATTTGACATCTTCTATCCCTTGGTTTTGTGAAATTCACAATGATCCTTATCTTCATACCAAGGAGGTTTGAATTGACGCTCTTGATAATTATTTTAATTTGGGAGTGTGATGAGATTTGACTGAATCAACTTTTGTAGCACTACTTCGATAGGCTCCCCCAAGGATGTATATTTACATTTCTATGGGTAATTGTTTTGTCTAGGTGGTGGTCCTCTTGAGGGGTTTGCATTGTTGATTTTTTGTTGATTGTTTTGTGGTTGTGTATTATATTTTGAGAATTTTCTTGTGGTGGAGAACTTATCACTACCTTCACATCAATGACACAATCATTAGTAACCTTCTTATTCTTGGCCCATAAATGGGGTTTGTCAATGGAACTAGACGATGGACGATTATCTTTATTTTTTGTTGCTCCCTTTTTTATGGGGGCCCTTTCAAATGTTAATGAAATTAGTGATGAGTTATTTGTATATTAACACACATTGCATCCTTAATTGGATGGCTAGATCAATTTCTACATTTCTAGCAGTGATCTCCACTTGTTGCTTATTTGGTATTCGCCATTTATATTTTCTTTCTCTATGTCTCCATCATTGGAAGAAAGATGCAAATGGTCCCCCCTTGTTCTATTTAAGGGTATAGAGTTCCTCCAAGCTTACATCTATATTAATATTGTATGCAAAATGTCTACAAAATTATCTATTATCTCTTGGAATGTCTTGATTCCTAGAGTTAGGTGTGAGAATCACTCTATAGATTGGTCTCCCAAAATTATTGGGAAGAGATGCATCAAGTATGAATCATTATATTCTACTTCCATGCATGCCACATAGAATTCCATAATGTTCTCCTCTAGATTACCCCACCCCTTGTACTTGTCAAATTTAGGGATCTCAAAACCTAGAGGGAATGGTATCGTGACAATATTGCGGTCAAATGGGTAGGGACATAGATCTTGCACTACATATGACTAATTAGTTTTCCCCATTTGAATATCATCAATTTTTTGTGTGAGTTTCTTGATTTTTGAAGATATGCTATTTGTAGGATTGTTCAATGGTGGATAATATGTTGTGTATTGTGGAATGGTGGATGAGTTATGAGTCACATTTTGATATGATGGTGTGTTATTATTATATGTGTTATATGGTGTGTATTGTGAATTGGTCTAATATTGATGAATTAGAGGTGATGAAGCTGGTGGGGTGTTATATGCTCCATATGAATGTTGATTTGTGACATTTTGTTGAGAACTAGCATATTATTGTTGTTGTGTGTTGTATTACAAGGCTTGTTGTTTGTTTTGTTGTTCAAGAATTTTTTTGTTGAGTGTATTGTTGTTGAGCTTGCAAATATTGTTGAGCTTATAAGGCTTGTTTATCTTGTTCAACTTTTTGTTCTTGTTGAGCTTTCAAGGCTTGTTGTGCTACAATATTTGTTGTACCATATATTGTCCTTGAGGAGATGGGATGATCTATTTTTTAGGTGGCATGATTTTTTGATTTGGTAGCATGTATTGATTTGATGTGATATATTGATTTTGTGGAAGGTGTTAATGAGTGTGTTGTGGTGGAAGTATTTTTTGATTTTGACCTTGAAAAGCTTAGTACTGATGTTTTGGAACCAAACTTTTATTTGAGATATTTTGATTTTGATGAGGGGAAATTTTTGCTTGATGTTCAGATGTTTGATATTATTGTGATATAATAACTTACAATATTTTATGTTGTGGGAGAACTACATTATTTTGTGAACCCATTTTATTTTGAGATAGTTGTTGTGATCCTTGATTTGGTACCAATTGATGTTGGGACATTGGTTGAATATTTCATTGATTTTGTGACAATTGATTGTAGGACATCGGTTGATGTTGTGATGTATACTGAATATCTTGGATTTGAGATCCTACATGTAATACTTGAGGACCTTATGGATATTGAGGTATACTTTGAGAACCTTGAGTTGGTTGAATACCTTGAGGTTGTTGTGATATATGTTGTCAACCTTGTGGAGGTTGGATTTGACCTTGAGGACCTTGTGATGTTTGATACCCTTGTGGTTGTTGTGATACATGTTGTGAATCCTAAGGTTGTTGTGATATGATTTGTGACCTGTGTGGTTGGTTTTGACTTTTAAGACCTTGTGATGTTTGATACCCTTGAGGTTTTTGTCATATAAGTTGTGAAACTTGTATAATAGGAATAACATGAAATATGGGCGGAACATTGGTGTTTAACATTTTGAGTGCCCACATTTGTATAATTATCTAGACTTTGGAGATTTCCATGTTGAATTTTAGTACTAATTGAATCAACCCTAGTGGTTGTATGTTGGCTTGGTATATGTAATGAATAATTTTGTGGCATAGATTGAATGATGTTATGTACCAAAGGTGCATTTTGAGAAGGTTGACCCATGGATGCAACATTTGACAAGGGTTGTTCCCTAAGTGTTTCCAAATAAAAAATTAGATGGAAATTGTGTTCCTTGTTGTGCAAGTGTTCATATGTATTGAGTTGGATTTAGAATCAACATTATGTTTATGATTTGATGGACCCTAGGATCTTGTTGCATTTCAAGTAACTCTTTGGTCATAAATTCATGCGGTTTGTCCATAATATCATCTATTTGAACCCTTGTTTCTTGTGATGGCTGAGATATTTTTGGATTATGTGGTGGAGTGGAAAATCCTTTAGGATTGAAACTAGGAATCCCAAAGAGGGGTTCACTAGAACTAGTTGTGATGGGTATGTTTGAACCACTAGGATTTAGCTCCATGTTTTTCTTTTATTGTGATCTTGTTGTAACCACAAAATGTGTATCAACTATAGGAGTTGTGTTTTGTGAATGATATTGTTGAAATTCCTTGGTTGATTCAAATTTCTCTGACAAAGACCCTCTAATAGATTTTGGACCAATGATGTATGATGTTGTGAAGGGCTGAAAGATATAAAACTTTCAATTTTTTGATCATAACCTAGACTCAAGTTTGATTGATGTGATTTTTGTGATGATTTTTATGAACGTGTAGACCTTGACAATAGAGTTGTGAATTCAAGGTAAACTTGTCCAAAAATATGTGTACTAATTCAACTAAATTTCTAGAGATATATTGTTTCTAAACATAGAGCTAAGCTAGTTGATATTTGTAAAAACATAGTCTAAGGGTTTGGTGTTAAAAATTTCAAGTTGTTATGTGAAGTGGGATGTTGTGATGTTGGTTGTTTTATTTTGATCCATTTTTTAAAACTTAGAAGATTTTGTTGACAAGACCAAGTGATTTTGATAAAGAACTCTTGTATGATCTGTCAATGCTTGATACCCCAGATTTTTTTTTAATAAAAACAATAATGGGCATAAATTTCCTTGCTTGTTTGTTTTGAATCAAGTAACACAAGTGATTTTCGATAAGACAAAAATTCTGAAAACCATGGACATTGTGTGTTTTTTGATGATTTCTATAAATGAACCACAATTGGTTTTGTCTTAGTTTGAATTAGTTGCAGATGTACTTGATGTTTTAGAACCAAAATACAATCAGTTTTGTTTGAAAATTATTTTTTGTTTGGTCAAATTATGAAAAAGAGATACTCTATTTTTCTACAAAAACAAAAGTATTTGGTAGAAGTGTCGATATTCAAATAGAAGTGTTAGACTGTATAAACAAAAGTGTCATTGTTCAAATCTCTATTTTTCCTAGAAAATGCACCAATAAATGCAAAAGCATTGATGTTCAAACAAAAGCATCATTTTGAAAAAAATGGAAGTGCTGGTTTTTGCAAAAGCGCCACACTATCAAGCAAGTGCGTCAATCTACTCAGGGGATCTTTAAAATGTCTAGTTTACCTTATTTTTTTGAATTTTGATTTTCAAAACATAGTAAACAACATGTAAATTGACTCAATAGGGTAATCAAGTGATTTTTGTGTGTTCTTCCACAAGAACTCACTAAATGGTGTTACTTGGTCTCAACATGAAAACACATCAAATTGCACAACCTATTTAGTGGGTATAATGTGTTTGTTTAACTCAAATTAGGTCCAAATGATAGAATACTTCCCGTAGAATGACTAACTAGAGTATGCTCATGTACACCATACACCTCTTACCTTGAAAGTACAAGTTCCTTACAAGGTGTTTGTCACCTCAACTATGCAACTATGTTTAATACATGACAAATATCTTCATGGAACGATGCTATTCCATTGCACCACTTTGAGAAAAAATTTGAAAGTCTTAGGCCTCTACAATATAGATTTTTAGTGGGTATTAGGTGAACAGTATTGACCTCTTAGGAGATTCATCGAAAAACCCACAGATAATTAGAGCGCTACATGCATAGTTTGACCTACAACTCTCTCTCTTAGCCAATTTATATAATGCGCCCCTAAACACACTTGAGGTTGCGTTGAGTTCTCTATTGTGGGATGTATCTCAAGGAAGGCCTCCTACTCAAAAGAGAAAAAAAGGAGATACTATTTCACTTCACCCAAGATTGCTCAAGGCACAAGGGGAAAGGATACGTAGCAAAACCATGGGTAAAAATGACCATAAAAAAAGTCCAAGATTTTTCTCTTCACCCAAGATCACACTAGGCATGAGGGGAGAGAATACACATCCAAATTACCAAGCATGTTGAACAAAGCAAACAATTATTTTTAATTGCACCAAAATAGATGTGATAAATTTTCAGCCTGCATGTTCATTTTCAAGTTGTGTGTTCATTTTATAACCAAATGAGAGATGTTATTTTTAAGCTAAATACAAATGTGTGTTAATTGATTAAGCCCAAATTGAAATTTGAGATAGTTGTATGATCCATTTACTAAGCACCAAAGTAAGTGTGTGACTAAGCTAAAACATGAAAATAAAATCTCCTAGGTCATCTTGTTGATGAACACTTTCTTTACTCCATGCTTTGAATACTCAACCTAATTCTACAAAATATTAGTATAAACCAACAAGCCACAAATCAATAAATAGTTAGGATTATCAAACAAATTCATTTGAAAATTTGGACTAAACCCTAAATTTTACCTCTCTAGTTTACTTGTAAAAGCACTAGACTATATCAATTCAAATGCATTAAAATTTGTAGAAGCATTGGACTGTTGACTGTAGATGTGCCACCATTTGCAAAAGTGTGGTTTTGTACCTACAAGAAGAAATAAAATTATAACTAAAAAAATCACCGCTATTTGCAAAGGTGTGGGTGTTTGAAATGAAAGGCATCACCATTTGCATATGTGTGGTTTTGGTTGACTACAAATGTGCCACTCTGCTTCAGGTCCTACAAAGTTTAGAAAATTAGGGACACGTGTCCCAATGGGCATGACAAAAATGTGAACATGAAATATATTTAAATCAAATGCAAGTGAATTAAGCAAATAAGCCAAGCATTTAACCTAATTAAATTATATTGCCAATGAAATTCTTAAAAATTCTAACTATGAATCCATTAAACATGAAATAACAATCAAATTGATATAGAAAACCTAATTAACGACAAGAAAACCTCATCCCATTGGGAGATTAGTGTTGAATTGATGTGGAATGATCAACGCTTTTCTAATCCCATTGTTGAAGCAAAACTTTGATGAAATGGATGAAAATGAACAAATGCTCTCCAAAATGAGGATGAAATTGGCTATAGTGCAGTTTCTCAAATGCTTTGTGGATGATTTACTCATAGAAATTAGGGCTATTCATAGGATTTTTCGTTGAATCAATGGCTAAGATTGATTTGGATAATCAATGGATAGAAATGAATGTGAGAGAATTGCATGGATCAAAGATCAAATAAAGGATCAAAATTACTCAATACCATGGATCAAGGGAATTAATCAAAGGATCAAATTGATTCATATGTAAACACAAATCCCATGATTTTAGGAAGAATGTTGGAGATATTTCCATTGGAGGGAGTTTGAATTTGAATTGGAGGAATATTCCCTTACAAGTGAGAAATTGGAGGAATTAGAAGATGTTAGAAAATTAAATAATTACGAAATTATTTAATTGTGTAAGATGAGGGAATTTAAGATTTTAATTAAACAATTAGACCATTTAATTAAAAAGGGTGGGATTTATAAAATTCAATTAAACAATTAAGATTATTTAATCAAATGAGAGGAATTAAGGGATTTAATTACACAGTTTACATTATTTAATCAAATAGGATGAAAATTAGCATGAAAGGGGTGAATTAATCCAATAATATTGATTACCTAACTAATGGAAGAATATGGTGAATTTAATTAAATAATTAGAATTGTTCAATTAAATAGATGGGAATGATTGAATCAAGATGAAAATGGTGTTAGTAAATAAAATCAGATGTGTGATATTGATCAATATAATTTTAAGTGTCTACAAGATCTACTGCCAAAGACTTTGAAATATCTAATAGTGGGAGTTCTTCCATACCAAAGCTCATAAGGGGTCTTATTATGGTTGACCCTCAGTTGCACTTTATTAAGTAGATAGAAAAAATTATGTACTACTTCCTTGAAATACAAGTCTGGTAGGTCAACATCTTTCATCATTGTCCTAGCCCTTTCTTTCACTATTCTAGTTTTTCTTTCAACTACCCCATTCTGTTGAGGGGTTCTAAGAGTAGACATATATCTCCTAGTGTCATGATCTTTAAAAAACTTTTCAAATTCATACAAATTGAATTCACCTCCTCTATCTGACCTTAAACATTTTACCCTAGCATCCATTTCATTCTCTACTTTTTAAAAATATATTAAACTTATCAAAGGCTTATGAATTTTCTTTCAAGAATGTAACCCATCATTCTAGTGTAATCATCTATAAGCAACATAAAATACCTTTCACCTTGTTGGATCCATATCCTTGTAGGTGCACATAGATTAGGGTGAGTTAGCTCCAATGGTATTGAAACATAGCTCTCCTTTCTTTTGAAAATATTCTTTGTTGGCTTTCCCATCTGACATTCTTTGCACAATTTGTTTGTGGGCTTGGTTATCCTAGGCATATATCTTACTTCATGAGAGGAACTGGTTCTCACCATGTTATCAAAGTTTATGTACCCCATTCTTTTATGCCACAACCAACATTCTCATGACTAAACCAATGAGCATATTCTTCCATTAGCTTCCTTTAGATGATATACATTACCATTTGTCCTTGTTCCTTTAGCAACAAGCATTTTGGAAACTTTATTTCTAATATCAAATCCATTAGCATGAAAAGAGAGATTGTATCCTTTGCAAAACCTTTGACTGACTCTCAAGAGATTATGTTTCAAATCTTTGACATAAAGGAAATATTTAAAACTTTATTTCTTCCATCAATTGTTATATCACATTTTCCACAAATTTGTGTTGACTTATCATCACCAAACTTAATACCTCCACCATTGACCTTTTTGAGATTTATGAACTTAATTCTATCACCACTCATGTGATAATAACACCCACTATCAATCACCTAATCGTTCACCTTTTCCTTTTCATGAAAATCAGTCCATACATCCATAAATCTTTCATTAACCTTTCTATTTTGTAAGGTACCAGACCTTTTGCATTCTCTAAAATTATTCTTTTTACCTTCTAGAACCATGAATATATTTCAATCATTTTAATCATTATCTTCATCTTAAGATAGTCAATTGTACTCCTTAGAATATGGTGTAGGAGCACCTTGTTCACTGAATGCCTTCAATAGGCAAATTTGTAAAAAAAGAATTTCTAAATGCAAATCAATGTGAAAAGGTCACGTGGAGGTCATTTTCAATGTAATTGAGTCTTTAATAGGTCTTTAGGTAGTCAAGGATGGAAAAAAATGCAAAAGTTGTCTATTTGTTGTAAAAGATGTAAAAATTGCAAAGTTGCAAAAATTAGAAGATGAAGAGTCACCTTGATTTAGAAGGTTGTTAGTTGGTTGGAAATGAAAAGGAAGTTTCCTAACTGATGTAACAAACTCTATAAAGCATTGAAAAAGGTGAGATGAGGGCAGAACTTGTATTCTTGAAGAAATTAGTAAATAAAGCACCCTTGTTTTATGTATTTGCAACACTTTTCTCTCTTATTTCAGACTTGTATGGATTATACAACACTTTATTGGCTGATCATTGATTTTTTTTCTTAACAAAAAGGTGCCAACTTCCTTTTGGAAGTGTTTTGAAATCTTTTCATTCAAATTTGAGGAAATAAGAGTTTTTTTTTGTGACTGGTTTGTAACCCTCAAACAAGGGTTTTAAGAGTCCATTAAGGGCTAAATTTTCCAATCCATCAATGTAGGGCTAATTAGGTCAGTGGAATGGATTGTTGTACTTAATTTTTGATTTGAATGTGTGTATGGGTGTAGGGGTAGACAAGAATAAGGAGCTTTTTTGCTGCTCCACAGGAAAATAGAGTGATTTCCATGCATGAGAGGATGCTACAGACTAGGGTTTGGTGAGATAGAAATTGTAGAGGCAAAAATATTGTTCCTAAAGCATGGACATACATTTCTAAACATTTTTCAAGCAGCGATAGAGCATAAGGAGTTTTGGAATATACTTTTCCTTCAAACCCTCACTATTTGGGGATTGTTAAGGCTTTAGGCCAGGGTTTATTTTTTTGATGAATTAGTGGGTGATCTCTTCATCAAAGGTTGATTAATTGTGATTTTTACAACCTGTCAAAGGACTATTTGTGGTTATTTGAAGAGGAGGAGTTGCTATGGTGGCACTTGCTTCACAAAATAGACCTAATTTGGAGGAATTAGGCATGAGACAATCAAATATTCTCTGTTATTTTCGAAAACAAGTTTGTCTACTAATGAGATATGTTTACACATGAAATATTGGGTCCCTAAAATTGTCCATTTCCCAAAGTGAAACAATGTGGGTTAGCAGATTTACCCGTTTTCTTATATTGGACTACTTCTAGAACTATGGACTGTGAATGAAAGAAATTATGAACCTGATAAAATATGATTGTGAGGCAGAGTATTTGGTTTTTTTTTGTCAAAGTAAATTTGGCTAGAGGTGTTTCAAGGCCTAGTAATAATTTTGAATAAAAAATTGGTGTTTTGTTGTCTTTTTGCCTCTGGAAACAAGTTGCATTGAAGAGAAAATTGGTGCATGTTGAATGAATGGATAGATTGAGAGGTTTCTAATTAGGTTTTTTCTTTATTCCTATTAAAATGGTGATGGTTAATATGTTTTTGAGTCTGGTAAAGGTTTGGAGCCATGGTTTGATGATTTAATGCTTGGTAGCCTTGTCATTTCAAGTGAAAATTAATGGATTTTGTTGATAAGATAAGTGAAATAATGGTGAATGGTTGTAAGGATCTTCTTAGTTGTGAATAGGGTTACAAGTACCCTTGATTATTTGTTGTTTTTGGTAGATTCTCTGCATCAATTGGTATCAGAGCCACCTGATTCTAATGATCTGTTGAGTTTGTAGTTTGTTGAAGTTGGTTTGTTGAGTTTTTGGTTGGTTGTAGGTGCTTGATCCATCTAAGTTGTAAATAGAAAGTGTTGGTGTTTCTAGAGGTTAAGAGATAACCTAGTTGTTTGTTGCCAAGAGATTGGGTAGAGAAAAGAGGAGATGCCTAGGTGAGGCAAAGAAATTTGCTAAGTTGGTGTGGTGAGGCAATAAGAGAGATGGATACCTGTCTGAAGAAGCACTTGAGTTTGCAGCCTTGTAAATATGTTAGTCAGTTTGAAGAGTACTCCACTAATGGGAGAATATGAAAAGATTATTGGTTAGAGAAGGTCAAGGATGAATTGTTGAAAAGAGGAGAGATTGCTTGGAAAAGGCAATGAGAAAGAACAATCTTGTTTCCTTTGAGAGATAAAGGGTTAGTGGCAAGTTGAGTTTTGTGAAAGGGCATTCCTATGTCATTTTTAATGAGAAGAGTGATTGTGAACTTGATGGGCAAAGAAAGAGAAGGAAAAAGGAAAAGAAAAGACATGTGAAGGCAAAAGAAGTTAGAAATGAAGAAAAATCTAAAGGAAAAGGATGGAACAAAGATAAAGACAAGAGAAAGAGAGAGGAAGCAGTTCAAGGCATGTTGAGAAGAAAATGAACTACAACAACATGTTTCCAAATGGACTTGGAAAGTTTCTTTAGGATGGTTAGATGGTGTAGGAGTACCATGTTCATTGAATGCCTTCAATAGGAAAATTTGTAAAAATTGAATTTCCAAATGCAAATCAATGTGAAAAGGTCATGTGAAGGTCATTTTCAATGTAATTGAGTCTTTCATAGGTATTTAGGTGGTCAAGGATGGAAAAAAATGCAAAATTTGTCTATTTGTTGTAAAAGATGTAAAAAGTGCAAAGTTGCAAAAATCGTAAGATGAAGAGTCACCTTGATTTAGAAGGTTGTTAGTTAGTTGGAAATGAAAAGGTAGTTTCCTAACTAATGAACAAACTCTATAAAGCATTTCAAAAGGCAAGATCAAGGTGGAACTTTTCTTCTTGAAGAAATTAGTAAATAAAGTACCCCTATTTTCCGTATTTGTAACACTTTTCTCTCTTATTTCAAACTTGTATAGATTGTACAACACTTTATTGGTTGATCATTGATTTTTTTTCTTAACATCAAGGTGTCAGCTTCCTTTTGGAAGTGTTTTGAAATATTTTCATTCAAACTTGAGGAAATAAGAGCATTTTTTTTGTGACTGGTTTGCAACCCTCAAACAAGGGTTTTGAGAGTCCATTAAGGGTTAATTTTTCCATTCCACAAATGTAGGGTTAATTAGGTCAGTGGAATGGGTTGTATTAGTTTCTTCTCAATTTTAATGTGTGTATGGGTGTAGGGGTTGACAAGAATAAGGAGTTTTGTTGCTACTCCATGGGAAAATACAGTGATTTCCATGCATGAGAGGATGCTACATACTAGGGTTTGGTGAGATATAAATTGAGGTAGAAATATTGTTCCTAAAGCATGGGAAAAAATTTATAAACATGTTTCAAGTGGTGGCATAGCATAAGGAGGTTTGGAATATACTTTTCCTTCAAACCCTCACTATTTGGGGATTGTTAAGGCTTTAGGCCAGGGTTTATTGTTTTGATGAATTAGTGGGTGATCTCTTCATCAAATTTTGATGAATTGTGAGTTTTACAACCTATCAAAGGACTACTTGTGGTTATTTGAAGAGGATGTGTTGATATGGTGGCACTTGCTTCATTAAATAGACCTAATTTGGAGCAATTAGGTGTGGGACAATCAAATGTGTTATTTTCCAAAAACAAATTGTCTACTAATGAGGTATGTTTACACATGAAATATTGTGTCCCTAAAAATTTCCATTTCCTGAAGTGAAACAATGTGGATTAGCAGATTTACCCATTTTCTTAAATTGGACTACTTCTAGAATTATGGACTGTGAATGCAAGAAATTATGAACCTGATAAAATATGGTTGTGAGGCAGATTATTTGGTTTGTTTCTATCAAATTAAAGTTTTTTAGAGGTGTTTCAAGGCCTGGTAATAATTTGGAAGAAAATTTTGGTGTTTTGTTGTCTTTTTGCCTTTGGAAACAAGTTGCATTGAAGAGAAAATTGGTGCATGTTGAATGAATAGATGGATTCAGATGTTTCTAATTAGGTTTTTGATTTCTTCCTATTAAAATTGTGATGGTTAATATGTTTTTGAGTTTGGTAAAGGTTTGGAGCCATGGTTTGATGATTTGATGCTTGGTAGCCTTGTTTAATTTCAAGTGAAAATGAATGGATTTTGTTGATAAGATAAGTGAAATAATGGTGAATGGTTGTATGGATCTTCTCAGTTGTGAATAGGGTTAGAAGTACCCTTGATGATTTATTTTTTTGGTATATGCTCTACATCATAATGGAATCCACTTTTCATTTTCTCTCTTTAGTTATCATCAACAAATTCTTTATATCAACATCTAGATGCAAAATGACCAACTCTTCCACAATTGAAACATTTAAAAGGTAACTTACCTTTGTATTTTCCAATACCTTTATTTAGTCTTCTCAAAAAAATTTCTTCCACTTCATAAATTCCATCAATTTGATCAGCACCTTCATCTTCAATCTTTTTGTTAACTTTGAAAGTGGATTCTTTCTTTGGAACATCTTGACCAAGCTCTCTCATCTCAAAGGTAGTAAGAGTACCAAACATTTCATAAATTTAATACTAATCCATATTTTTATATTATGCAATGGTAGATACTTTGTGACTATAATATTTTGGGAGACATCTCAAAAAAAATTTACAATTTCACTTTATTTTACTTATCCACCAAGTCTAGAGATGCCAAAGATAATTTCTAGTACTTGGAGCATATAACTTGCAATTTCTTCATCTTTAGTCATCTTTAGAGTCTCAAATCTACTTTTGAAGATCTAAAGCTTAGCTTTCTTCACCTTAGTGTCTCCTTCATAGATGCTACTGATATTTTACCAAACATCTTTGATAGAACTAAAATTCATCACCTTCAAATTTTTTGAGTTAGCCAACCCACACAAGATAGCATTCTTAGATTTGTCATTACATTCATAGAGTCTGATTTCAGCTGGATTTGTAAGAAGAGTGGGTGGAGTAGTATAACCACTTTTGACTAATTTCTACACCCAAAACCCAAGAGATTTTAGGTTTCCTTTCATTCTGAATTTCTAGGAGTAATTAGTCCCATCAAACCTAGGACCCTTGTATGAATCATCATGTGCCATTCCATATCTTTTTCTCAAGATTTTAGGATTCTATAGAGGAACTTGGCTCTAATACTAATTATTGAACACTTCTAGAGATTGAGAGGAGGGGTGAATCAGTCTGCACAAAACTTAACCCCTTCTGCAACTTAAAACTTTTAGCATAACTCAAACTCTTGTAGAAGATAAAGATGAAACTTTAAGCAGAGAAGTTACAAAGAAGAATATAAAAATTTGAATCTTTAACACCTTCAAAAAATTTTACCAAAAAAAGATATAGCAATAATTAGATCAACAACAAAGATAAATAGATAGAGAACACACACATGCACAAAAAGAAACCAGATTTATTTGGAAAACCCAATGAGCAAAAAACCACTGTGAGAGTTAACTCATAATATAAGGCTCACTGCCAAAAGACTTAGAAGAAGGATCATTTCCTTAGAGAAAGATACAAAAGGAATTGCAACACTGAAGAACCAACCAAATCAAGGAGCAAGATACAAAGGACTTGATGAGGTTCACTATCTCATAATAGGATACCAAAGATTTATAAGAGAATTAAAAAGATTGCCAATACAACTCTTTGTTGACTGAGGTGTCCAAGCATAATTTATCTTTCCTTTCACAATTTTTAGAACTATCTCTGTTGGATATTCAATATAGATCACTCACATGATTTTTTGCACTAATTGACTTCTCCTCTTTGTTGAATTTTAAATGATCTTGAATTTATATCCACCGCAACACTTAATTCTTTAACTAGATCAACCAGGAAGAGAATAAATAATGAATTCAACTGATCGACCACCAAAGCATGGTGTGGTCCTATATTGAGGATAGAGATGACCAAAAAAAATATTAACACTTCTTTTAGTTTGATCCAAAATTATTTACATGTAGGTGCACAACAACCTAAGTCGACATCAAGGAAACATGTGGATGAGATATTGAAGCACATAACCAATCGTCCCATAAACACTCTTTCAATTGAATTTACTTGATATGATCCTAAAAAGGATAGGTCAATACCCAAATCTATCATGACATATATCCCATTGCTGGTGTAGCCCCCCAAGCACACAAACCAAGTAAAGGAACAAGCTAGGTCAGCTAGATATCCACAAATAACCTAGGAATCCAACACAAGACACAATGTGGCACCAAATATGCCAATTAGAAACATGTGGATCACATATGGATATTACTTAAACATCAAAAATCACTTCCATACACTTATTTCATGGTTTCATTCAATCAATAAATACTGTGGACCAAACAAGTACATAAGACTTTGTTCAAGAACCACAAAATATACAACTAGATTTTGTAAAATTTGTAGAAATGCTTGTAGACCACTTCAGCATATGAGATTGGAATTGAGACATTGCATAGTGTGAGTGTGATCATAACTTGATCCAAACATAATTAAAACACAAAGAAATTAGTCATATTAGCTAAGTTAAGTCAAACTCCCTATGAGATACTTGAAACCATAAACATGGAAATCATCAACACATAACATGAAATAACAAACAATGCATGAATGGAATCTATCTAAATACCCCAAACTTCATCCCATAGGGGGATTGATGTCATATTAATGTGAAATAATAGCCCTTTTCCAATCCCTTTGATGAAACAAGCTTCAATATTGTGGATGAATGATGAATATTGATGCAAGATGTGAGTTAAAATGATGAAAATGGATGAGAGAGTATGGAATTGAGTAGAATAACTTTTCTTTAAGAAGTGGATCCCTAACTCATAGGAGTGAGTTCTATTTATAGGTAAAATGGTTGAATCAAGTGTTGAGATTCATTTTCTCAATCAATCATTGCTAATTGATGAGACGATTTAAGGATGATTAGCCTTGTGACAAGTGTCACAAGGATAAAAGAGGTAATGGGGATATGTGCTCACACATGTGTCTACACTTTTTTGGAAGAGAGCATGTAAGAAGGAGTAAAGTCATGTGGGTGAATAATTAAAGGCACGTGGGCGAAGGATATTAAGGCATGTAAGAGAATTAAAGGCTTATGTACGAGACACGATGGCTTGTGTGGGAGACAAGATGGCTTGTGTAAGAGCCATCAAGGTTTGGGTGAGAAATTTAATGAAGGAGGAATATTTCATGGGAATATTCTCAAGAAAATGTGAGGGAAAATAGCCATTTAGTTATTTGAGAAAATTAATTAGTTATGCAAGTTGGAGTTAATAAACCATGGGTTTATTTAACTTGAATGGAGTTAAATGTTGGAGAATGGCCTAGTGAGGATTAGAAAGTGGATAAGGTTAATTAATCAAAGATTAATTAATCTAGGTGTGGTTGATGGGATTTTAGAGGAATATGGGAAAATGTTAGCTTTAATTAAATAGTTAGAGTTATTTAATCAAATCGAAAGACATAGAAGGTTTAATTAAATAATTTTCATTATTTATTTAAATGAGATGAAAATTAGTATGAAGGGGGATGAATTAATCCAATTAAATTGATTATTTTATTAATAGGAGAAAGTGGTAAATTTAATTAAAAAATTTTAATTATTTAATTAAATAGTTAGAAAAGAGGTGATGTAGGATGAAATAGTGTTAAAAATTAAATTCAGATGTGTAGTATTGATCAAGATGATTTGGAGTGTCTATATTTTGTCCCTCTTTGAAGCAAGGTACCTATTACATTGGTTCAAAGACTGACACTTTTCAATATCAATGTTGTTACCTAGATCAACAATTTAAAATCTCTTGGTTTTTTTGGATGCCCCATTGTTTCCCCAATGGAAGGAATTATGCTGGTACACTGCCCCCTCAAGAGATCAAACAAAAATTTGGATTTTCCAATCAATATTGTGATAAAAAATAACAAGAGGAGTGGTTTTGTTGATTAGAGGATGAGAGATGACTCTTCAAAAAGATTAGATATTTGATGTAGTCAATTTTGATGATGCATAGACAATCATCATCCATGGGTAGCCTTATGTATATTTTAAAATATCACATAGATTCGATACTTGGATAGAAATGTTGGTAAGATAGGAAAATAAGATAGAATGAGAATGAGATGGATATTGATTAACCATTTCTTTTGAGATCGATTCAAAAGTCCAACAAGTCTATGATTATTCGAGACTTTATTAGATATGGTGATGAGAGATGATGATTTTCCATTTTAGGGATTAGGATAATAGTGTCATATTATTCCTTATTTTTAATAAAAACAAATAGACATGATGCATCAAGGTATTTATAACCAGGATGGTATTGTATCTAGTGTGATGGACTTTGACTCTGCAAACAGATAGGAGTATCCTTGTTCACACCTGACATACGAAAACCTTGCTAGGATGTACTTCAAAAAAAATTGAACATCTCAAATGAAAACACAAAGAGGCATAACCTAACAATGTAATCATGAACAAGTTTCCCAAAACCCCTTCCATACACACCTAACAAATCCACTATTCTCCAAGGTTATTTTACAATAATATCCAACAAGCATAACAAATGAAAGATAATGATCAATTCCCCATTCATATATCTCTAAATTGTTTTGATAGACATCATCAAGAGTTCATTGGAATGAGCACAATAACATAAATCACATGAAAATATCAAGTGAACAAATAAATCAATTTTCTTCATACCTCTAGCCAAAGGGATGTGTGTGAGAGGATAAGAATCCAAAGTGATATTTAAAATGATGCCCATTATTGGAAAGATATATACTAGGACATTCATTGTATAGGATGATGATGGGTTGATTGGTTATTTGAAAGGCTATTGATATAAAGTTGATTGAAATGTTTTCTAGAAAGATCAAGAGTTTCATTTTGTGTTTAAAAGTTTGTTGTTTCGATTTTGATTTTGTGTTTGAAGTTTTATTTTGTTGATTGTTGTGCTTGTTTCTGTTTGTGTTGCCAAAGGTTGAAGATGGCAAAAATATTATTATGGAAGGAATTTTATCATGAGTGAAAATGAAATGGGATGGGTGAATTTTGATTTTCTAGAATATTTCAATGTTTTTGGTGTTTTCGTAATGTCCTGAGGTTGTTTTTGGGTTTAGGGTTGTTTTACAAATGTTTTGATTTTTAAGTTTTCAATTTTTTTTATGTTTTTTCTGAGATTTTGACCAAGAACCAAACCTAAGGGGACTGGCCTAGGGCCTCGAGGGTTGATAAATTATTAGCCTTGCCTATTTTATAGACACAGGGACCTCATAGTTCTATTGACTAAGACAAGTAACTGTTTATTAATGAAATATGAACACTTGATGGATTTTCAATTTGTTATGATGGACTCCTAAGGACTGACCTAATGCCTCAGGGGCACATTGATTATGGCCTTTCCTATGTTCAAGCCCAAAGATGGCATAGTTCAACAACCATTTTTTTGACTTTTTTTTTTAATTTTGACTTGTTTTGGGAATTTTGATATGATTTGGATGCTTTGGATTTTGACTTTACAATTTTTTGAATGTTTTTGGATTTTTCTTAGAGGATCTTACAAGTGTTTTTGAATTTTTTTATTTAAATGATACCTAGATCATGATGTTGATATTGCGTTGTGAGATATAGGACATGGATCAAGAGTTATTCAAAAATGAGAGTGCAAGAACCTTCCCCCAGTGGCTAGCAATGTTTCATATTATAATGGACAAATCAAGATATTGGTTGGAAGATCATGCAAAGAGTTTTGACAAATGTTATTATGCAATAAGATTATGAGGAAAAAATGGGATGTATGGTAAAGACCATGTCAAAATTATTTTATTCATGAGTAAATTCAAATAATACATTGAACCTTCATCAAGATCAAGATATGCTGGAAGATCTAGATAAATATGGATTAGATAAATGGAGGAAATATTGGATTTTTCATGAAGGAGATGAGATGCCTTCACTTGAAAAGGTCCATATGATGCTTGATTATATTCATGATGCTTATTTTCCAAGTTTTCATCATAGTACTTTCCCAAAGCATTGCCAATGTAGTTTTCACTAGAGGATGATTTTTATTTTTACTACTTTCTTGATTTTTTTATTTTTTGTGATATTTTGAAAAATATTCCCTTATGTTGAACCACCTAGTGGTATTGATGTAGAGGCCAATGTCATATTGTGCCAACAATATCCTACTTGAAGAAGTTTCTTTGCTAAAATATGAGCACTTGAATTGAATTTTTGAGAACTTTGATCTGCCTTGTTGATACCTGAATTAACCTTGTCTATCTATGCACATCATGATAGAGTTCCTTTGGAATCGTTATGATGAAGATTAGTTATCAACATGCAGTTAATGTGAGAATTGGATATCATGAATGGAGTGTATGGTGTCATGCATGAAGGAATATCAGATGAATTGGTCGATGGTTTGGAACCTTTGACTCTCCAAACTTGGAAAGATGAGAAATGATGAGTAGATATGGCGGTTTTTGTGAAACTAGGACCAACCACTTGACATACTTTATTTATTGCTTGAGAAGCCTACTTTTGTACTTGATGACATCTTTGATGGATATGTTTCCCTTTTTGAATTTTCCTCATGTTTTTTTTACTAGGGAGTATGATTGGGATGATTGTATTTTGTATTATCTGGTATCCATTTATATTTACTTTGTCCTCTTTGATTTACTGCTTCATTTTCTTTGGTGATCTTATCCTTGCGATGATAGGAGTATTTATTTTTACGTTGTTCCAATTTTATGTATGAGATGATGGGTGGATGATGATTCATGATATAGCTAGTTGTAGTGTTGATATTATTTTCATCATAAAGATCCTTCATGCCCCCTATGTTGAAGTTTTCATTAGATAAGATTTCCCCCAATGTTGTGAAGGTATCAACAATATCTAACCCTTTTCCTTGATAATATATCCTCTAATCCATAGCCACTGAATATGAATTGTCATGAACACATGATACTACTATGGGTTCTTGTTGTTCAAGAATATTAACTATTTTTCTAATTCTATGACATCTTTATCTGTGGATACTGCTTCAGAAGATATTACTACTGATTCAGAAGAGGTCAATGATGCCCAATCACTATAAGAATAAAGAATCTCGACTATTTCTTGCTCTTGTGTGGGAATATCAAGAGTGGGAGACTCTTGTTTTGTATGAAGAACTTATATATTTCCATCTAAAGAAAGCATCTCATTGGTGGAATCTGGTGTGTCCTTGAAATTATGAAAGGATTGGAGAATGCTCATCAAGTGATGATAATTATTCAGGGAATTGATCTTTTCATTGTGACTTGTAGTTGGGAAAATATCACTTACAGATGTATGTATACCATGACAATGTTGTGGGCAAATAATATCTTCATCTTGACTTAGTTTAGAGAAACTTTTCTTATCCTTCAGACTATCTTGACATGACTTTTGGGTAGATGATGTATCATTGATAGGAGAATCTTCAAAAGCTATAACGTCTATGGATGGAGCATAAAAATATTATTTTTTCCTTGGAACCTCCTCAATGTGGACAATTATGAAGTCATATAAAGGAGTATTGTGGCTATCTGAAAGATACTTGATACCATTTTGATATGAAACATTCCTAGGCATTGTTGATTGATCTTGAATCTATTTTAAGATTTTTTCTTGATGCTTGTCTAATTCCTCTTCTTTTGATGGATGAGAAAAATAAATGTGTGCTATCATGGTATCATGGGTATGGTTTACATTGTTATAAATTGATACCTTTCCCAAATATTTCACTTCTCCATGATCGGGCATAGGGGTTTTATAAATTTGCAAGTCTTGATTCCCTGATTTTTTATCAACCACAAGGTCTCCTTGTTCAATAAGATCTTGAATAAGGTGTTTGAGCTTATAGAAATTTTGTGTGTTATGACCTTTGTATTGGTGATATTCAAAAAAATGATCCTCTCTATAGCTAAGAGGTTTAATTTGTGGCTCTTGGTAGTTTTTGAATTCTAGAAGTATAATGAGGTTAGACTAGATCAACTTGTTCAAAACTATGCCCATGGGTTCCCCTAAGGGAGTGAATTTTTATCTAGGTACATTGTTATGTGTTCTTTGTGGTGCCCTTTGAGTATTCACAACATTTATTGTTGGTTGATTGTTTCATTGTTGTTGCATGTTCTGTCGTGTGTTCTTTGGTTGGGTGTTTGTTTGTGGTGGGGAACGTATGACCATTTTTACATCAATGGAACCTTAATTAGTGACATTCTTGTTCTTGGTTCAAAATTAGGGCTTGTCATTAGAGCTAGATGATGTTCGGTTATCTCAATATGCTTGTGTGTTTATGTGTGCTATGAGGGCTTCTCAATGTTAAGAGCCTTAGGGATGAGTTGATCATATGATGTGACTTATTGCATTTTTAATTGAAAGGATAAATCCCCATCAAGGTTATCAATAATGATTCATATTTTTTTTTCCTCAAGAATAGGCCATTTTCTTTTGTTGTCTCTATACCTCCATCATTGTAGGTAATTCACAAATTTTTCACACTTGTTTTTTTGGGGTGTACAACTCCTCTAGATTGATGTCCATGTCTAGGTTGAAAGATAAGTGAGTTATAAATTTATCTATTATGTCTTGGAATGTTTGGATTCCATGAGGTAAATGGGAGAACCATTTGATTGTTGGGCCTATGAAGCTTTGTGGGAAAAGTTGCATTAAATAAGAATCATTAAAAGCCACTTATATGCATGCTACAAATAATTCCTTAATTTGGTCTTCAAGATTTCCACACCCTTTGTATTTGTCAAATTTAGGCATTTCCAATCCAGACGGGAATAGTATTATTGCAATGTTTTTATCAAAAGGATAGGGACACAAGTCATGTTGAGAAATTGATCTCTTTATCTTTCCCACTTGAATATCATGTATTTGTTTAGAGATCATTATGACTTATGTGAAAAGATCATCTTGAGGATTAGGGGGTGGATTATACATATTACATTTTGGAATGGTGGATGAGTTGAATGTGTTGTATCATTTATGTGGTGGGTTGGCTTGATATTGTTATGTGAATGGTGATGGTGGTGGGGTGATTTATGCTCCTTGTGTATTTGGATTCAAGATGTTTTTTTGTATTATTTTTTAATTTTGTTGGAATCCTTGTTGTGCAAGTAATGCTTGTTGATAGGCATATTATTGTTGTTGTGCTAACAATGCTTTTTGTTAGGCTTGTTGTTGTTGTTGCAATAATATTTCTTGTTGTTGAGCCTATTTTTGTGATTTTTGTTATTGTTGGGCTATCAACACTTGTTTTTGTGCTTGTTTTTATTGTAAGGATTTTTGATAGGCTTGTTGGGCTTGTTGTGCTTGTTGGTGTTTCAAGGCTTGAGCTTGTGTGTGGTGTGCCTATTGTTGTGCTTGTTGTTAGGATTGTTGTGCTTTTTGTGCTTTTTGTTGTTGCAAGGCTTGATCTTGTGCATGTTACACCCTCCTTCTAGTGCCAAAATGTGAGTGTGATCATAACTTGAGCCAAATATGATTAAAACACAAATAAATTAGTCACATTACCTAAGTTAATTCAAACTCCCTATGAGATACTTGAAAGCATAAACATGGAAATAATATACACAAAATATGAAATAACAAGCAATGCATGAATAAAATCTATCTAAATACCCCAAACCTCATCCCATAGGGGGATTGGTGTCATATTGATGTGAAATAATAACCCTTTTCCAATCCCTTTGATGAAACACGCTTTAAGATTGTGGATGAAGGATGAATATTGATGCAAGATGTGAGCAAAAATGATGAAAATAGATGAGAGAGTATGGAATTTGATTAACATAACTTTTCTTTAAGAATTGGATCCATAACTTATAGGAGTGAGTTCTATTTATAGGTAAAATGGTTGAATCAAGGGCTAAGATTAATTTTCCCAATCAAAGGTTTCTAATTGATGAGAATATTGAAGGATTATTAGCCTTGTGATAAGTGTCACAAGGCTAGGAGAGGTGTGGGGATATGTGTTCACACATGTGTGTGCACATTTTGGTAAGAGAGCATGTAAGAAGGAGTAAAGACATGTGGGTGAAGAATTAAACACATGTGGGTGGAGGATATTAAGACATGTAAGAGAAGTAAAGACTTATGTAAGAGACAATATGGCTTGTGTAAGAGCCATCAAGGTCTGGGTGGGAGACAAGATGGCTTATGTAAGAGCCATCAAGGCTTGGGTGAGAAATTCAATGAAGGGAGTAAATTAAGGAGGAATATTCCATGGGAATATTCTCATGCAAGTGTGAGGGAAAATAGCCAAATTTAATAAATTTGAAAATATTAACTAGTTGTGCAAGTTGGAGTTAATAAACCATGGGTTTATTTAACTTGAATGGAGTTAAATGTTGGAGAATTTCCCAATGAGGATTAGACAATGGATAAGGTTAATTAATCAAAGATTAATTAACTTAGGTGTGGTTTAGGATATTTTAGAGGAATGTGGGAAAATGTTAGCTTTAATTAAATAGTTAGAGTTATTTAATCAAATAGGAAGACATATTAGGTTTAATTAAATAATTTGTATTAATCAAAGACATTAGATTTCCACGGTCCATATCAATAAGTATTTCCTTCAAGTTTTTGATTTCTTCTTTTAGTAAAATTTCTTCTTTCTTGTGCAACCTTTTTCTTCACCTCTCCCTTATAACTTGGTTGATCTGCAATCTCTTACTCCAACTCTTTTTCCATCCTAATGATGGATCACAGAGTGTGATTTGAAACATTGATCCAAAAACTATCACACAATTTAATCCAAAAAAGGAAAATACTTATTAATTTGTATTATTTAATTAAATGGGATGAAAATTAGTATGATGCGGGATGAATTAATCCAATAAAATAGATTATTTGATTAATAAGAGAAAGTGATAAATTTAATGAAGCAATTTAGATTATTTAATTAAATATTTAGAAAAGAGGTGATTTAGGATGAAATGATGTTAAAAATAAAATTCATATGTGTAATATCAATCAAAACAATTTGAAGTATCTACACATAGACATTGTGTACACATTTACCAATCTACATGAGAAGAGACATCAATGTGGAGAAATGTGAAGCATTTTTTGAACCATTCTAGACAACTAGCAACACTTCCCTCCTTCTACAATCCACAAGAACCTCCTCGGCAACACATGTGGGCTAAAATGATAGGAGTTCAATGTACATAGAGTACTAAAATTGAATACCAAACCACAAGACCAAAGTTGCAATAGTAGAGGAACACAAAGCATCCTCCTAGAAAGAATTCATTGCAGCTTCTTGAACCTGACACATTTGAGACAATTGTGGAGACGAGAACTTCATTTTAGAAACACATATATTATCAGGAACATTAGGAGAGATCATGAGACAGGCTATAGACCTTCAACAACATCTTTCCAATAATATTCATGCTTCTAATACTCATCTTAATGCTTCTACTCCTCATCTTAATATATTATTATGAAATCAACCCCGATGACAGTAATAATGCATTATATGAATATCAGCAATAATACTTCTTTGATAAGGCATGATATCCAACCATAAACTTCTTCAATTATTTTCTTCTTTGATAAGGCATGGCATCCAACCATTGTAAGCGTAGGCAAAGACAACCAATGCCAAGGACTTAACATCAATTACAACTAACAATCAATATTGATAACAATTGCCAACAATCTCCTTATTGTTGACATCAATTACAATAGCACAACCATCAGTGTTGACATCAATGACAACAACTACCAACAAAACTCTACAATAATATCGTAGTTTTCATGAGATATCAACTTTTATCTATTTTTTTAATCATTTTTTAAAAACAAATTATACCCTTTTGGAGAGGATTCTCTCCTATAGTGCACGATATATTTTCAAAAAAATTGATTATGTTCTAATATTTTTTAATTTCTAATCAACCTCATGTTTGACTATAAAAACATACTTATATTAAACATTTAAAAATCATAATAAAACTAATCAAAATATCAAAAAAATGGATTCTATATTTTGAGCTCTACAAAAGGGTATTTTTAGATTTTCATTAATGACACCTAGTTGGAGAAATTCAATGATGCAATGAAAATCCCACACACCCCTCTCACAAAAATTCAAACTTTCAAAACACATAATTCCAACAAAAAAGCATGAAAAAGAAACTCTTTATTTCTCAGTGCACAATACATAAAGAAATCTGAAAATGGAACCATTTTAAAGATGAATTCTAAGACAAGCAAACAAAATCAAATCTCAATACAAAATTTGTCTCAAAGAATTTTTTATATCAACATCAAAA
The DNA here is from genome assembly GCA_007115665.2 of Sequoiadendron giganteum. NCBI lineage: Eukaryota > Viridiplantae > Streptophyta > Pinopsida > Cupressales > Cupressaceae > Sequoiadendron > Sequoiadendron giganteum. The sequence continues at coordinate 256,769,908 of CM021103.1, forward strand.
TCCCTTTTTCAAGAAGAAAACCATTACACATAAATCTAATTTGTGGAGGTAATTCTGATTTTTTTATTAAATTTATATTACCTAAAAAAACTATGAAATGCAATGGCTTCCACAATTGCCAAACTATGCCACTCATGCAACACAGTCTACAGGAAAACAAATACAAACTCCATATTTTTTGAGAAACACCTATAGGAAAAAAATCAATTATTGCTCTCTATGAGAAGCAAAAAGTAATAGCAACACACTTCCTTTGAAATCCAATCCCCTCCTCTCCAAAACAATTCTTATTTTCACACCTTCCTTGATTCCATTTTCCAGTCTAGCAACTCCCAGGAAACTTGGGTGTGGGATTTCCTTCCTGCTACCAATCAAAGCTTTTACAACTTCATCCTTACCATTTTGGGCGTGGGTATTCCTCTTCCTCGCATGTGCATTCAATGGAAATTCAAAAAATTTCTTCCTGAATCTCAACCCACTCTCTCCACTCCTTCAATGCCCTGCATCCCATTTTCTCAACAAAATGCAAATTATTCATTTCAAAATGGAGTTATAGAGCATATTAAATTCCCACTCCAAGCCTGGGCATAGGATTTTATTTTTTGAAAAATTAATATCTTGTAACAATTTTTAAAATAATTTAATAATGTACCAAATTTACAATTGATTTTCCCACAACCATCACCAAATTTCATTATACTGGAGGAGTTGAGAATTTCATTAATTTGTGCCTGCAACTAAAAATTAAAACAAAACAAAAGCAATAAATTTTAAAATATTTTTTGGTTGTGGAGGATTATCTGTGCACCCAGATGCTCTTGCATCATACATCCAAGGTAGGAAAATTTTATGAATCTAGATTCACAAAATATATTTGAGTGGTAGTACCACCCTTTTAGATTGTAAGCAATCATCAACAAACTCCATGACTGAAATTGGTACCTCTGATTTGTTCTTCTTTCTCCTCTTCTAGCACCTAGCTAAAACAAGTATCCCTCTCCTTTGATAATTCTTCTCTACACTCAACATATTTAATGTGGAATCAACTCCACCATAAACCAACCACCTCCACCAAAATGCACCTACAGTAAAATTTGCAACACCAAACAAATCTTCTACATACCAAACATCGCTGACAAACTCTATTTGAATTAACTTATTCAAAATATGAAAATCATCATCTTTCTAAAATCTTAAAAAATATGAATCAATATTATCCTCTTCTACAACTCTTTCATCTACACAAAATCCATTCTCATCTTCATCATAAAAATTAAATATAGTATACATTACCTCTTTTTCTACAACCTTTTTCTCACCATTATTTGCTGCCATATCGTCTTCTCCTTCACTATCAGCTACACTTTAATTTTTTAACACTTTCAATTCCTTCAAAGTACCTCATCTACTAGTCCAACATCATTTTCCTCATTGATTGCTGAACTTTCCTTTTCCTTCTCATCCCCTGCTACAACCTCACCATCTTCCTTCACGCTATCCTCAAAGAATATTTCTACAATATTATCTCCTTCCTATTCACCTGCATACACAACCATGACAAAAAAAAATTCCTTCCTTCTTTGTAATTTTCAAGGCCTCACAAAGCCTCAACACAAATATTCAAATCCTCAAGTTCTTCACATATAAACTACCACACATTCGATGATCTATTTACAAATCTTCAACACTTTCAGGTTCTATTGCAAACTACCTCACACTCAACAATTTGTTCACAACCACAGCAACCTCTGATCAAAAAATTATTTGTCTTGAAAATTGCACATTCATCTACAAGAAAAACCCACACACACTCCACCTGCAAGTCTTGGTTTAAACTTCCTCCAATTAATGCTTCTTCCTACACACTCAGGAACACTAGCTCTGATACCACTAATGTAATAAAAATCCCAAATACCTCTCTCACAAAACTTCAAACTTTCAAAACACACAATTCTAGTAAAGAAGAATGAAAAAACAACTCTTTATTTCTCAGTGCACAATACATGAAGAAATCTGAAAATGGAACCATCTTGAAGATGAAGGCTAAGACAAGCAAATGGAATCAAATCTCAATCCAAAATCTATCTCAGAGCATTTTTAATATCAACATCAAAACCCCTCTTTCAAGAAGAAAACTATTACACATAAACCCAACTTGTGGAGGTAATTCTAATTTTTAAATTAAATTTGCATTACCTAAAACAACAATGAAATATAATGTCTTCCACAATTGTAAAACTATACCACTCCTACAACACAATCTACAAGAAAACAAATACAAACTCCATATTTTTTGAGAAAAACTTATAGGAAAACAAAATCAGATTATTGCTCTCTATGAGTAGAAAAAAATCAGCAACAACACACTTCCTTTGAAATCCAATCCCTTCCTCTCCAAAACAATTCTCATTTTCACACCTTCCTTGCTTCCATTTTCCTATCTAGTAGCTCCCAGGCAACTTGGGCATGGGATTTCCTTCTTGTTGCCAATCAAAGCTTTTACAGCTTCATCCTTCATTTTTTGGTTGTGGGTATTCCTCTTCCTAGCATGTGCATTCAATGGAAATTCAAAATTTTCCTTCTCATCTCTTGACCCAATCTCTCCACCACTTCAATGCCTTGCATCCCATTTTCTCAACAAAATGCAAATTCCCCATTTTAAAATGGAGTTACAGAGCATATTGAATTCCCACTCCAAGCTTGGGTGTAAGATTTTCCTTTTTGTTAAATTAACACCTTGCAAAATTTTTAAAAACAATTTAACAATGTATCAAATTTATAATTGATTTTCCCACAACTATCACCAAATTCCATTATGCTAAAGGAGTTGAGAATTTCATTAATTTATGTCTACAACCAAAAATCAATTCAAAAAATAAGCAATAAAGTTTAAAATATTTTTGGTTGTATAGGATTTTCCATGCACCTAGATGCCCCTACATCATTCAAATTTGAAGTTGGAGTTTTTTTTTAATTTACCCAAAAAAAGGTGTTAAGATGTCACATAGGCAGCCACATAGACAAGTTCAATTGAAAGGGTTTTGAAAAAAAACTTTTTTATTGAAACCTTACACATAAATTTAATTGCATTTCAGATTTTTAATGAAAAATATTATTTTTTAGTTTTGAGAAAAAAGGTTTTGTGTAAAACTATATGTACCACATATATACCATGTGGTTTTGGGAAAAATTATTTCACCCAAAACTATTTAGGGTGAATTTTTTTCTTGAAACTATTTAGTTGGCGAAAAATGTGATAGAACTTTGTGCTTTTAATTAATAAATATTGATGAGAAACTAATTATATTATTTTTTCACATGTGTAAATGATGGTTTAATCTTCAAGATTAGGACATCTAGTGCTAATGACTATTAATCTTAGGACACTTTATATGGTACAATAGAAAACTACACTTAACCTAGAGATCATTATATATAATTTTTACTTTTTAAAATTAGATGTAATTAGGTTATGCATTCCTCTAGAACAATTGAAATATTGACTCCTACAAGAGCCTTAAGGTACGATATTTAATTCTAAGAAAATTATTTGTAAATTTTTATAGTAGTTAGGAAAACATGATTTTTTCACATTAGAGACACAGAAGCAAGGTGTCACTAATCTTCTAGGCTCAATTTTTTTTGAGTCATTTTTTGGATGTAAATTTTTATAGTATAGGTTTGTATTGTTCCCAATTAAAACTTTTATGTGTACATGTTGAATAAATGCAATTTTCATACATATTATATTATTTTGGTTAAAAAAAATTATGGTTTATGATTTTAAATTCAATATTTAGAATTATGTCAGATAATGTAATTGTTTAGATGATTGAAGGTAGGGTGAATGATGAGTGGCTAAATTTTACATCATTTGAGTTCCATTAGTATTTTATAAAATTTAGCTATTTTTGATATATGTTTACATTTTCAATACTCATGTATACAATTCCCTTTATTTGAATTTATGAATTTGTGCATTCCACCTTTGCTATATTACTACCTATACACCTCTAGCACAATAAGGAATATGATGATCATCTAATGTTGTGCACATATATATTTAGATTGTATTTAAGTCACATGAGAATTCTTACCTAGAGGAGGTGGTACTAACACTACAGATGGGAAATTCTCTAGTTCATATGGATCGAAAGGGATATTTATTTTAATGATGATAAAATCTAGTTGTACATATCTAATTTTATCATCTGATGCATTTGAAAATGTATTTATTTAAGAGAATATTTATTTGTTATGATCTCGTATGTATTTGATACATGTGTTTAAGTGTTTGTTTTATATAGACTATTTCATTTTCATGCATTTATATATATTGGAAATTTGGACTAAAGCTTGTGTATAGTTTTGGACATTTAGACTAAATTTCATGTTGACATTTTTTTTAACATAGGTTGTCATTGATGTCAAAGGAATTCACTGATTTCAAAGGAGTGATGTTGAAGGAGTAATTATTGTTGAGCAATGAGAATTAAATGTAATTGTACTTGAATATCAAATGGGTAAGGTCAATGGGTGGGGGGCCTAGCTCGATTGGCTAAAGCATCTTGTTGCAGGTGAGAGGTCACGAGATCCAGTCTCCCCCCAAACCTATGGTATCAAAGGGTGTGTCATGCCAATGCCATTGGTCATGTGAATTTTTTTTACCAAGCGCATTAAAATTTATAGGGGGACATATACCCAATTGATTCATGTAGTCTAAAAAAATTGGGTAAGGTCAACAAATCAATGATAATTATAATGTCATATCGGTGTATTTTAATTACAATGAATAATTATAATTGTATTATGCTTGAAATATCATGCACATGTATCTATTCATGTTGATAGAGGTCAGCTACTCAAGGAAAAGAGAATTCTCTAAAAATACAGTCATGTTCTCTATTCCCTTTTGCATGTGAGTTTTTCTTTGTGGTTTGGAAGGATAGTATGTTTACACTTGTTCATTCTTATTCCAAAGTTTTTGGGATTCATGTTCAACATGCAAAAATATTGGAGTAACAGAAGGGTCACTGTGCTTATTAGTTAGCTAGTTGGAGTTTTGGAATAGTGTGACTATGGATTCAAGCATGTGGCTTCCAAAGATAGTGTGGGATGTTGAAATAGGTCTAGGTTAAGGTTCCTATAAAATAACATGGTATTATGTTCATTTGGCAACAATATTTTTAGTTTAGGACCTACCTGCTACATGTTTCATGTAATTTGAATTTAGGTCATCCTATGTCGACTTGGTTAATTATGGATCCCTAATCAACATGAATTCATGTAAATGTAGTGTTTTTTATATAATCTTCATATTTTAGATCTCACTTGACATGTTTGTGATGTGAATTTTTGTGGAAGTGTAATATTGTGCGACAAAGTGTAATTCAATGGGAGTTTCATCTCAATCATTATGTGTCATTATTAGAAATATGAGTGTAAGAGAGTTCTCGAGGAAATCTTAGATCTTGTTTAAGTTGTGTTATCAATATTGAAGTTTTGCAAGCTTTATATTTATAATCTAGTAGGACTAGTGTTCTACTTATTGAGTTGGTGTTTAGATATTTTTACAGGGGATTGGTGTCTCTAGTAGGTTGATTCTTATAAATATATCAAGGGATTGGTATCTTTGTTAGGTTGGTGCCTACTTCATGATTGTAACCCATTCATTATTTTTGTGAGGCTAGATTTGGAAATTAGCTCCAAGAAGCTCTTCTCACCATGGTTTTTCCCATTCTAGGTTTTCATGTATATCTAGTGTTCATTGTGTGAATGTGTCCTTTTTTGATTGCTTGATTGATATTAGTTGTTTTGATTCATGTTTCATGTTTGGATATACATATTTAATTGAATATTTTTAAATATATTTGATCTTCTGATTCTCCCCCCTCTTAGTAGATTGTGTGCCCTTCAATTGGTATCAAAGCTAAGTTCCTTGAAGAAGCTTAACATCTTGAGGTAGATTCAGGATGGCACACTCAGTGGATCAAGAATGATTTTCTTCAAATAAGGAACCACTCTTTAATGGTTCCAATTATGCCTTTTGGAAAGTGAGTATGGAAGCATACCTTATGGCACTAGGGTTTTAAGTTTGGAAATCAAATGTGGAATGATACGAGATCCCTAAAATCCCTCCAAGAGATCATGCTAGAAAGAAGGCTTGTGAGAACAATACTAAAGTAAGGCATGTTATTTTATTTGGTTTATATAACTCTAAGTTTGTAAAGATCATTCATTGTAGGACAATGAAGGAAGTATGGAACAAATTACATAATATCTATGAAGGTGATGAGAAATTCAAACAAGTGAAGCTTCAAACTCATAGAGGTCAATTTGAAAGTTTGAAAATGAGGGAAGAGAACATTGCCACATTCTTGTTTTGGGTTGATGAATTTTTCAACTCTATTAGAGGACTTGGTGAAGAAGTGAAAGAAGGTATGATTGTGAAAAAGGTACTCAAATCTCTTCCTAAAAATTTTGATGAAAAAGTTAAGTTGTTGAAGAAGCTAAAGATCTAAATACTCTAACTATGGATGAATTATATGGAATTATTACTACTTATAAAATGAGAATTGAAAATGACAATTTTCTAAGGAAAGAGGTTTCCTTTAAGGTGTCCAAGAAATAATATGACATTGATTTAGATTATGGATAAAATTTGGAAGAAGAACATTTTGTCAAAAGACTACAAAGAGGTTTCATAAAGTATAAAGGTAAGTTTTCTTTCAAATGTTTTAGTTGTGGTGAAGTAGATCATTTCATGGCTAAGTGTCCACACAAGGAAGCTAACAATGATGAAATAAAGTCATTTCAAAAATGGAAAAGGACTAAGAAGAATAAAAAAAAAATCTTTATCAATGAGGAAGGATATTCATATGATGAAGATGATCAAGACATATCCAGAAATGAAAGAGAAACGAGTCTATTTATGACTATGGAAACCTCTGAAGAAGATGCAGAAATAAAGTCCAAAATTAAAGATGATGTGGAAGTATATCTCGTGGAAGAACTACTCTATGCTAACAAGGAGGTAAAAAGGCTAAAGAAAAGGATTGCAGAAGAAGTGAAAGATAAAGAAAAATTATCTTAGATTCTTGAGGAAGTAGAGAAGATGGTCATTGATTTGAAGGTTCAAATTGAAGAATCAAAGAGGATTGAAGAGGTTCTAAACTGGAAGGTTTCTATCAAGAGACAAGGACTATGAAAAGCTTGAAGCAAAAATTGTATCATTGAGAAAGGACCTTGAAAAGGTAAATCATCAGTTGAAACTAAAGTTTGGAAAAAGCACAAAAATATTGGGTCAGATAATAGAAATCCATAGATCATCATATATCAAAACTGGTATTGGTTTTGTTGATGAATAGAAGAATAAGGTGATCGAACAACCTGTGAAGTCTGTTGTTGAGAATTTGGAAAGGAATGGCTCAAGAAGTTCAAAGTTTTAGAAATTAAGGTGGTGAATGATAGATTCACTCAAGTGCATAGACAAAATACAATATCCAAAAGATAAGATTCAAGAGGAGAAGGCTACAATACTAGGTTCTATCATTCTTTTTCTGGTTATTTTTTTAATTGCAATCATTATGGTCATAAGGTTGTGAATTGTAGAAAGGCTCCAGCAAGAAGAAATGACTTTATTAATGTAAATGCATTTACAGCTTTGTATAATTTTAATATAATTTATCATAAATCTGACAATTTTGGACACATTTCTAGAAATTGCAAAAGCAATTTTGTTATTTCTCCTACGCCAGATACAAAAGAAGAAAAATAAAAATTAGATAAAGTGTCAAAGAAGAAACCAAAGGAGTAGAGGTAAAATAAATCCATGGTGGCTCAAATAGTTCTACATGCTCAAAAGGAGAAAAACCTATGGATCATTGACAGTGGATGCTCAAGTCATATGATCAGGGACAAGAGAAAGTTCATGCATTTCAAGAATTTTAATGGAGGATTTGTAAATCTTGGTAACAACTCTATTGCTAATATGATAGGTAAGGGTATTTTGAGACTTGATGGCAGAAAGAAAAAAACTCATGATTTTTTCTATGTAGAAGGTTTGAAACATAATATTCTAAGTGTAAGTCAAATGTGTGATAAAGGCTACAAGATTTCTTTCACTACTAAAAGTTGTGAAATCAGAAAGCCTAGTACTAGAAAGTTAGTTGTGGAAGGAATATGGACTGACAGTGATGTATATCATCTTAGTGACATAAATGGACATAACTGTTTTTCAATATAGAGAGAAGAAAGTTGGCTATGACATAGAATATTGGAACACACCAACTTTGATTATATTGTGAGGATCATTTTAAAATGAATGGAAAGAGACATGCCAAATATTAAGAAGCCTCAATATACTAGTTGCAAACCATCTCATGAAGGAAAGTAGACAAGGAACAAATTTTATACCAAGGAATATTCTACAACAACAAAGCCATTGGATTTGATTCAACTAATTTATGTGGACCAATGAGGACAAAGAGCCTATGAGGTGATAGGTATTTTATGATGCTTATTGATGATTACTCTAGGATGACTTGGATTAATTTTTAAAAGATAAATCAAAATATTTTTATAAGTTTAAATCATTTAAGGTCATGGTTGAGAATGAAATCAGAAGAACTATCAAATGTTTGAGATCAAATAGAGGTAGAGAATTCACTTCTAATTGGTATGATGAATTATGTAAGATGCATGGGATCAAGAGGCAAATTTCTACTCCTAGAACTTCACAGCAGAATGGAGTTGTTGAGATGAAGAATCTGAGTATACAGGAGATGGCCAGAACCATGTTAAGTTAAGGAAAATTATGACATGTATTGGAGAGAAGCAGTTCAAACTGCAACATACATTTTGAATAGAGCTCAAATCAGACCAAGAATTTTTAAAACACCATATGATCTATAAAAAGGAAGATTAGCTTCAATTACACATCTCAAGATATTTGGAAGCAAGTGCTACATCAAAAGGGATGAAGAAAATTTGGGTAATTTTGATTCTAGATCTGATGAAGGATTTTTTTTTGGTTATTCCATACTTAGAAAGGCATGTAGATGATATAAAAAAATATTGAAGAGGGTTGTGGAAGTGTCAATGTAAGTATTGATGAAACAATTCAGTCTAATAATACTTTGGATGAGGAAGATGATGAAGAACCAATCCACAACAGTGATGAAGACTCAAAAATTGATTCTAATAACATAGTTATAAAAACTCCACCAATTTATGTTCAAAATAATCACTTTGAAGATCAAATTATTGGAGATAAGGATAATGGAAGAATAATTGAGAAAGGAAATGAGAAAATACAGTTTGCATTACTACAAAAAATTGAACCAAGTTCCTATGTGGAGGAAACCAAAGAGAAAGGATGTTTGGATGCTATGGAGGAAGAATTGAATCGGATCAAGAAAAAAGGAAACTTGGGAATTAGTTCCAAGACCCAAAGGCAAGAATTTCATTAGCACCAAATGGGTCTTTATAAATAAGTTGAATGAATATGGAGAAGTGATCCAGAACAAGTTATACTTGTATGTAAAGGTTATACTTAGGTTGAAGTAATTGATTTTGAGGAGACATTTCTCTAGTAGTAAGATTGGAAGCAATTAGAATAGTCTTGGCCTAATCAGAAATCAAGAACTTCAAGGTATATCAAATGGATTTCAAGTCTGCATTTCTGAATGGAAAGTAAGAAGAAGAAGAAGTCTACATTGAGAAATTGAAAGGATTTCAATGTTCAAATTTAACCCAAATTTTGTGTGTAGATTGAAGAAAGAACATTATGGAATCAAATAGGCTCCTCGAGCATGGTATTCCAGATTGGATACATATCTACAATAGAAATGTATCTAGAGAGGGAATGTAGATAGTAATTTTTTCATAAAAATAGAAGGTGATCAATTGTTGATTGTTGTTGTCTATGTTGATGACATTATCTTTGGTGGAAGAAGTGATGCAATCTGCAAGGATTTTTGGAATGCAATGCAAAATGAGTTTGAAATGTCAATGCTTGGTGAATTTTCTTGATTTCTTGGTTTAAAAATTTCTCAATCAAATGAAGTATATTCATTTCTTAGATCAAGTACATAAAGTAAATTTGAGCAAGTTTAAGATGGAAGAATGAAAATAGATGAGTACACCTATGGTTACTGGGTGTAAACTAAGTAAGAATGATGAATCTACTCCAAAAAACCAATTTTTTTATAGATTCATGATTGGTAATCATTTGTATGTGACTAAATCTAGACCAAATATAATTCAAGTAGTTGGGATGGTGGTTAGATTTTAGGCAGTGCCTAAGGAAACTCATGTCAAGGTAGTAAAGAGGATATTCAGATTTATAAAGGCTACAATGGATTTTTTTTTGTGGTATCCTAAGAGTGAAAATTTCACTTTTATTATATATACAAACGCAAATTGAGAAGGAAGCACAAATGAATAGAAGAGTATAAGTGGCAGAGCTTTATTTCTTGGTGATAGTCTTGTATCATGGGTAAGAAAGAAGCAAGATTAAGTATCCTTATCTACAATAGAAGAATAATAAACTGTAGTAGCTTCTTGTTGCACTCAAATATTATGGATGAAATATAATTTGAAGGAGATGATGCTCTAATTTGATGAACCCATTCCCATTCTTTGTGAAAATACTAGTGCTATAAACACTTGAAAGAATCCAGTAATGCAATTAAGGACAAAGCATATTACAATTAAATAACATTTTCTAAGAAAGGAGGTCGTAGAAAAAGAAGTGAAGTTGGATTATGTTGAAACCAAGGAGAAAGTAGTAGAAATTTTCACAAAACCACTTCCTACAGATAATTTTGAGTATCTCTAAATGATGCAGACCCAGGAGGCTCAATTATGCTGATTAGGCCTATTTTCCAAAGCAACATGCCTTTAAACCTATCATAGGATCATGAAACCTTGAGGCAGCAGTTCATATTCCTTCAAACCTCCAAAATCACAAAAATATTCCATTGGTACGGACAAACACATGTCAAACTTGAAAAACCTTGTTTTAGGCACAATTCATGAGGGTTTATTGAAAATGAAACTTACAAAGCCTCCCAGACCATGCCACCCACTTAGACACTCATATTTTATCCCCAATATGCTCAAAAGTTCATAAAATAGCCATACCTAACTTCCCATTGTCCAATTCAAGACTATACCCATCAAACCATGCACCTTTCCAATGGAATCCACCCCAGAGGCTCTCACGAAGTTATGAAAATCACTTAACCTGCACAAAAAAAAGTATTAACATGTTTATTATGCCTATCTAAGCCTATCCACCAAGTTATAGGTCTTCACAGTGGGTGGAAGGCTTAGAATGGCATTTTGACTCCTCTCACAACCCCCAAAACAGTGTAAATAGGCAGCTTCAGAAAAATAATGATTTCTCCCTCAATATGAACGTTCAAATCCTCAAATCAAATGAATTTGAAATTTAACTCATATTTATACACATTCCAAATGATTTTTAGAGCCAAAAGATACTGTACGGATCCGTACCAAGCCTGCAAAGTTCAGGAAAACAGGAAAAACATGGGGTTTGAGATCACCCGGCAATAAAACAAGGATATCTCACTCAATTTTTAATGAAATCACACCATTCCAACGCCAAAAGAAATTTTATTCAATTATCTATCCAACCATAATAGGTTTGTAGTGTAAAACAATACGTACAGGTCGTACAATGCACGGGATCCGCAATTTCTTAATGGAAAATACAAAAAAACAACAAATTTCTTATTAGAAACTCATTCCAAACTTCTTCAACAGCCTCCCTTCGAGATATTCTCACAATATATCATGTTTCCACCTTCAAATAACCCCTTGAACCAACCAACTACCATAACCACCCTTTGTTAGAGTCTAAGATGACAATTTTTGCCAATTTTGTTCTTAATCACTATCCCATTACAACTTGATCAACTTGATTTTGCAAATACCACCTAACTGACCTATTAAGCCCTCCAATACATTTAAAATGGTCATTGAGACCTTATTTAACATGGAATAAGACCCTACTCCCCATATCCCTTAAAACTCATGATTTCACATGGCTTTTGCATTATGAATCAAACTGACAAATTCAACTAAATGATTCAAAACCTTTTCAAATTACATTATGACTGGTCCTTTAGACCTTATTAAGCATAAATGAACACAAGACACACCTAGGTATCAACTTAGACTTCACAAGGTGTAGGTGCTCTTGCACCATACACCCCCCCACAAAAAGGACTCTTGCCCCAAGAGTGGAAACTTGTTCTTGGCCCTCTCATTTCCGCTTCGAGCATCTTCAGACTTGGTACTGATCTCTTTAGTCCTGGATCAAAATTTGGTGTTGTTCTAAGCCTTAGACCTGCAGAAAAATAGACATTAGAATCATATAAACCTGCTCTCTTCCTTTCTCCACCCATACATAGATAGCTCCTCACCATTCCTTGCACATTCTGCCTTATTGGCTCTGTGATCAGACCTGCATACCTCTGCGTAATTTGTTCTTTTTGTAATGCCCCTAGACTTACCATGTCACCATCCTCTTGTACCCCTGCACTAACAACTTTATCCTCTTTTGCATTACCAAATTTCACTTGTCTTTTAGCAACCTTCATACTAATGGGACACACCATGGTCCCAACAACTACTTCACCCTGTCCTTCATACTCCTTTGCACACTTAGCACTTACCTTGATCAAATCAGACTTAGGCTTGAGTTCTCTCTCTGCCCCTTGCAAAAACAAACTCCATACTGTCTTAACATCATTTGTGGGTGCCTTCCCTGCTATCACAACACCACCAATCTATTCTAAACCCACAACCATATTAGACTTACTATCCTTAGGCCTTAAAGGCTCCTTCTTGCCAAACAACACTACCTTAGACTTACCCTTATCCCTTACACTTGTTTTCAAGGGAAGCAACTTAAAAGTTTTGTCCTCCTTCTTGATGGTGTATGTGTTCTCCCAGACATCATATATAGACCTCCTATCAAATTTCCAAGGCCTCCCTAAGAGTACATGACAACAATCCATTAGCAAAATATCACATAGAACCCTATCCTTATACTCTCCAATCTGAAAATCAACATATGCTTGCTCTTTTACCACCAAAGTTTGATTATCATTGACCCAAGAAACTCTATAAGGTGATTCATGAGGCAAATTTTCCAAACTCAACTTATCCACCATCTCCCTAGACACTAGATTATCTTGAGAACCAGAATCAATGACAACTTGACACACTTTACCTTTGCTTTTGTATGTAGTTCTGAATAGACTCCTCCTTTGACTCAATTCTTCCTCCTTGGATGCTTGCAACACAGTTCTCCTTATCATGAGTGCCTCTCCTTCTTCTGATGTAAGGTTGACTATAGGTGAAGTCCCACTCTCTTCATCTTCATGCACTAGTTGATTCCTCTGTTCTCCACCATAAGAGCTTGAGCCTTGCTTTTCAGGGCATTTAAAGGCTAGATGTCCTAGCTGATTGCAAGTGTAGCATCTTCCTGAGAATTGATAGGAACCTCTTCCTCCACCAAATCTGCCTCTTGAACCTCTCCATCCACCTCTGGAATCAGATTGATCTTGGTCCTTCTTGTCATCTCCTTGAATCTCATTGTTTACCTTGAAATTAGGATTGAATCCTCTTCCTCTAGAAGTGTTGCCTCTTCCTCTTGCTACTTTGTCTTGCCTTCTCTTAATTTTCTCCTCCACCCTGATAGCCATTTGATAACAATCCTCTACACTCCTAGGGTTAGCCAAAACCAATTCATCCTGTATATTAAGCCTTAAACCACCAACATATCTAGCAATCTTTTCATCTTCATTCTCATGGTGACCAGATCTTAAACTCAATTTATAAAACTCCTCAGTATAAGACTTAATATCCATTTCCCTTTGTCTTAAGTTTTGCAATCTCTTAAACAATTGAACTTGGTGATCCTTGGGTAAGAATTTACCTTTGATTTTTGATATCATCTTATCCCATGATGTGATCTTGGACTTTCCTTGCTTCCTCCTCTCAGATTGAAGGTAATCCCACCATACCAAAGCATGACCCTGCAACTTAGTTTTTGCAATCTTGACCCTTTGTTCTTCAGGAACCTCATCACATTCAAAATGGTTATCAATTGCAGCAATCCAATCCAATAGTTCTTCATCATTTAAACTACCACCATACTTAGGAACATCAAGTTTTACCTTAGGCTTGTCAGTCTTCACTGCTTTCAGCAACCTTGCAATTCTTTGATCCTCTGGAGTAAGCTCTTCTTCCACATCTTCAAACTCCTCATCTTCCTCATCTTCAGTCTCAGTCTCTTCCACTTCCCTTCTTTTGTTTGTCTCCAAGGCTATGACTCTCTCTTCCAACTCTCTGAGTTCTCTTGCATGCCTATCTTTCATCTCCTTCATCTCTTTAGCCATATCATTCTTCTTTGGAGGCATCTTGTCAACCTTGCCTCTTCTTCAACCCTGCAAAATGAAAATAGATCTACTTCCTGATGCTCTGATACCACTATGATGCAGACCCAGGAGGCTCAATTATGCTGATTAGGCCTATTTTCCAAAGCAACATGCCTTTAAACCTATCATAGGACCATGAAACCTTGGGGCAGCAATTCATATGCCTTCAAACCTCCAAAATCACAAAAATATTCCATTGGTACGGACAAACACATGTCAAACTTGAAAAACCTTGTTTTAGGCACAATTCATGAGGGTTTATTGAAAATGAAACTTACAAAGCCTCCCAGACCATGCCACCCACTTAGACACTCATATTTTATCCCCAATATGCTCAAAAGTTCATAAAATAGCCATACCTAACTTCCCATTGTCCAATTCAAGACTATACCCATCAAACCATGCACCTTTCCAATGGAATCCACCCTAGAGGCTCTCACGAAGTTATGAAAATCACTTAACCTGCACAAAAAAAAGTATTAACATGTTTATTATGCCTATATAAACCTATCCACCAAGTTACAGGTCTTCACAGTGGGTGGAAGGCTTAGAATGGCATTTTGACTCCTCTCACAACCCCCAAAACAGTGTAAATAGGCAGCTTCAGAAAAATAATGATTTCTCCCTCAATATGAACGTTCAAATCCTCAAATCAAATGAATTTGAAATTTAACTCATATTTATACACATTCCAAATGATTTTTAGAGCCAAAAGATACTGTACGGATCCGTACCAAGCCTGCAAAGTTCAGGAAAATAGGAAAAACATGGGGTTTGAGACCACCCGGCAGTAAAACAAGGATATCTCACTCAATTTTTAATGAAATCACACCATTCCAACTCCAAAAGAAATTTTATTCAATTATCTATCCAACCATAATAGGATTGTAGTGTAAAACAATACTACAGGTCGTACAATGCACGGGATCAGCAATTTCTTAATGGAAAATACAAAAAAACAGCAAATTTCTTATTAGAAACTCATTCCAAACTTCTTCAACAGCCTCCCTTCGAGATATTCTCACAATATATCATGTTTCCACCTTCAAATAACCCCTTGAACCGACCAACTACCATAACCACCCTTTGTTAGAGCCTAAGATGACAATTTTTTGCCAATTTTGCTCTTAATCACTATCCCATTACAACTTGATCAACTTGATTTTGCAAATACCACCTAACTGACCTATTAAGCCCTCCAATACATTTAAAATGGTCATTGAGACCTTATTTAACATGGAATAAGACCCTACTCCCCATATCCCTTAAAACTCATGATTTCACATGGCTTTTGCATTATGAATCAAACTGACAAATTCAACTAAATGATTCAAAACCTTTTCAAATTACATTATGACTGGTCCTTTAGACCTTATTAAGCATAAATGAACACAAGACACACCTAGGTATCAACTTAGACTTCACAAGGTGTAGGTGCTCTTGCACCACTAAAAAAGGTTGGGGGTTTTTTCTCCCTCCTCTCGAATCAAGAGGAAGCATAGGTTAAGGGGGAGTGTTAACTCCTTACCACAAGAAGGCTTGGTGGTCTTGCAGAGTGTTTCAAAAGTAGTGTGGTATGGACTCATGGGGAGTCTATTTGAGAAATATGTTTTCGGATTGTGCAAAAATTGATTGACCTTTTCCATTGATTTCAAAGGAGGAAAAATAGGACTCAAAATGCTAAATAATCTAAGGGGAGAAAGAACTCAAGTGATGTGGTTTCTTGATCCTAACACATCAGATATGTCTTTGTGTGTGGTTGGCATTTTTTTGTTTACCATCAATGATAAAGGGGGAGATTGTTGAACATAGGTTTTCATTGATGTCAAAGGAGTGATGTCTCAGGAGTAATGTTTGTTGAGTAGTGAGAATTAAATATAATTATACTTTAATATCATAGGGATAAGGTTAGAAAAAAAATGATAATTGTACTATCATATTAGTACATTTTAAGTATAATGAAGAAGACCGATTGTAGTACACTTGCAATATCATTCTTGCATATATTCATGTTGATAGAGGTAATTGAAAAGTATAATACATAATGTGTTGGTTTAATGTGGTTGTTGACATATCATGCTCCCTTTGATGTCCCATCATTGATAACCAATCTGAGAAATCCCCCATTAGCCATCTTGCATGTTTTCTCCTTGAAGTTTCCTAAATTTTGCTAAGTCCTAGAATTTTGGGTTTTTGAGTTGTCTCTTACCTGCTTACTCGCATTATTTATCCATCGCTCCTTCTCCTTTCCCATCTTTCCTCTAAGTCTTTTTCCCTTCGGCCTTCATCCTTTCTCTTTACTCTTTACCAATATCTAAAGGTAAGTCACAAGCCTTACCTCTGATCACCGAAGCTCGATTAAGTTTCAAGACTTATCTAAGTCTTGGTTTATCGGACTTCGGGGGTTGGCCTTCCCTCTTTCCTCTTCCATTTAAATTTTCTTCTATTAGACTTCATCCTTCATCCTTTGAATTTTCATCTTATCTCTTACCTTCAGAGGTAAGAGGTAAGGCTTCCCTCCGATTTTTGAAAGATTAGTTTTTCTAGCTTTTGGTCATTGCCTGGACTTCTTCGAAATATCAAAGGGACTTCTTCAGTCTCTCCGCTATTATTTTGTCTCCCCAATGGATTCTTTTTAGAATTTGACTAAGTTTTGAATGCATTGAATTTCAGGGGTAAGACTTATCCCTTACCTCTGATTTTTAGAGGTAAGCTTTCCCTCTCACCCTCAATGCTTCCTTTCTTCTTCATGCTCTACTCCTCCTTTCTTCTAAGTGTGTGGTAAGTTGTAAGGATGACTCCCGACTCTTGACTGCTCAATCTCTAACATCTATCAGATGCATTTTTCAAATCTCCAATTAATTTATTCATTCTTGTAAAGTCTTTTGATGCCCAATTCCCCGACCTTTCAGCATTTTGACATGTTTTTTGGGTGACATTTTTAATGCTCGATTCAACTTTTGAGTGGCTTGTCTTGGTTCCTAGGCTTCAAGGATGAAATTAATTGCTTCCCTTACCTTCTACAAGTGTATTTTATGGGTGCTCATGCCCATTTATTTCTCTTTGTTTACTTTCTTGGCAGATCTATACCCTAGTCACATCTTTCACAGAATGGCTCCATTATTGCATGCACAATATTTTTTGCTAACCCTAGTTAGGGTGAGGGTTCGACTTGTGCTTCTCTAGGGTTTTTCTATTGGAGACACTACATTTTTTGCATTCTACCATTGTAAGGATTGGTTCTAATCTTTTATGTTAATAAAATTCAAACTTTATCACTGTTATCCCTTGCATGTTTGAGTAAAATCCATTTACCTTCATGTTTGAGTATGTGATTTAGTTTTTCATTGATTTACTATGCTATTTAGAAGTAGGAAGAAACATTTTTTTATCTTGGTGCATCACCTTCCTTTCATTTCATGTTATATTTCTACCCCTTTTCCTCTATGATTTGTTAGATTAGGGTAGTAATAGGTTCATTTTTAGGTTAGACCAACACATTTGCACTTAGTTTAGAAGAGGAAGTCATCCTTCTCCATAGATTCAACCTCATACGTGCAAAGGTCCCACACCTTGAGGTCATTTCTATTTTGTTATTGGAATGTTGAACTTTGTGTTCAGTAGGGTGCAATTTCATGTGACAATAGTTTTTGGCACACTAAGTGGGACTACTTCTCTCCATTGAAGAATTTGGTGTTTTCTTCAATGCATCTTTCCTTTCGAGGAATATCTTCAAACACCATGGTGACTCCATTCAAAATCAGCTAGTTCAAGCAGCCTAGTTTCATTTCATGTCATTGAGGAAGTGGTGCCTTCTTCAACGTTTCATCATTTGGAGGTGTTCTTCCTACACCTAGCAACTTTGTAACTCAATTTGGGTGACTCCTTTGGTATGTACCCAAAATATTTGGTTGGGAAGTCCTTTGCTATTAATTTGTAATTTTTGAGGTGTTTCCTATGCACTATAGAGTGTTATGCAAGTAGTTTTGCAATTGGTTCAGTCTTAAGTCAAGAAGGTAGACCGATGACTTTCTTCAATAAAAATATCAATGAAACCAAAAGAAAGTATTCATCATATGATCTAGAGTTGTATACAATGGTGCATGCCCTTAAATAAGTGGAGACACTACCTTTTTCCCAAGGAGTTCATTATTTTCACCGACAACCATGCTTTGAGTTTATTGAATAGTCAAGACAAGCTAATTCAGAGACATCTGAAGTGGGTAGAATATTTGTAGAGCTATACCTTTACTATTAAACACAAGAAAGGCTTGTTGCAAGGTGTGACCCTTGGTCTCCTCTTCCTATGGTAGGCATAGTACAGTGTGGTGCTTGGGCTTCATGACATGGTTTAACTGCCTCTTGTGGATCTTGATTTTGTATAAATCCAACAGTTGTATCGGGCATTAATAGGTCAATATTTTGGTGCAATGGTAGTCGCCTATGTAATAATTTCTATCGGAGCAGAGGTCACAGGTTCAAACCCCACGCTTTCCCTAGGGGGGATTGTTCAAAGGTGTGACCCTTGGTCTCCTCTTCATATGGTAGGTGTAGTCTAGCATAGTGCATGGGCTTTGTGACATGGTTTAACTGCCTCCTGTGGATCTTGATCTTGTATAAATCCAACATTTGTATCAGGCATTAATGGGTCGATCTTTTGGTGCAATGACAACCACCTATGCAACAAGGCCAAGCCAACAAGGTAGCTAATGCTCTAAGCCAGAGGTCAATGTTGGTGCATGAAATGAAACTTTAGAGTGTGGGAATATATGTATTGAAGGACATGTATGCTAAAGATGATGATTTCAAAGAGGTATATACTATTTGTGCTTAGTTTAAAGATTCTTTTCATGATGAGTATTTTGATTCTTTGTTGCAAGGTGGCTTGTTGTTTAAAGGAGCTCAATTATGTATACCAAGGTTCTCTATGAGAATAAATTTTATAAAGGAGAAACATTGTGGAATTTTAGGAGGACATTTTGGGGTTGATAAGACATTGGATCAAGTAAGAAGGTTCTACTTTTGGCCAAAAATTCAAGTATATGTTAGAAAGTTTGTAGAAACTTGTACAATCTACCAAAGAGCCAAGGGTTCTACTTCTAATGTAGGACTTTATCAGCCCTTACCAATACCTAAAAGATCATGGGAGAGTCTAAGCATGGATTTTGTATTAGGTTTTCCAAGAACTAGAAGGGTTTATGATAGTGTGTTTGTTGTGGTTGATAGATTTAGTAAAATGGCTCACTTCATTCCATAAAAATTTACAAATGATGCTTCTCATATTGCAAGGTTATTCTTCAAAGAAATTTTTAGGATTCATGGTCTTCCATTAACAAGTGTATCTGATAGGGATTCAAAGTTTATTGGTCACTTTTGGAGGACCCTTTGGAGGAAGCTTGGAACTAATTTTTCCTTTAGTACTACCTATCATCCACAAACAGATGGGAAGACTGAAGTGGTCAATAGATCACTTGGAAATCTCTTGAGATATCTCACCAAGGATCATGGAAAACAATGGGACTTAGTTCTTCCTCAAGCTGAATATGCTTACAATGATTTGGTCAATAGAAGCATTGGGAAAATCCCTTTTGAAGTGGTGTATGGTCTAAAGCCAAGAGGTGTATTTGAGATTAGGGATTTAACAAGGATGGGGAAGAGAAGTGTTGAAGGTGAAGCATTTGTAAAATCTATGAAGGAGATACACCATCAAGTTAGAGACAATTTGCAAAAGAGTGTGGATAAGTACAAGAAACATGTTGATTTGAAAAGAATGGATGTACAATTCAAGGTGGGAGACTTGGTCCTTTCACATTTGAAGAAGGAAAGGTTTCCAAAGGGAAAGTATACCAAGTTTTTGATGAAGAAAATTAGGCCTTGCAGAGTGGTCCATAAATTTGGGGCTAATGCATATGAGATAGAACTCCCTCTGGAGTTTCTATCTCCCCTATCTTTAATGTTGCTGATTTATACCCTTTCAATGGATTTGTGGATGTAGGTACAGGTTTTGATACATATTTTTATGATGAAGAGTGGGTCAAATACCTACCACCCACTGATCCATTGAATCTTGAAGCCATCTTAGACACAAAAGAGGTGAAAAGAACAAGGCATAAAGTCTACAATGAATATCTTGTGAATTTGCAAGGTTTACCCACTAAAGATGCAAGATGGATGTCAGAGGAGGATATTAAGAAGTATGGAACATCAGTGCAAGACCTGATCTCAGGTGGACAACTGATATTCTTTTCTCTCCGGGTGTATGGTGTAGGAGCACCTAGGCAATTTTGTCATTGTGATGCAATTTTGTGTCTAGACTTGAGTTTGTGTGTTTTGTCATGTTTTTGATGTAATAAGGATGAATGGAGATCATATTTGATGTATTTGATTCATGTAGGGTCATTTTCTGGTGTTTTGTAAATATTGACAAAATGGTGTAAATGTTGCTTTGCAACTTGATAATTTTTTTCTTTATGAGGAAGTTGAACAGTCACCTTTTGAAAATTGATGGGAAACCATTAGGGTTCTATTAAAACATGTTTATAAAGCCTCACAAGCTTCAAGTCAGGTCTATTGAAGACTTTTGGATGACAAGAAATATAAAAAACACTCTATTTTATACATACTTTATGTGTTTCCTATAGTTTTCTTGTTTTGTATGACCCCATACAATGGAGTTATGATCTGAAACTTATGTGAAAGATTGAAGGAGTGAATCTACTATGTTTTTAACTTAGTTGCATTGATTTTCATTGAGGAATAAAGAAGTTTGAAGCCTTTTCTTGAAAACCATTTGAGAAACCCTCAATTTAAGGGTTTGAGAACAAAATCATGCATTGCAGCTTATTCCACTATTGAATCTTGGCCAAACTCGGTGGAATGGAAGGATTTAGGTTTATTTCAATGTTTTTATTTTTTTTTAGAGCAAGGAATGGAGTTTGGGATGGTTTTCTCCATGTCCTAGCCTAACATCTTCATGTGTTAGGCTTAGGTAGGTTAGAGATTTGATAGGACAACAAATTGGTAATGAAGTCTGATGATAAAAACTAAATTTTGGGACCCTATGTGACATGTTAGAACTACTGCTGTGGAGTTTTAGTGATTGAGGGTTGAAATTTTTTGAAGGTGCTTTGGAAAAGTGGCTTAATTTGGCCTTGTTTCAACATAGCAGGTCAAGTTTGATGATTTTTTTCCAAAACAACCTAACTCACAAATGAGATATGTTAAAATTGAGTCTAATGAGTGTTGGAAAGAGACATTGCAACTATCATCTGGTGTTGTCATTGATGGAAACCCTATGCATTGACAAGGTGCACATTCAAGCCTATTGACAATTAGATTGAATTCAGTCGAGGCAGAACAGGGTATCTGGTAACTTAGCACTCATTGATCCGTGCATACACTTCAAGTTGCCATTTTGTGTTGTGCATCTCAAGAAATTATTATTGAGGTATTATCTATCTTGTGTTCAATGCGCAATGGCTCATACCAATTATCATAAGAGTTAGGAAACTTGGTTGACATATTCTCAGTTCTGTGTGTATTAAGGCCAACTTTATAAATATATTAGTCGAGAATGTATGTGAGTTAATCATTTGAACATCTATTTGATTGTATATGTTTGTATGGGTCTTAGCCGAGTTGTGGTTGACCATTGAGGATACGCATGGCATATTCCTCATTATGTGAGCCGATAGTTGTAATTTTGGTGAAGCCGACAAAGTGCAAATAAATCCCATGTAGCAGATATATACTTGATCTTTCATATCATTTTGGTGTGTGTAAAAGTTGTGTGTGTATCCCAATCACAAGTTAAAGCAAAGCAGAGGTGAGAATAAGCATAGTTTCACTTGCGTATAGAAAATTTTTGTGGTGTGTGTTAGCAAAGAAAAATAGTATTACAGAATCAGACTGTAAGGCAGCAGATCAATTATCATACTTAATCTAGAACTGTAATCATGAATTTTAGATTCCATCATCGCAGTTCAAATCTTCAGATGGATTTAATCTGAACTCTTTTCTTTGAGCAATGAGCTCTAGGGAGTGCACCTAAATGCAAGTGCATTCCCCTTTTGTAATCTTCATTTTGAGTATACTCAAAATCGTACTTGTGGATTGGCCATCCACCGTGGTTTTTCCCCTAACAGGGTTTCCACGTAAAAATCTTTGTGTTATGGTGTTGTGTTTGGTTTTTTTTTTATGGATTATTGTTGAATGTTATTAATGTTGTGAAGTTAAATATTGTCAAATTTAACTATTGCAAAACACTGATTCACCCCCCCTCTCAGTGTGCCTTGTTTCCAACAATTGGTATCAGAGCTAGATTCTCAGAAGAAGAAGTCTAACAGCTTGGGGAAATCTTGGAGATAATTTCAATGGATTCAGGTAGTATTGAACAATAGCTTATGGTAGCTCTAGATGATCTTGACCAGTCAAAATTTGAAGTCTAGAAACTTCAATCGAATCTTAAGGATGCAAAAAAAATCATTGAGTCTCTAAAAGACAAGATCAACAAATCAAGAGACAAGAGAAAGGAACTTTGTGATTAGATTCAACAGAAAGAGAATAAGAGCACTAAAGATGAACAATCAATAAAAGCCTTGAAAGAGAAGAATGAAGAATGTGAAAATCTAACCTAGGACAATACAGTCCTAAAGGTTGAAATAGAATCCATCACGATGAGAATGACCAAAGAGATTGAAGACAAAAAGAAGAATGAAGAAAAACTGACTCAATCCCTAAAAGAAAAATATGAGGTATGTAGTTGATTGGATGATAATTGGAAGTATAAAGAAACAAAGGAGAAGCACTTGAAAGACAATCGGATGATCTCAGAAATGAACTTTCTATTGAAAATGAATACAAAGAAAAGTTCAAAGCTAGTTCTGTCATGCTTAATGAGTTCATTGATAATCAGAGGACTCATGATGACAAAAGAGGTCTTGGATATGTAGAAGGAGAAAGTTCAAAATTTGGACAAAATAATACTAGTCAGAGGAATTCAGGACAAAGACAATTCAAGCAAGGAAATCAAATGAACCAACCTAGAAGGTATCTTGTAAGACAACCTAATGCTTAGAGGTTTAATGGATACTATTTTAATTGAAATTTTTTTGGACACATGGCTTCTCAATGTAGAAGTAGGATGAATCAAAGTGGTCCACACTTCTCAAGTAAATGCTTCAATTGTCACAAGATTGGCCATAAGTCAAATGAATGCAAAATTATGATGAAACAATTTCATAGGAGTATCAGATGTTACACATGCAACAAACTTGGCCATATTGCTAACCAATGTAGATCAAAAGGAAACCAATAGAACAACTCTTCTAGAAAGAGAAACATTGTATGCTACAAATGCAACAAGTTCGGTCATATTGCAACACATTTCTGGAACATAAAAGGTCTGGTAAATCAAAAGAGAAAT
Organism: Sequoiadendron giganteum; assembly: GCA_007115665.2. Lineage (NCBI taxonomy): Eukaryota > Viridiplantae > Streptophyta > Pinopsida > Cupressales > Cupressaceae > Sequoiadendron > Sequoiadendron giganteum. Next base: position 256,793,806 of record CM021103.1, read on the forward strand.
ATTTAGAAGGATGTGAAAGGAAAAGGCAAGATCTTTGTAGATGAAATCAAGCAAAAAATGCAAAAGAAATGGGTAAAGAAAGAACCCTCTACTGAAGAAAGTGTGCCAGCACCAGAACCTACTTCTGGGAATTCCTCCGAGAATTAGTCTCAGGCCCTTGGCCTAGGGGGAGTATTAAAGTAAATCAGATGAACCCCTAACCAGCAAGTGATCCTGAATGTGGATGCACTTAGTAGATGCACAATTGATCAACAAATGTTACTAAACTCATTAGTGCAAGTGGTATGTCAAATTAGAGGTTCACAGATGATTTATTTGTCACGGTATATAGATACAATGTAACCAGATGTATTAGGGAAAAGTGCATTTATTGTGACAAATTTTTTAGGTATACGAGTGATGAAAGGTCACTTCTACTCCTCATTTGTCACTTTTCTATCTCGAGTGAAAGAAGTTGGAGAGCTCCAAGTGACCCTAAGGCGAATTGAGGCAAAAATAAAGTGTGAAGGTGATTCAGCAATTAATTTTGCATCCAATGAAAAAAGGTATTTATCAAGAACTTCTCAGTTTTTGTGATTTGCTAGATGAATACTCCTTTAGTGGTCAAAGTTCAGGATAGACCTCATCCCCAATTTAAATTGCATCCCCACAAGTCTTTAGAGACAAACCCACTAGGGGCATTTTCATCAGTTTTGCATGGAGTGATGCATATAGAGGATATTAGGATTTATATACATGTAAAAATTGAGGATCTGGGAAGAAATCAACGTGTGAATTTGTACAATAATCATATAGTTGATGAGAATTTCAGTATAAAACAAGAAAACCAAATCTTGGAATCAAAGAAATTTATTTTGATGGTTAAATTTCTCGTGTTCATGGAGTCAGAGTGGGTATGCTATGTCTTGAGTCGGGTACATGACAAATTCATGTGGCTTACTATTCCCTTCAAAATCACCAAGGAAGCCATTAGTGTAGTAACTGGTTTGAATTCCTCAGGTGGTCTACCTGTCCTGAAGTGAGTGAAAAATTAAACCTTCACTGACACCATAGGCTCGACATATGATAGAAGAGAAATGTATGTTGATAATATTGCTCATATAAATGTCTGATTTGCATATATGGTAATAGGCTATAATATTTATCATTCTAGCCGAGAAAACTCTATATCTGGTACGTCAATTTACACCACCTACCAAATTGTCAAAGAAAACATGGACTATGATCTTTGTGAATTATTAAGAAGCCATTTGATGGAAAACCTTATGAAGATCAAAAAGGACAAGAAAAAATCCTTCAAATATGGTAGTCTACTTTTATGTCTATTTTTCTATTTCATGGAGCAAGTTCTAGGTGTTGGAAAAGTTCAATGGTAGAAGAACATTCTGGTAGCCGAACAGATCTAGAACCTATTGTTCAATTTCACAGATATGAAAACCAAAAATTCAGAAATTTGGGGTTATTTCAAAACCTTTCAAGCCAGCATGCAAGCAAGGGAAAGAATTCCCACCACCATTGTGGAGAAATACAAAGACTCAATTTTCTTCATGGTGAACATTGATCAGTGTCTAATGGAAGCAGCAGATCCAAGAACTATTTGGATCATGCCGATGGGCTATGAGGTTGAGGAAAATATTTTGGAAATGTATGCTCAGCATCTATTAAGAAAACCTGGAGATCTGCCCGAAGAGAGATTTGGCACTTATGTAGAAAAGCATACCCAAATCCATAATGAGCTCAAGAAACCAGCTGCAACTAAAAGAATAAGAAAATAAGTTGAAGTTATTGTATAATGTTTGGGTGTATCCACAGAGGAACTAAGTGAAGTCAAGGAGAAAAGGAAGAGTGAAGCAGTAGTAGGGCTTACTACAAAAAAGGGAACAAAAGCTCAATCATCCAGTCTGGTAGCACCGCCTGTCCAAATTACAAAAACTAGAAGCTCAGCATCTCACTTAGCTCCTTCAGCAAAATCCACTCCTATGAAAATTTAAGGAAAAAGGTCCGAAAAGGAAGCCCAAGGAAAGAAAAGAAAAAGAAAAAGAGTTTACATGACTATTTATGATGATGAGGAAATAGAATTTGATGAAAATGTCAAGGAGTTCAAGCGGCAAAGTACTAAAGTAGCCTCAACACCAAAACCCTCTGGTACAAATACTCAGGCAAAGAAGAAGACCAAAATTGATGCACCTGGTATGTCTGTTGACCAAATCAAAAAGGAAATGATTTTAGATGGAAATATTAACCCGCTTTCTCACTGGTATGAATCTTTCTCTGAATCTGATAAAATAATTTTAGAAGAAGCTACAATAAAGTACATGAATATTTTTTATAAAAAAATTGGTTAAAATTATGTCTAGCCTCCCAAAAGGTTTGTATGACATTTTGGAACCAAGGAGATTAAGTTCCCTAGCTAAAGAAGAAAGAATGAGAGAAAGATTTCTTGCAAAACTTTGTCCGAAAATATTTGTGGAAGAAATGAAAGCATTCTTGAACAAAGTTAAGAAGCAGTATAGAAGAAAATATGGGGTAAATAAAATGATGATTGGTCTAGTAGATGAGATCACTCATGAAACACATCAAATTCTGAAAGAGTTTCTCTTGAAAGACAAAATCAAAATTGCATCTGACAAGACTCATATAGATAATGTCTCATCTAATCCTATTCAAGATGCAGAAGTAGAAATCTCACTTCAAGAAATAAACACAGAAGTTGATACAAATGTGAATGCTCAAGTTAAATTGGTAGAAAATACTGAAGAGAAGTCAAAAGATTCAACTAAGGAAGAAATAGTTGAGGAAAAGAAAAGTGATATAAAAATGAAGTCAAGAGACATTGTCGAGACAGTTAATAAATTCTTGGTGGAGCATAAGGAAGAGATTGAGACCAAACTAATTAGAGGTCCCATTGACCTGTCCACTTTCAGGTCAATCTAGATAATGAAGGCTGCTTCATTTGCCCAAGTTAAAGCTCAAGAGGAATTGCTAAAATCTCATATGGAATATAGTGAATTGTTGACTCTTGCATCCAGAGCACTATAAAAGTTCATACCTTCATTTGTAAAGGATCTGACTGAATATTCATCCAGTGAACTAAAGAGACTCATCAACTCAATGGACACTCATTTTGAGTCAATTGAAAAATCTGTGTTGGCTAAAGTCCGAAAGGAATGTGATGAAAAAGATTTAATAGTCTGGAGGTATTGATTGCCCAACACAAATTCACCTTGGTTACATGTGTCAAACACATATAGGAAACCTTATCTGAAGGAGGAAAGATTTACAAATCCTTCTTGTCTTTTTCTAAGTTTCCTAGAAGCAAATGACAAGAAGATAAAAGACCTGGAGAGTCAGCTAGCAGTTATCTCAAAGGAATTTGATCCACTATGTGGTGGAGTTGGAAAGATTGAAGGTGAAGTTATGTCTCTTCTCAACCAAATAAAAGGATTGCAACATAAAAATGATAAATTTATCTCCAGAATCGTTGAACTCAGAAGCATTATAAGTCCCAAAATGGATGTATTGGGTAGTTCTTTAAAAGAAGGAGAAGAAAATTTGGTTTTCAATAATCCCACTAGTTTGGAATCCACAGAAACACTATCATACCTAATCTGTGGACATATAACAATAATGGAAAGCTAGATAAACGTCTGGGATTCAAACTTGAAGCAATTAAAGAAAGATTTTGCAGACAACTTTTAACTTTTGTAAGGTAAAGAAGTATCCTTGTACAATCAAAATTTTGATTATCTTTTTGGTATGTGATCCCTATCTTTTCCATTGATTTCAAAGGGGGAGAAGTGGTGTGAAAAATGCATAATCAACTCAAGGGGAGATCAGTATTCCTAGAATTTTGGATAGAATTTTTTATTTTTATTTTGATTTGTAGTATAATCTATCTTGGTACTGATCCAACACTTAGTCATTTTTCACTAAGTGTTTCCATCAATGCGAAAAGGTGAGATTGTTGGCAAGACACATTGCAATTGTCATCTGGTGTTTTCATTAATGGAAACCCTATGCATTGATAAGGTGTGCATTCAAGCCTATCGATAGTCAGATTGAATTCAGTCAAGGCAGAATAGGGTATCTGATAACTTAGCACTCATCGATCCATGCATACACTTTAATTTACCATTTTGTGTTGTGCATCTTTGGCAATGATTATTGAGTTATTATATATCTTGTGTTCAATTTTTAGTGGCTCATACCAATTATCATAAGAGTTAGGAAACTCGATTGACGTATTCTTAGTTCTTCATGTATTAAGGCCAACTTTATAAATATATTAAGTCATGGATTTATGTGAGTTAATCATTTGAATATCTATATGATTGTATATATTTGTATGGGTCTTAGCCAGGTCGTGGCCGACCATTGAGGATACACATGGTATACTCCTCATTATGTGAGCTGACAGGTGTAATTTTTGTGAAGCCGACAAAGTGCAAATAAATCCTATGTAGTGGATATATATACTTGATCTTTCGTATCATTTTGGTGTGTGCATAATTTATGTGTGTCTGAATTATGAGTTAAAATAGAGCAGAGGTGCGAATAAGCACAGTTTCACTTGCACATAGAAAATTTGTGTGGTGTGTGTTAACAAAGCAAAACAGTATTGCAAAATCAGTCTGTAAGGCAGAAATTCAATTATTGTACTTAATCTGGAACTGTAATCAAGCATTTTAGATGATATCATCTCAGTTCAAATCTTCAGATGGTTTTAATCTGAACTCTTTTCTTTGAGCAGTGAGTTCTAGGCAATGTTCCTAAATGCAAGTGCATTCCCATTTTGTAATCTTCATTTTGAGTATACTCAGAATCATACTTGTGGATTGGCCATCCACCGTGGTTTTCCCCTAACAGGGTTTCCACATAAAAATCTCTATGTTATGATGTTGTGTTTACTTTTATGTTTATGCATTACTGTTGAATGTTATTAATGTTGTGAAGTTAAAGATTGTCAAAGTTAATTATTGCACAACATTGATTCACCCCCCCTCTTAGTGTGCCTTCTTTCCAACAATGGGTTTCTGAAATGGTCAAGAATTGGTGGAGAGATGGATTTATCTAAAAGATATGTTTAGAGAACTAGATTTGGAGACCTAGAAGAAGTATTGTGAAATTGTGGGTTAAGGCACCATAGTTAGGGATTGAGATTTGAAGAAGTTGATAAATTGTGTCGCTTGAACCTACTCCTCCCTGATCTACACCAGTGATTAATTAGATGAGGATAGTAATAGGTTCATGTCTTGGGTTAGACCAACACATTTTCACTTATTTTAGAAGAGGAAGTTGGCCTTCTCCGAAGATTCAACCTCATATCTACAAAAGTCCCACACCTTGAAGTCATTTCCATTATGTCATTGGAATGTTGAACTTCATGTTCAACAGGGTGCAATTTCATGTGACAACAATTGCCATTGATGTCAAAAGGTGTCATTGATGTTAAAGGAAAGATTAGTGAGGGCTTGAATGTCATTAAGCTTAGAGGATCAGGTTCTAGAAGAGTTGGTGCAATATGATGGAGAAAAGAACATGTTTTGTAAATTTTCAATGTTGCTCAAAAGGTTGCAAAGTTGTCATGAAATGTTGTCATAATATTGCAAAGGTCACTTCTAGAGGTTAGAAGAGAAAACTAAGGCTATATTTTATATGGATTTTTTGAGAAATTCTCAGAGATGTGAATTGAAAATTTAGAGGATGTGTGGTGTGATCAGAAATGATTTAAGTTTTCTCTCGGATAGAACTAGGGTTTTGAAATTAAACCCTAAGTGTTACAGTTATGGTGAATGTTCAAATCTTATGATTTGAATTTGACTGGATATTGATGGTATCAGGTTGTTTAAGCCATCACTTAAGCCATTTGATTTTTTCAAGACAATCAACCCATTTTTCTTAGCACTATAGGCTAGCAGTTTGTGTGCATCATATCAATCCTCTACATCACATTTTGCTTATTGTCATGACCTAGTGTTTGTATGATGTGTAATGATAGAGTTCAATGGTGGAGATTGGAGCATAGAGATCTAATGGCTATTGTGTGGTGTCTCTGCATCATTTTTTGGAGGTCAACTTGGTGAGTGCCTTCTGTGATATGCAATAAGAAAGGATCAACAACTTAGGATGGATGAAGGAAGATCTGGTGGTCATCATCTTACTACTTCACATTGTTTTTTTGAAGCAAGAATAAGGAAAGAAATGTGTGGTATGTTATGGCTAAATATTTAGTGGATTATGAAAAAAGAAGGGACAAATGGTGAAACAAGATTGCATCTCGAGGATTCTTCACATCGTATTAATGCTTCTTTACTACATGAAAATTTCCATGATACACTGAAGGGTTGTGATGGAGATAGAGATGGATCTTCTCTTCAAAAATGTGATGGATCAATAAGGAGGACATGTGCTCGGAATGAAAAATGGTAGAATGTAATTGCATTGTGATTATATCTCTTTGCATGCAAACGAAGTTGTGGTAGGAAAAGAGGATGTGATGGGAATTCAAAGACAAAGATGGTGTGATGGTAATCGCATGGATATTGCCATATCTCTTCATATCATGAATATGAACCTAATGATGTCTCAAGAAAAGTTGTGATACATGATGGTGTAGATTAATGACATCAGTCAAAACAGATTAATCCAACAATCATGTTTTAAAGTTAAAATGATGAAATGATATGGATGGATCGTGGTGCAAAGATAACAAATCAATGGCTCTCATTTGAATTTGAACCTCTCCAATGGATACAATAATGTGAATGAGGGTTTTGCCTACAAGTCGACATTGGGAAAGAATTTAATTGGCCTAGTTTCTCCAATGACAAATATGATTGAAGATTTGATTTGTAGAATGGTGGAAAAGACTACAAAGGTGATTGAAATCATAATCAATTTGAGAAAAAAGGGGAATGTATTAAATGCATAGTAGGGCTTAGGGTTTAGTAGGTTGCTATGATTATAAAATTCAATGAACTTGAATTTGATGGTGCTAGTGTATGGATAGGTACATATGTGGCTTTCTAAAGAAGATAATGAGTAAGCCCTAGTAGAGGATTTATACAAGTGTGTGTGTAAAGCTCAAGGAAATGATTGCAGGTTGATGAAGGTATGCAAAATTATGACAATTAGAATTTGTCGATGTAGTTGGGTGATATAGTATAGAGATCATAAGTGTGAGCTCTTGAGGCGGACAAAGAATGCACTGATAAAAAAATGGAAAGGTATAAAGGTTTGTGTGTGTGAATAAGTAGAACCCAAACAAAAATCAGAGAACTCTATCAAGGTTAACATTCAAGGTGTAGAATAGAGAGGTGCAAAGTAGAGAATTGAATTGCAAAGATAGAAACAAAGATTTATGCAGTTGCAAATAGGTTTGCAACATTGAATTGTGTTCAGTAGAAAAAATTGTATTAATTTGCATTGTAATTCTAATTGGTGGGTGCCATCAGATATTTGGGTAGGTGCTCAGTGTAGGGAGTTGGTGCTTCCTTAGAGTGGGTGCTCCTAAAACTAGGGGGTTGGTGTCTTCTTAGGGTGGGTCTCCCTAAACAAAATTGTAATCAGATATTTGCATTTTGATGTTGGATTAGGATAGTAGATCCTAGTAGCTTTTCTCACTGTGGTTTTCCCCATATTGGATTTTACACATATATCTTTTGTTATGGGCTATTTCAGGTGAATGTTTATTCATCTACATATTTAGTTTAGTTTGCACTAAATGGTTAAACTGAATTAATCCATGAAAATTGTTAAGGGTTAAAATTTATTAAATTTACATATTCACCCCCCTCTCAATAGATTTTTGTGTTCCAATAGAATGTTGGAGGTAAATTACTCAAGGTGGAGAGATTTCTCTAGCAATACAGTCATGTTCTATATTCCCTTTTGGATGTGAGTTTTGCTCTGTAATTTGGAAGGAGAGTATGTTTACACTTGTTCTTTCTTATTCCATAGTTTTTGGGATTTATAGTCAACATTAAAAAATATTAAAATAACAAAAGGGTCATTGTTCTTATCAATTAACCAGTTGGAGTTAGGGAATAGTGTGGAAGTGGCTTCCAGAGATAGTGTGGTATGTTGAAATAGGTCCAAGTTAAGGTTCATGAGAAAGAACACAGTATCATGTTCATTTGATGGAAAAAAAATTTATTTAGGACCTACCTACCACAAATTTCATATCATTTGAATTTAGGTCCATCCTATGTTGACCTGGTTAATTTTGGATCCTTGGATGACATGAAGTGATGTTAACATAGTGTGTTGTATATATAGTCATCATAGTTTTAGAACTCACTTGGCATGCATGTGATGTGAATTTGTATGGAAGCATAATCTTATGCGAGCAAGTGCAATTTAATGGGAGTTGCATCTCAATCATTGTGTGCCATTATCAAAAGATCATAAGGAGTGTAAGAGAGTGTCTGAGGCAAGTGTATATCCTATGTAAGCTATGTTATCAAAATTGAATTTTCACAAGCTTTATCTCTGTAATTTGGTAGGACTAGTGTTCTACTTATTGAGTTGATGCTCAGATCTTTGTATAGGGGATTGGTGTCTCCAATAGGTTGGTACCTAAAAATACATCAGGGTATTGGTGTCTTTGATAGGTTGGTTCCTACTTCATGAATACAACTCATTCATTATTTTTATGAGGTTGTATTTGGACAATAGCTCCAAGCAGCTCTTCTCATCGTTGTTTTTTCCATTCTAGGTTTCCATGTATATCTGGTGTTCATTGTGTGAATGTTGTCTTTTTTGATTTCTTGATTTATGGTAATTGGTTTGATTCATGTTTCATGTTTGGATATACTTGTTGAATTGAAGAGTTTTAAATATATTTGATCTACTAATTCACCCCCCTCCCCTCTTAGTATTTTGTGTGCCCTTTAATTTTCACTTAGAATCACAATCTAAATCATTTTACAAGTAATATACATATGCATATATCATTTAATTTTCCATAAATTTTCATGATACAAAAATTTAATATTTAATGAAGCATCTTTAAGTTTCTTTTATCGATGTCTTAAAATTAACAAAATCTAAGAATGAAATGTTTCAAAAATGGTTGAGCCTAGAATTAGTAAAAATATGGTACCAAAATTTATAACAATTCATAGTCAATTATAATGGGACAAAATAGACACTCAATAAATATTAATGACTATATAATAGAAATTTTTGACCATTTTTTCTACAATATTAAGAGGAACCCTACGCTCCTATTATTTCTCGATTAATTTGTGTTAGTACTTAAAATAGGTATTAGATAATACTATATCCATGTTTCATATCTATCCATGTTATTATCTTGTCTCAATGAACTCAGAATTGAAAATATTCTAGATGAGTAGTAAAATAATACTATATTCAATTTTAGGACCAAACAAAATTATAAAAATAAAATCTAAAATTTAACTATTTTACAAGATTTTTTTTTTTAAATATTTTTTTACAATAAATATATAGAAAAATAAGATATTTAGGATGTGATTTAATGATATTTAGACAAATAAATTAAAACTATTAGATATTTTAGGGAATGGATTAAGGGGACATGCAATAACTTACTAATTTTATAAGCACATGATATTAAATCAATTAACTATTTACTTAATCTTATATAACGTCCCACCACACAACCCTAGAGGAAGTTACAGTTAACTACTTCAACGGACTAATTTTTTTTTTTAAGTACAATTAACAAGAAAGTTCACTACCCAATGCCAACAACCTCTAAGGTTATGAGACTGAGGTTAATTTAGAATCTCAACAAAAAAAATGAATTGAAACCATGTCAATTATTTACTTAAGAAATTAAAACACATACATTCCATACATGATAAATCACATCAAAGCATAAGAGATAACATGAAATTTCATTTATCAATAAATAAACAATAAGATTAAATCTCTCATTCCCCGAATAGGGTAAGTCCAATAAGCATGATTAAAATTACAACTTTCCACCTCAATAACAATGAGGGGTAATAACGACAAGATCAACTGAAATAGATAAAGCATGAACTGAAACTGGATCCCACGAACTCTCCAACTGGAAATCTCACCCACATGAACAAGAAGAAAACCCAATGGAGTAAGGTGCACATTCCACCGAACCAATTGGTACTCGAAGGCCCACCCCCCGTGCTAGGAGATAGTAACAAGGAATCCTAGCCAAGGCCATCTACCTCTAGACACAAGCTAGAACATAACTGAACCAAACTAACACAACCAATCATATGTACAACACAAGTACAACTCTAACATGGTCACATTGCTTCCAGATATAAAATAGATCAGGTATGTTAAGACAACCATACACACAAAATAAAATACCAACTGTTGCCCTAGATAGAGTATCATCACATAGCTCCTCATGAGTTACCCACTGCAGATCTTCATAGGCTTCGACCCCCATAATGGGTTATCCTAGTGGCCTCAACCGATCCCCGGCCCTCACACTTACTAATGTGGGATCAAATACCTGTCATAAAGACCAAATAGATAACCTTTCCATTCCAAGCCTTCCCACTCACCCCAAGTCTAAACAAGCACTTGAGACTATGAGTGAGTCTAGAACTTATCTTGATTACTGTGAAGTACCACCTAAATTCTAAGTACATTACTTTAGTTATCACTTGATTAAACTACTTTTGAAGGTTACCCAGTCTTACCTCTTACAGGATCTAGCCCCTAATGAAATCCACTCTTCTACTTGACAACATACACACCATCCAATCACCAATGGTATCAAAGTGCATACAAACAAGATATACAACCACACCATCTCTAGGAGGAAACATATAATGAAACTCACTCCAAACAGTGGAGGAAAAAAATCATATAATCCACTCCTTCCAAAGGAAGCACAAACCATCCCAGTTCGTAGGAACCGGGTAATTAATTGATAACGTAACATGCACTACCCAAGAAATCCACTACAGGTTGACAAACATAATACAACAACCCCCATCGTCTAGGATCCTCTGGAAGACTTACATATTAAAGACACAATTAACCCATTTCCCCAAACATGCACACAAAGGAAATAATCACATAAAGCAATTGTCAGGAAATAAACTAATTTTGGATATATTAAATTCATTTTCTCATTAACATTCAATAATTTAAAAGATTATGATAAAGTGTTGTGGGACTTCATCCCAAAGGTCTTGGCCAAGTTTGGCTTTAACAATTCGGTCATCAAACTCATTATGAAATGTGTTAGTACTGTCAAGTTCTCGGTTATGATTAATGGATCCCCCTATGGGTTCTTCTTTGTTGGTAGAGGGCTCAGATAAGGAAACCCTCTATCTCCCTATCTTTTTATTATGATTGTTGATGTGCTTAGTAGGAATTTCATGGGTCTGCTATCAGAGGGATACGTTTCGGGTGTTAGAGTGGCTTCCTCTCTAAATCCAATTGTTGTGCAGCAATTTGTGGATGACACCTTTCTATTTGGGAAGGCCTCGGTGGTGGAAGCCAGGAAATGGAAAGCTTGTCTTAACAACTATGCCTCTTGCTCTGGTCAATGCATCAATTACAATAAAAGCAATATTTATTTTTTTAATTGCATGCCTAATTTGAAAAATAGGGTGACTGCGGTTCTGGGATGTGTTGGTGATTCTCTCCTATTGGTGTATCTTGGTCTCCCCCTTGCGATTAAGGAGGTACCCATAGAGTTCTGGAATTTGGTTTTGGAAAGGATTCAAAGGAAGTTGGCTGGGTGGAAGGGCTCTTTGCTAATCCATGCTGGAAAACTCCAACTGCTCACTGCGGCTATCCAAGGTATCCCCACTTATTTTCTATCCATTTTTAAGATGCCTAAGTATATTGTTGATAAATTTGAAATAATTCAAAGGAATTTCCTATGGTTCGATACTAAGGAAAAAAAAAACTCGCTTTGGTGAAATGGGAAAGGGTCTGTCAGGCTAAAAATTGTGGTGGGCTTGGAATAATGAAGATTGTTAACTCTAACAGGGCTCTGATGGCCAGGGTTGGTTGGGAATAGTTAAGGAACACTAAGGACTAGTGTAAAATTTTGAATGCCAAATATCTCCAGAACAGGCCCTTGATTGATTGTCTTGCGGAACCTCACCCCTAGGGCTCTGTTGTTTAGAGGAGCATCTGTTGCATACAAGGCATGCTAAAGAAAGTGATTAAATAGAAAACGAGAAATGGGATTAAAATCAGGTTCTGGGAAGATACTTGGCTAATTGACTCCTCTCTGGCTTGCTCTGGCTTTGGGGCGGTGATGGGAGCGGCTCAAAGATTCTCTGGCATACATATTAGTGACTATGTTTCTGGACCTCTCGAAGCTAGGATTTGGAAGGATCTCACCCTTTGTTTCCCCCATTCTCTTGACCTTTTTTGTCTTGCTCGATCCGTTTAGGTGATTCTCTCCAGCATAAGGTTTCCTTCCTATGACAGGGAGGATGAGTTTTTTTGGACTTTAGATAAACAGGGGGATCTCTTTGCGCTATCAGCTGATAGTCTGTTGACTAACAAAACTTCTATTGTGGAACCCTGGAAGAAGGTTTGGAATCATCACATGATCCCTAAAATTATTTTTTTCTGGTGGATAGCCTACCATAATAGGATTCTAACCCAGGACAATCTGAGGACTCGGGATTTTTGTTTTCCCAATAGATATTTTATTTGTAACAAAGGGGAGGAAACTGTCAGTCACCTTTTATTACACTACCTGTTTGTTGCTGAAGTTTGGGGGCTGGCTTTTGAGAAACTTGATGTCCCTTGGGTTATGAGTAAGGGCCTTTTTTCGTTTATTCTGGGTTGGTATGGCCTATTTTTCTACCCTCTTCTTAGTGAAATTTGGAAGCAGGTCCCCCCTATTTTAGGTTGGTGTTTATGGAAGGAGAGGAATAACAAAGTTTTTAGGAATATTGAGAGGAGTCCCAAGGAGGTGTTTGGAATTGTAGTTAGGCTCATTGAGGAGAATATCTCTCTTTAATGGGAAACTCCTAGAGAGGGGGTCGATGGATTATGAAATAAAAATGGCTAAGGAATGGCACCAAGATTTAAAGGCTAACTCCTTTGATAATTCGAAAATTTTAGCTAGAAAAAATACTAAATGGGAGTCTCTAGATAGAGGATGGTTTAAAATTAATTTTGATGGGGCTTCTAAGGGAAACCTAGGTAGGGCAAGCATTGCTGGAGTTATCAGAGATTCTATGGGAGCTCTGGTGGCGGGATTTTTTGGAGGTATTAGGTTTCAGTTGGCTTTAGTGGTGGAGGCTCATGCGCTACTAATGGGCATCAAAATTGTTGTTTCTCTAGGGATCGTTTATCTCCACATTGAAGGAGACTCCAAGTTGGTTACGGATGCTATGAATAAACACAGATTAATTGGTTGGAATACAAAGGACATTTTGTTGGATGTTAGCTTCCTTTTATACAAATTTAGGGATAAAAAGGTGACCCATATCTTCAGAGAAGACAACCATGTGGTGGATTCCTTGGCTAATCTTGAATCGGGCTAGGATTCAGTTAAATGTTGGAGGAAAAAGGAAAGGCTTCTACCAAATATTCAAGCGTTAATCATGCGGGAACAAGGCTACCATGGTTTGCAATGATTTTTAATCTTTGGATAACGGGAGCTGAATGGGGGGCCCACTGGCTTTTTTTGGGAATCTGGTGGATGAGTGTAAACTTTGAAATGAAGTACAGGTGGAGGTTTCTTGGAAAAGATCTACATGTGTGGGGCACAAAAAGGAGGATCCACGTGTCTATCCTTTGGACATGGTGGATGGGGTCGGATTCTAAGGTTATGGTGAGGTGGCGGGGATGGGAATTAAAAAATGGTTACAAGTATAATTCTGGTGGCTTGATGATGGATAGGTGGAAGGACGTGACTTCATTATATCTGTGGAGCTGTACTATGTGATCTATTCCCTTGGGGATTGTAGGATTTTTTTTTTAATCTCCTCCTTGCATCTGGGGGTGTGAATGTATTTATAATGATTTGACTATTCATGATGGGAGATGGCCTCTTTCTAGGGGCTTCAGGCCGATTAGTTTAGCGCAGGACTCTTTTGGCTTGATTTGGATGATTGTTAATTTTAGTTATTCGGCCTTTCCACTTGGTTTTTTGTGCATCCCCTACATGTCCGCCAATTCTTGCCTTCTTGGTTGTAATCATAAATTTATTAAATTTTGTGTCAAATCACCCTATGGTGATTTTCCCCTCCGTGTGTGCAACCTATACATGGGTTTAATTATCCTTTGTTGTATTCCTTGCCTTAACTATCACATTGTGATTATTATTCGCGGCTGCTGCAATTGGTATTTTTTGCATTTTGAGTTTTATGTGCAGGTTTGTAGTATGGGTGGTGAGCGGGTTAGGACTAAACCTGACAACTGTGAGGAGTTTCAAAACAACCCTTTGTTCTGGAACATTTGTGTGGAGGGTGGCATTGCTGCACTTATGGAGTGCTTGGTTAGCCATGATCCTATCTTATCAGGTCAATTTTCCAATTCGTGGAAGGACAGACGGGTCTCCATTGGTGGTATATCGTTCGAAATCAATGAGGAAGTTATAACGCTGGCTACAGATTTGCTGTGTTGTGGGAAAAAATACCCCAAACACACCAAGAAACCAGACCACAAAAGCTTAAAAGCCTTTTTCAGAGGTGAGGAGGCCCCGGTGCGGAATCAGGTGGGGTTTGAGAGGGATGCGTTCCCGAAGCCCTAGGATTAGGTGTGCATGGTGCTGATGAAGTATGTTACATTGGAAGGTAGATATAAAACCTGTTTATTTTACCATTTGCCTCTGTTAAATCACCTTAGACATAAGATGTTGCTCAGTTTCCCATTTTTTATTTTAATGGACCTTGAAATCTCTATTGACAAGTGCAAAGAGTCGACCAACCGCAACCCTTGCGATCTCCCGCCGCTCCCGCTCCATCAGGGTCTTATCCTAAGACTATATCACTTTCATCTTACCCTCTATCTGCCCAAAGTCATCATGGCAGTCTATATTGAGAACATTGAACCCCTTTTAACTGTGCATATTTCCCCAGCCGAGTCTAAGAGCCCTCCTTGAAAGCCCAATTTGGGCAATGTGGGGAATCCTAAAGCCAAATTTGCCACCAAAAAACTTAAAGGTGGGTTGGGCAAGGCCCATGCCAGTGCGGTAGAAGGACTCTGTGAGCTAAAAGCCACTTAGGCTGACTCGACCTACAAGGCCACTTCTACTAAAAAAGGTAAGGAGAAATGCATGTTGGCCTTGACTGCTAAGGATGTTAAGAGCAAAAATGTCGTTAGGAAAGATTCCAGAGGAGATACGGTTGTGGGGAACACGGAGATGACTGGAGGGGAAAATTCCAGGAGGAGATCTGGGAGACTAGCCAAGAACAACAAGAAGAGGATAATTATTGAAGACTCTAAGGAGGAGTAGTCGGACAACAAAGGTTACAAGGAAGAAGAATCTGAAGATGAGGAGGAAAAAAATGTGCAAAGGCCCCAGTTTACTCTGATGGACAACAAGCTTTCTTTTGATGGTTCTGCCTCTCACTCTTTGCATCCCCTGGTGGATGAGCTTGGAGAGGTTCAGGGGACTATGGATGTTGGGGTGGATTCGTGCGATGTGGTAAAAAGAATGGACACTCTTGACAAAATATTTTGGGGGCTAACCTGCTTCACCATGAGGTTGGGTCACTTTGTCACGAGCACCCTGTCTAATGCTATAAAGGAGGAGCTGAAGGGGAACAACATCTAGGAAAAAAAAGAATGGGTAGGTGATGATGCAGTGGACCTCCTGCTTAAAAACTGGGACAACGCCAGTTAGATGCTCCCTATGCCTATCTGTCAGTTGTTGCTCTGCGGTTGTTGTGCTGCCTTTGGGTTGTTTATGTGTTTTGTTTCCTTTATGTTTTTTGTTTAGTCTTGTTCCTTTTTGGCCCTAGTGGCTCGTTGTGAGGGGTACAATGCCCTGTAAATGCTACTTAACTTTTCAAAAACATTCAATAATTTATTGCATTAAATAAACTGAATTAAAATACTTCTTTTTCAGGAAAAGGGAAAAATTAAAACTCAATATTTAATTCCCTACTTGCATTTAAATAATAATAAAATATCCAGCTAATTCTACAAATCAAAATACATTGATATAAAATATTTATTGCTTCCTCTTTTCCATATAACTATTTTAAAATAATTAACTTGTCTTAAAAGCATATTATTTAAAATCCAAATCTACTTTTCCATTAAATATATTATTTTAAAATAAAAACAATGATTTAACTAAAATTACCATGTTTTCATTTCCTCAATTTGACTTAAATCATGCCTTAAAAAAAAACATAATTTAAATACATATACACATAATATATATATATATTATATATCTATTTTAATTAACTAAAACAAATATATATAATATTATAATATTATATAATATAATATTAATTATTAATACATATTATATTAACTATAATATATATTAATATATTAATATTATAAATATAACAATAAATATTATAATATTAAATTTATTTATTTATTTTGAAAAAAGAAACATGTGCCTCGGGCCGCGCATCATATTCTAAGGTGGGCCATGTGGATTTCAGGGTGGGGCAACTGTTTCAGGCCACACGCCAACCCCAGGGTCGACCGACTGACCGACTGTGTTTACACATAGTCGACCCTCATTACTGGGGGCGACTGTGTATAAACACAGTCGGCTACCTCCAAGGGGGCGGCGGCTGTGTCTGTACACAACTGTCCCCAAGTGGTGGCGACGGTGGCTATGAGGGGTGTGTGCGGGGTGCGGCTCCCCCCATGCACCTCCCATGGGGGCATGGTGGGGTGAGCCCCTAGCGACCCCCCCAAACCCTCTTTTCCATTTTCTTTTTTTTATAAATAAAAAAAATCTGAAAAAAAGCCTTGCTGATTTTTAGAATCCGAAACTTTCAGGGTTCAATTTTTGAAAAAAATTAGCAGCATAACATTTCTATATCATATATATATATATCTGTATATATATCAATATATATATATTCATATATATATATTTTTTAAAAACGACAGAAGGAATTTGCATAACATATTGAGAAAATAATGTTTAAAAAGATCATTTTCAGCCAAGAACACAATTTTTTCTTAAAAAAACTCAAATAGAAATAGAGGTTTATGATTTGCTACAAAATTTAAAATCAAATTTCATTATAGTTTAGATTTTGAGTTTTCCAAATATGATTTTCAACAACAAAACAAATATAAATATATTTTTAAAAACAACTAAATTTAAAAGCATGAACCTGGTATTCTAGAGCTTGAGAAGATCCAGATGGTGCACAGGTTCTTGCTTTGATTCCAACTTCAGTTCAACAATTTCCACAAATTCAATCCAAAACCCATAACCAGCAAAAATTCCTCTTTTTTTCCTCTATTTTAAATTTTTTATACTTGTAAAAAAAAAAAGCTCATTCCAAAAACCAAATAATAAAGAAAATTTCAAAAATATCCATGCAACCACCCTCATAAATTTTCCAAAATAGAATAGGAAATATCTTCATTTCTAATTTTTGAATTCAAAATTTTCTAAAAAATAATTTTTATTTTATTTTATTTTTCTTTACTTTTCAATTTCAAACAATATATCCATAACTTCAAAATGAATAACTTAGCTTATTTCAACATAATTGATTTAATTAATTAATAAAATAATCTAATCCAAGATTAAATTATTTATTAATTAAATTAAATTCATTAATAAATTAGATCAAATTACTAACATAAAACCAGATAAATTTAATCCACAATTTAACTACAAAAGCATTTATTTACCTTTATAACATGTGATTAAATAATCAAAAAGAAGGAACAATATTAAAACAACATAACCCGACTAAGACCCGACGACACACTATGACTAGGGTGATGACTTTGCACAGAAAACCTAGCTATTATCTCCCAATCGAATGTCATTGGGCAATGGACACATTCAGACCTGTGAAACCAGGTGGAGTCGATGTCTTATACCTGTCAACCTGCAAACAAAGAGTATATCCACATGCACATATATGTCATAATTAAAACACACCGTGAAGAGGAAATCAGGGAATCGCAGGGCACTCGCAAGCGAGTGATGCGCTACCGTCCCCTTCACCAATACAGTATTACTAATTGACATATCTAACATATTAGTTTAATCAAAACCATAAAACATTATTAATTTGAATATCCACTAAGCTAATCCAAAACATGTCATCATAATAATATTTGAATACAATATCATCACATAAAAATACATCACCAAATAATGATAAAAATAGTGATCAAACAGTAACTGAGTACCATAGTCAAAGTACAAACAAAAACTAAAGCGTAACCAAGGAGAACAAAACTATTCGCACAATAGAGAAAAATAAAGGGGTATTACATCCTCCCCTCCTAGGGTCAGGCTTACTCCTAGAAGCCTACAAACAAATAGGGATATAAATCCCTCATACAAACTGCATCAAGATCAAAACCTCGACCCCTGAGGATGAGTATCTTGCACTGCATGACCAACTCCAAAAGTCTCAATGATAGCTCCCTGATACCCAGGCTGATGGTTATCAACCATAGCATAAGCTCGAAGTGGCCCTGTTGGCCACAAGAGTAACACCCCGTATTACGATGAAACCCTTTGTCTCCTAATGGTGGAGTAGACTATTCCATACTACCCCAATCAGCCATTGACTATGAACTCTGGGCTGGTTGCTCCTACTGATTGCACTTGTTGTGTCACCAGTTCCGGTTCCTTCTAGGCGAAGAACTACCATCATCCTGACATGACTGAGAGTCCTTACACTTTCCAAACGCATTTTTCTATTGTTGACCACTCTCAGATGTTCCCTACTGAGATCTAGAAGGTACACCTCCCTGAGGTTGACCTCCTCGAGCACTAGACCCTACCATTGAACTACTTCCAATCTATACACCCATGTGACCTCCTAGTGCCATGGTCAAATTCTCCTCAACAAGACATGCTTCCTCCATGGTTGTCTCCATGGTCCTAGGTTCGAAAACCCTCACACCTCTATTAAGACGAGCATTTAAGCCCCTAACAAAATGGTGCACCAACATACTCTCATCATCACCTATCCCTGCAAACTATTTGAGCTCATAAAAGCATCGCTCATATTGCTCAACAGATAAGGCCAACTGGCGCAAAGCATGAAACTCATCCCCTCGACACTGATGCCAATGCTCAGATAGGAAACGAGCTCTAAACCGCTCTAGGAAGATCTCCTAAGATACTAAGTGAATATCAATATGGAGCTTTTTCTCCTCTAGTCTCCACCATGTGGATGCAAACTCTCTCAGATGCATGATAGTGCACCGTGCTTTGGTATTACTGTCATACTGGTGCATCACAAAATTCCTATCAAGGTCTATAAGCCAAGTCTCGACCTCTAACCCAGTGCCTACTCCATCATACATGGGTGGATGTGCCCTGAGAAAATATCTCATATGTGCCTCTGACTGAGATGGGACTTCCCTCACAACCAAATTAACCTGAACCTCGACCGGCCTCTGACCATTGAGTGTCAAAGCCTCCTCAAGTGCTCTATGTGCAACCTCAAATCCTGGTGGATTCTGCTGACGATCATTGACCCCTAGTGCAATCTAAGATGCCTAATGTTCTTCTTGGTCTGGAATAAGTTGAACAAGAGGAGGAGATTCATGCTGACTCCCACCATGACCACCTACATGGCCACGTCCTCTCCCTCTACCTCTTCCACGTCTGGGAGGCATAATCTTGCATAGACACATCAAGGTATTAGGCAAGGTACACAACTTAAAACCTACGCACTGAAATCTTAATGGGTCCATCATAATCCCAGAGTATCCAATGTTTAAACCTAGGCTCTGATACCATGTGTAACAGCCTGCCACACAACCCTAGAGGAAGTTGCAATTAACTACTTAAATGGACTAAATTTTTGTTTTAAAGTACAATTAACAAACAAAGTTCACTACCCAATGCCAACAACCTCTAAGGTTACGAGACTGAGGTTAATTTAGAACCTCAACAAAAAACATGAATTGAAACCATGTCAATTATTTACTTAAGAAGTTAAAACACATACATTCCATACATGATAAATCACATCAAAGCATAAGAGATAACATGCAATTTCATTTATCAATAATTAAAAAATAAGATTATATCTCTCATTCCCTGAATGAGGTAAGTCCAATAAGCATGATTAAAATTACAACTTTCCACCTCGATAACAATGAGGGGTAATAATCACAAGATAAACTGAAATAGATAAAGCATGAACTGAAACTGGATCCCAGGAACTCTCCAACTGGAAATCTCACCCACATGAACAAGAAGAAAACCCAATGGAGTAAGGTGCACATTCCACCGAACCAATTGGTACCCGAAGGCCCACCCCCCATGCTAGGAGATAGTAACAAGGAATCCTAGCCAAGGCCATCTACTTCTAGACACAGGCTAGAACATAACTGAACAAAACTGACACAACCAAACACATGTACAACACAAGTACAACTCTAACATCGTCACATTGCTTCCAGATATAAAATAGATTAGGTATGTTAAGAGAACCATACACACATAATCAAATACCAACTGTTGTCCTACATAGAGTGTCATCGCACAACTCATCATGAGTTACCCACTGCAGATCTTCATAGGCTCCGACCCTCATAATGGGTTATCCTGGTGGCCTCAACTAATCCCCGACCCTCACACTTACTAATGCGGGGTAAAATACCTGTCATAAAGACCAGATAGATAACCTTGACATTCCAAGCCTTCCCACTCACCCCAAGTCTAAACAAGCACTTCTGACTATGAGTGAGGCTACAACTTATCTTGATTAGTGTGAATTACCACCTAACTTCTACGTACATTGCTTTGGTTATCACTTGATGAAACTACTTCTGAAGGTTACCCATTCTTACCTCTTATGAGCTCTGGCCCCTAATGGAAGCCACTCTTCTACTTGACAACATACACACCATCCAATCACCAATGGTACCAAAGTGCATACAAACAAGATATACAACCACTCCAACTCTAGGAGGAAACATATAATGAAACTCACTCCAAACACTAGAGGCAACAAATCACATATTCCACTCCTTCCAAAGGAGGCACAAATCATCCCCATTCGTGGAAATCGGGTAATTAACTGATAATGTAACATGCACTACCCAAGAAATCCACTACAGGTTGACAAACATAATACGACAACCCCCATCGTCTAGGATCCTCTGGAAGACTTACATATTAAAGACACAATTAACCCATTTCCCCAAACATGAACACAGAGGAAATAATCACATAAAGCAATTGTGAGGAAATAAACTAATTTTGGATATATTAAATCCATATCCTCATTAACATTCAGTAATTTATTGCATTGAATAAACTGAATTAAAATACTTCTTTTTTCAAACAAGGGAAAAATTAAAACTCAATATTTAATTCCCTACTTGCATTTAAATAATAATAAAATATCCAATTAATTCTACAAATCAAAATACATTGATATAAAATAATTATTGCTTCCTCTTTTCCATATAACCATTTTAAAATAATTAACTTGTCTTAAAAGAATATTGTTTAAAATCCAAAACTACTTTTCCATTAAATATATTATTTTAAAATAAAAACAATGATTTAACTAAAATTATCATGTTTTCATTTCCTCAATTTGACTTAAATCATGCCTTCAAGAAAAACATAATTTAAATACATACATATATATATATATATATATATATATATATATATATATCTATTTTAATCAACTAAAACAAATATATATAATATAATATTAATTATTAAAACATATTATATTAACTATAATATATATTAACATATTAATATTATAAATATAATAATATTAAATTTTTATTTTTATTTTTATTTTAAAAAAAACATCATATTCATGGGCCTCCGCCGGCCGTGCATCATATTCTGAGGCGGTGGGCCATGTGGATTTCAAGGTGGGTCAGTATTTCGGGCCGCAAAAAGGGGTCGGTCGGTGTGTTTACACATAGACCCCCCATAGGCAAAAACAGTTGGCTCCCTGGGGCGACTTGTCACGTCATCCCAAAGCGTGGGTTGTGAGGGGTGTGCACTAGGCTAGCAACACCCATCCCCTCCCCAGCCCCCAAATCTTCTTTTCCATTTTTTTTTTTAAATAAATAAAATTTGAAAAAATCCTCTGATTTTTAGAATCAAACTTAGGGTTGATTTTTGAAAAAATAGCAACATTAGATTTCTATATAATATATATATATATATTTTATTTTTTTTTTAAAACCACAGAAAGAATTTGCATAACATATTGAGAAAATAATGTTCAAAAAGATCATTTTCAGCCAAGAACACAATTTTTTCTTGAGAAAACTCAAATTGAAATAGAGGTTTATGATTTGCTACAAAATTTAACATGAAATTTCATCATTGTTCAAATTTTGAGTTTTCCAAATATGATTTTCAACAACAAAACAAATATAAATATATTTTCAAAAACAACTAAATTTAAAAGCATGAACCTAGTATTCTAGAGCTTGAGAAGATCCAGATGGTGCATAGGTTCTTGCTTTGATTCCAACTTCAACTCAACAATTTTCACAAATTCAATCCAAAACCCGCAACTAGCAAAAATTCCTTTTTTTTCCTCTATTTTCAATTTCTCATACTTGTTAAAAAAAAAACTCATTCCAAAAATCAAATAATAAATAAAATTCCAAAAATATCCATGCAACCACCCTCATAAATTTTCCAAAACAAAATAGGAAATATCTTCATTTCTAATTTTTGAATTCACAATTTTCTAAAAAGAAATTTATATTTTATATTTTTTTTCCTTTACTTCTCAATTTCAAACAATATATCCATAACTTCAAAATGAATAACTTATCGTATTTCAACATAATCAATTTAATTAATTAATAAAATAATCTAATCCAAGATTAAATTATTTATTAATTAAATTAAATTCATTAATAAATTAGATCACATTACTAACATAAAACCAGATAAATTTAATCCACAATTTAACTACAAAAGCATGTATTTACCTTTATAACATGCGATTAAATAATCAAAGAAAAGGAACAATATTAAAACAACATAACCTGACTAAGACCCAATGACACACTATGACTAGGGTGATGACTTGGCACGAAAAACCTAGCTACTATCTCTCAATCAAATTTCATTGGGCAATGGACACGCTCAGACCTGTGAAACCAGGTGGAGTCGATGTCTTGTACCTGTCAACCCACGAACAAAGAGTATATCCATATGCATATATATATCATAATTAAAACACATTGTGAAGAGGAAATCACAAAATTGCAGGGCACTTGCAAGCAAGTGATGCGGTACCGTCCCCTTCACCAATACAGTATTACTAACTAATGTATCTAACATATTAGTTTAATCAAAAGCATAAAACATTATTAATTCAAATATCCACTAAGCTAATCTAAAACATGTCATCATAATAACATCTGAATATAGTATCATCACATCAAAATACATCACCAAATCACGATAAAGATAGTGATCAAATAGTAACTGAGTACCATAGTCAAAGTACAAATAGAAACTAAAGCATAACCAAGGAGAACAACACTATTCACACAACAAAACAAAATGGAGGGTATTACATCTTAAACTTAACATTTACTAAATCAGAAGGTTATTGAACTAAATTTCTCACCTAACTTATGGAACATAATTAGGGGATGGCTTAGGATACATAAAATTTCTTACTAAATTAATAGGGACATGATACTAAATCAATTAACTATTTTCTTAATCCTAAACTTACTAAACTAAATCTCAAGGTTATTAAACTAAATAAATTAACTAATTTAAAAATATAGTTAGGGGATGACTTAAGGGGGCATGCAATTAGGTCCTAATTTTCTAAGGGGATTCTACCAAATTATTAAATAAGTGAATGAGCTTATATTTTCTTCTAGACAAAATATATTTTATTGGCAAGATTAAAAACATGAACTTGGAAGCTCATCTAGATTTTGATTAGATCAATTTTGAAGTGTAGAAATAGTTTAAAAAATGGAAGGAAATTAGACAACTTTCTCAAAGATCAAAGATTAATATTTTAGTTCTACTTACTTACAAACCATTTATGTGAGGCCTACATATTTTTTTAGTGAATTTATTTTCAAAATTATTGATAATTTTTATTTATGAACCTCTTTACTATGATTAGATTTTATTAGAACATCTTTTAATAGAGTGGATTTTTGGTATTATGGCTAGATAACTGATCTTTATGTTTTGTATCCTTAAGCTCTTTGTCATCTTGATGATGGATCATGAAGTTTGATCTGAAATATTGATGGAAAAAACTCATACACAATCAAATCTAGATATAGAAATAATCAACATTATAGATTATGGAAATCTAATATAATTAATTTAAATTATCTTATGATTATGGTTTATTTACATAATATAGTTATATTAGTATTGCATTGACAAATATTCAATTACACATGTATAAAAGATAATGGAAGTGTTTGTAAATTCTTAATAAAATATTTGTCATGAATTCCATGTGACACCTAGATGTAGGCCCATAAGGGAACTAAGGTCTTCATGTTGAAAAATGTGTTAACGTAATGTTATTGATTTTAAAATTATAATTTTAAGTGGTGTCAAGAGTTTATTTATTATGAAATTAAGTACCTATTATGTCTACCTTAGGGTCAAGCACTTGTTTATAGATAGATTTTTTGTTTTTATGAAGTTATAACCCTTTCTAAGTTCCCTAGGAAGAGTGTGGTGGAAATATCATGAATTGGGAAGGTCAAAATTCACCTCCTCTTGTGAAGATGAAAAGTATTTTTTGTTTACTTTATGTTTGGGTTTTATTAGTAGTGTATCGAGCTTCTAGGGAGATAAATAAATTCTTGTTTGGTTGATAAATAAATGTTGGTCATTGGATTTAAGGGCAAAAAAAGATGGGATTGATGAAAGAAGAATTCAAAGTAGAAGTTTGAAAAAATAAATTAAATTTGAGAATTGATTGTAGAGAAGATTAAATAGATGAATAGAAAGAAAGTTCAAGAAATCATTATACATCTTGAAAGCTATTTGAGGTATGTTTTTTTTTCTTTTATATTGAATCTTGTTGCAAGTTTGAATCTTGTTTCAAATTTATGTAGATTATAAATGTATATTCTTGGTAAAATTTAATTTGTTTTTTTACACATGTGTGATGGGATGGAAGTTATGTTGGTTTAAATCTCCAAATCCGATTGAGAGTAACCCACATGTGGGGTTGAGAGAGGTCTAAAAATCATCCCTTAAGGAATTCTTGTTTTTCCTTATGAAGTAAAATCTTGTCTTGAGTGTTATATATTCTTAAATATTGCTGATGTGTTGGTATTTTATGCCAAGTGTGAGTCCTCCATTCAGAAAAAAAAATTATGTCTTTGTGAAGGAAATATTGTCATGATTGTTATATGTGATTACATTATAGTTTGGTGTTTTCATGTGATGATTGGTAATCGGGGAAGATTAATTTTAATAATAAAATAGTCTTCTTCTTCTGCTATATTTCATCTTGATGATGGATAATAGAGTGTGATCTGAAATGTTGATGGAAAAATACAAACACAATCAAAGCCAAAAACAATAATTGAATATAATTAATTTTATTGTGAAGACTATTTTGTGGAGGTATGTTTTATTGTCCTTTTTTATAATAGTGTGTATTCCCATTAGAGTGTGTTTCCTTGACTGGATCTATTTAATATTTATAAGTTTAGTAAATGCATATGGGATTAAATGTGTGCTCTCTCTCTCAAAATTAATTTTGTTGGGAACCTCCTAGCTTGAGAGTGAGATTCCTCCATTGTTTGTTTACAAGCATTATTTTGTATTTATATATAAAATTAATTAAAGAATATAAAAATGTTATAGTAATATTTATAAGAATTCATTCATTTGAAGTCTCCATGTGAGGATGATTTCTACTACTTGGTGTAAAGAATATATATAAAAATTATTGTTAATTTATAAATTATAATGTGAAAATAAAATAATATAATTGAAACCATATTTTAATTAAATGAAGTAAACTATATTAATCAATTGATGATTTATACATTTGTAGTTTTCTTACCAAATAAGTGTTCCTAGTAAATAATCATGAAGCATGTTTGTTCTTCATAGATTTTTATTTCTTCAATTATTTAGATAAAAATCAATAAATAAAATTTATCTTATTTAAAAGTTACCAATCTTTTTCTTCTTTAGTATTTGATATCTTAGAAATAAATATATATGTAGAAAGAAAAAAATAAAAAATTAGACAATAAAATCTATTTTTTTATCAAATTCTAGAAAAGAGTAAAAATAAATTAATTTATATGTGTTCATTCTAATTTTTTATATATTCATGATAATAATATAGAAAAGAAAATTTATTTGTATATATAATATATATATATAGAAATATTTATATTTATAAATTTAAAACCATATGTTCACATGTTGATAATCTAAAAAATAAAAGTTTGAATTCATATAAATATGTATATTCATAAAAGTCTTTGTTTAAAAAAAATCAATAAGTATTAAAATAAAGGACATGGGGGAATGAAAAATATGTAGATATATAGTCAACATCAACAAAATATCTACAAGATTGTTTTCTCCTTTGGTCTTGGTTATATTGGAGAGACTTGAGTTGCTCCTTAAAACTTAGACTCATGGAATATAATGCAATTTAATGATTAATTTTTCAAGTCAACCCTTGTTATTCAAAACATCATATCTATATTGAATATTGCCATTATCATTTCCAAAGAAGCCCAAAAAATTTAAAAGAAATATATTGGAAGTCATAAAAATAAATAACTGCCTCTTTAATCTTAACTAAGATGATGATGGAAGGAATTTGAGCATCTCTTAGAAACCATTCTTTCCCATCTCAAAAATAAAGGCCCTCGTCCTCATTAATTCCTTCCTCTCACTATTTTATTTCACCTCTTTCCTATTCTAGATGGATGTGTACCTATTATGTGTTAATTCATCTTCTCTACCTCCCCTTGTTTGACCTATTTTCTCTTCTCATCTTGTTTCTTTTCTATTTTTTCCTTATTTTGTGTTACGGTCCTATTTTTTCACCTTTTCTTACCTTGCTCCTCTTTGTTATTTCTTAGTTTCATTTAAACATATTTTTAGATATACTTATTTATATTTATGTATATCTACAATTATATATATTGTGCTTCTACTTCATGTTTATTGGGTGCTTTCTTATCTTTATCTTTTGTATTGATTTTTCTTCTAATTCCTCTTTATTTATTCATAGTCTTATTTCTAGATTTTATTAGGTGCTCATTTATTTTTCTACTATATTTTCATCTTATTTTTCTTATTTATGATTACTTACATGTTATTTGATTAATTATGTAATGGTCAGTTTTATTTTATTTTTCCTTTTCATTATTGTATTTATATTTTTTATTGATCATAAATTTTTGATATAATTTTCTTAGTGTTTCTTGTGTTTATAGCACACACGCCCCATTCAGATTGGGGACCCCCCTTTTTTTCTACTCTCGTCGGGTCATTTTTGCTCCTACCAGGTCATTTTTTCTCTCACCCTATTTTGTGTGCCCCTATCTCTGAGCTTAAATTGGTCACATGCATTAAGGTCACCAAAATCCCATTTGACCAAAATCACCTATCCAAAGTCTACTAAGTCTTTTGCCTTTGAGGAACTAGGCCTGTGGGTTTCCATCTCCTGTTTGTCACCACATCCGCCGAGCCCGATGGACCCACATCTGTAGGTCTCCTTATGCAAACTATCGCTATCTCTTCTCCGCTAGCGGCCAACCTTTAGCGTCTTCCCACATGGCAGGTCCCGCATCTACCTTCATCGTCTAGGTCTTCATTGAACAACTGTGCTAACGTGGGTTTTTATACTTTACCTACCCACCTGACATCATACCAAGGAGTTAATGTGTGCATTAATGATTGAACCACTTATAAACAGATCGTGCCCCACCCATCATTTTCACCCAAAGAATTCAAATTTGAGAAGAGAGAAAAATAATCTTACATGCTTTAGATTCCTCAAAGGATTCAAACTAAATTTGCTTCCATTTTTTGTGCGATCTTAAGGTATGCACCTGCATCATTGTTTTTCTTCTTTCCTATGCATTTTAATTTATTGAAATAATCCAACAGTTCGAGTTTCATGATTGTTTGAAATCTTTGAGGGTCCAACATTGATTTGTCTAAATAGTGCCATCAAAATCTCTCCAACCATTTGACCTGCACTTACAACTTGCCTAACATTCTAAAAATCCTTTGATCTAGTCGAAAGTCTAATGTTTTCATTTATGTGAAACCTCATTCTACCATGCCCGCCCTTTAATGGTAAGAGTACCCTTTTGGTCCACCTTGCTAACCTCACAATTCTTATTTCTCATTGCCCAAAAATCTTAAAAACCAAAACAAAAATAGCTAAGTTAGTGGCTCTTTACAAAGGATCCCATGCGAGAATTTGTCTGTGAACCACTCCCACATCATTGTCCTTTCTCAAATGGAAAAACCCTAAAACCGTTCCATTATGTGGTCATCACAGTCAGCATCACCCCAAGTCAAAAATGTGAATACATCATCAAAATTATAAGTCTAGAATCCTCTATGGGCCAAGATACATGGACTACCTTGATTAGCAGAAAAGCATTAGCACCCCTTTACATTGTGGGACCCGCATGCTATGCTTCCTCAAAATGAAATCTCAATTTTTTTAACACAAAGCTTTAATACGAGGGGCCCTTGCAGGTCCGCTCTTATGACCATCTATCCAGAAGATGCCTTCACCCCAAAGACACTATCTAATATTCAAGTTCACGCATCATCCCGCCATGCGGGCTCCATGGGAGGTATTTCCCTTTGCTAAACTTTGAAGTTTTCCAGTGCAAAACCTTAGTTCAAGTGGTCTCTGTAGGCCTACCTATGCAGATCATCGTCCCTATAACAATATATTAAAAATGATCTTCGAAATGATGATGGATAATCTACAACTAGAATAAACAATGCTAATCCTAATCTAAAATCAAACAACAAAGAATGAGGAAATAAACATAATAAACAAAAAAAATTAATGGAAAGCTATCACCAAATATGCGTTCACTCCTTCAAATTATCTTGATTGTTCTTCTCCATTTTTCCTTTTTAGTATTCTTGCCCTCAGATTTTTGTGTTTGAATGCAAGCATAACTTCGTCGAATGTCTAAGCAAAATATCAAAGATAAGTTTCTTCTCAAAAGTGTATGATTTCAGAAGGAGGAATAATGATAATGACAGGCCATTTTATAGATTTTGGGTTTTCCAACGATTGGCTCAGATGGAAAGACAGACGGATGAGATTGATGAATTCCATGCAATGTGAGTTTTGTCTCAAATAGAACGTGAGTTAGAACATGAGTCAGAAAAGACTGCAGGATAAAGACTAAGTTATAACTTGAGTTAGAACACAAGTTCAAGATCTTAATCTTCAAAAATAGAAGAAACATACTTTGTATGTAAAAGACAAAGTTAGAACTCGAAGAATAATGCATTCAAATGCAAACAGGAGTTAGAACTAGTTAATTGACTAGTTGTGACGGAGAGTCCTCTTGCAAAGATAAACAAGTGTTGAATTTGAAGATAACTAGAGAACTAAAAATAGATCTTGAGTCAGAAGGTGGGTGAATGATTAGTCAACCGATTGATAGAAGAATGTGACATAAATAATTAAAATATGAATTAAATGCTAATTTAATTCAACATTCAAAAATAAGAGACTTTAATTAAAAAGATAATTCATTTAATTTGACTGTTTGAAAAGGATTAATTGAATAATTAAATAATAAATATTTAATTATAGATAAAGGGGGTTAAATGAATAATTAAATAAAGATATTTAATTATAGTTGAAACATGATAAAGGGTAATTAAATAATAAATTATTTAATTGATAGATAAAGGGGGAAGAATTAATTAGTTCGCAACATAATTAAACAAATATGATTTATTTAATTAATCAAGTTGAATAAAGTTTATTAATGAATTAATGAATTAATTAAAAAGGGGTATTTAATTAATAGAATAAATATGTGTTAGAAAGGTTTATTAAATAATAAACATTATTTAATCATGACCACGGACTATAGAAAATTATGTCAAATGTGTACTCGCAAGCCTAGACGAATTTTTCGGTGTCTACAGTTTGCCCCTCTTTGATACAATGTTGGTATGGTGTTGTGTCATAGAAAATATGCCCCGATCATGCCCCAGAATGAAACAAGTTAAGGTATGCCCCCTCGGGAAAATTGAAATTTTTTTGAAAGATTCCAAAAAAATTAGGAAATATTCCAGATAAGTCAATTTGACAGTTAGAAATGCAATGGAGTTGACGGAATTGAATTTGGAGATGATACGGATGAGTACGGGTTATTTGAAGTTGAAAGGTTAAACAGTCAATAGACTAGGCCTGAAGAAATGCCACCCAAACCCTACCTATAAATAGGAATTAGGTTGAAATCTAATTCATTTGCACCAAGAGGAGTTTGGAAAACAGAAGATTTGATCTGACTAGTTGACGAAAATGGCACCCATTCCCTATGCTACGCATTGTGGATATCGAATCTGGACGTTCAGGCGGCCAGCCAACACAGGACCACCAATATGTACCCAAAAATGAACCTTTAAAATTTATTTTTGCAAGCATTTCTAGGTGTTGAAAATTCAATTAGAAAATGTGGTGCGTCGTGAACGACGCATATGCCGTCGTATTCGCCGCATTTGACTACGAAATGACACATGTGGGAAAACACGCCTAGGCCAGGTTAAGCATTTTAGGGAATGATTGCATTTGATTCATAATGCACCACATATGTAGTTATGTAATGCATCTGCATTAGGAATAGTCACATGTAGTGTAGTGAACGGCATATGCATAAGTGAAACACATATGTAGTAGACAAGTAGGTTGTAGAAAATGCACCGCATGTGGTTTATTGCACCACATTTGCAGCAAGTTGAAAGTGGGTGTGGTAAATATGCTATGCATATGTAATATGCAATGCAAGTGAGGCTTCGTGCAACACATTTGCAAAAATGCATTGCATCTGTTAAAGTTAGCCGCATTTGACTGGTAAAATTTTTGAATTTTTTTTCTAATAAAAACTTGAAAATTCTTGACATCATGTTTTAAATGTAGGTTGTTTTAGATCCTATATATATGTGGGAGTCACGTCCTGACACATTCGATCTGAGAGATCGCTTGACTAGTGCAGAGATACGGCTTCTATAGAGACTTGGTCTATGTCACTATATGTCGATGCCCACTATTCAGGTGAACAAAGGGATGCTAATGACATTATGCGAGCGATGGCACTCTGAGACATTATTATTTCATTTTCCAATTGGGGAGGCCACTGTCACATTAGAGGATTTGTACAGGATATTGAGACTGCCGATTAGAGGAGAGTGGGTTATGTATGATACCCAGTGTAGATTGATCGAGTTAGCGAGATTCTATCAAGTGGATGATATCAGTAGGCTCTGCATCGAGCATTATGAGATTAGATGGCCGGTATTAGCAGATAGATACGACAGGATTGACTATATATTGTGTACATTGATAGGGGGATAGTTCTTCTAGACTTGCGAGGTCATGGTTTTCCAGTTGGATGGGGTGCGATGTTGGTTGGTATGCTAGAGAGTGAGACTAGGTATGCTTGGGGTACTTATCTACTAGGGAGGTTATATTTTAACCTACATGACATTGCTTATAGAGACACACAATCACTAAGCTATGGGACCACTCTACTGATGGTATGGGCTTGGGAGAGGATAGCTATTTTTCCGTCCTCCGGTTACAATAGAGTGACAAGAGAGATTCCCTTATGTGTTCCGATATATAGGACACATCACATAGACTCATGTTGGAGACACTAGATTTTGGAGGCATGCACTAGACGTTTTGCATCGGTTTACGTGGAGACCGTACATGGATTGTGAGGAGTGGTCAGATGAGGAGACACACTTGGTATTTTGTAAACAAACATAGTACCTTATTGGGAGGATTGTTTCTAGTGTTCATATCATTGAGCAACACTTGCTAGACAGAGTTTTGAGATAGTTTGGCGAGGTTCAAGATGAGCCTCGGAGTAGAGCAGAGTTTTCTCATTCATCCAAAGAGGTTCCATATTGGGGGCCTATGAGTCTTGTCGCTACTACAAAGGGAAAGATACAGGAATTATAGACAGTTCAGTGGGGTTGGAGAGATGGAGCAGCAGAGGACGTGGATATGGACATGGCTATAGACCCTCTAGGTATTTTGGAAGCATATGGAGAGGATGATGTTGAGGATGATGTTGAGGAGGAGGCACCAATGGAGGAGCAGGAGAGAGAGCTCAGGGATCAGATTGTGGAGGGGAGACAGGAGGATGATGCTCCTAGGGATGGTGATAGGGAGGCTTTGGAGGAGAGACTCAGACTTATGACAACAGAGTTTGATGCTATGAGGTTAGAGAGAGACAGTTCCTACGTAGAGAGAGATAGTGCACACACAGAGAGAGACAGTGCTCGCACAGAGAGGGATAGTGCACTCATGGAGAGAGATCAGGCCATAGCTTGGAGATAGGAGATAGAGCATTAGTTCACAGAGGTC
The DNA here is from genome assembly GCA_007115665.2 of Sequoiadendron giganteum. Taxonomy (NCBI): domain Eukaryota; kingdom Viridiplantae; phylum Streptophyta; class Pinopsida; order Cupressales; family Cupressaceae; genus Sequoiadendron; species Sequoiadendron giganteum. The sequence continues at coordinate 256,826,532 of CM021103.1, forward strand.
AGATGCCTTTGAAATGGGTCTTCATCTGATGGCATGGTACGGGAGTTAGTTAGATCAGTTGAGAGAGCCACCTATTATAGGGACTTATATGAGGCCATGGTGCCAGTAGAGAGATGAGCTCCTAGCTTCTTAGAGGTGCGCAGTCAAAGGTCATAGAGCAGGAGTCACACCAAGACACATAGTATAGAGGGTGTGGTAGGACCATCGAGGGCAGGTCTGTACGAGAGGCCTTCCACCTCACAGAGAGCACCTTTGAGGATTTTTCCACCACCTTCACCACATGATAGCAGTGGCAGTGGGACACAATGATATGGTTACATATGTAGACATTGTATTTTGATCAAAGAGCATGCGAGCTTGTTTTTATTTATGGATACATTCTGACATTGTACTGTGACACACTATTTTGAGCGATATATATATGATTTTGGCGGCTTCTATATGATATGTAGTTCTATGTTATGGATGATGCATTATTTCTATATGATTATGTTTCCTAGATGATGTATGTACATGTGTTATAAATGAATGTTTCTACATGTTATGAGTTATGCATTTTATGATGTTGTTATGGATGTCTTAATTTACTTATGATAATGAATGCAAATTGTCTATATGATGCTTATTTATATGTGATAGTAATATGTACATGCAATGTTTACATTATTTATCTTATGATGATGAAATGCCTATTATGTCATGATTTTGAATGTATGTAATGAAGATGTTAATGTTACTATCTATACATTTGAAATACAATGCAACTATTTGAAATGCTTATAGAATGTATGCATATGCTCTAATGATCGAATGTTTTAATTGTGTCACGGGACTTTATCATTATGTCGAAGAAGAGAAATGTTAGGATGAAATGAATTCAGAATGTTAGTAAGAAATAACGAAAGTTGATTGATTGAGAAAAAGATATAATCTTTGATATAGTGCCAAATATGCTATGCTTTCTTGTTATCATCATTGGGTGGGACATGACACAAATGGATACTACACATTATGATATGAGATAGATCATAGTGTACAAAGTCATCCATCTGCAAAGAATAGACAATCACAGACAAGGAGTGTCTTAACTCATACTAAGGACAAAATTGCCCTAGTCATTTTGTCAAGACAAACCACAAACAACAGACAAATAAAAGATGGGTCATGAGACGTCCTTGCTCCTCTAAATCCTTGATAGGACATCCTTGAGGAAACTAGTAATATGACTCAAAAACCAATGTTTAAAATATAGTTGACAAACAATAGCCAAAGAAAAAGAGTTCTTAGACATCCTTGCTTCTCTAAATCCTTCAAGGGACATCCTTGAGAAATCTAGTAACTAGACTAAGTCACAAATAGATAGAAAGATAAGAAAAAGTAAGATATAAAGTCATAAAGCCAAATAAAAATATTCTCCAAAACTTGATCTTGTGGGATTGTTTGATTTTTTGATGTTTGGCATAGCGTAATGTGAGAGATGACACATACCGCATAAGACATTGAGTGTGGTTTCAACCTGGTGACTTCTGTATAAGGCATGACAAAGCCTAGTTTCAGAAAGACACGTGTTGTATAAGATGTTGGATCCTGATGACGTTGAAGTGACAAGCTACATGAGACTATGACAATTTGATGACGTTTGTTGACAAGAAAGACATATCTTGCTTAAGACATAGGTTGATCGCTTTGACAATGTGTTTGATATTGACTTGATGGCAATTCAGATGTTTTGCCTTGTTGATGCATGACGTGTTTTGATTCCTTGATTGATAACAAGTGTGTGTAGACAATGTATGACATGAGATGATACCCTAAACTATGATATGCAACTTGTGTGATAGTGATTATGACTGAACCCTATTGGACTGACCTAGTGTGGTCTTGGGAGCTCATCAATTGATTAGCCTTGCCTATGTTGTACACATAGAGACCTCATAGTTCGACACGACCAATGACTTTGAATGTAAAAAGAGTCATGATTTAAATGTGTGATACATGAGAAACCTAGACTGACAGACCTAATGCCTCAGGGGCACATCGATTGATGGCCTTGCCTACGTCCCAATCGTAGAGGCAACATAGTTCGACTATGACTGACTAAACATGATTGACCTGACTCTGTTTTTGGTATTTTTGAACATGTTTTGATTTTTTTTGGATTTTTGAAGTTTTCTAATGTTTTTGGGATTTTTCAGGACATTTTCAATGGTGTGACATTATGTACAAAGTATCAGGGCATAGAAAAAGGATTTGCCCCCAGTCGGGAATAAGACTTGTAAGATGGAGTGGGGAATGTGACGGAATGGATGTTAGATGTCGATTGTTCCAAGCAATGGATAAGACAACCATTTATGATGAGTGATGGTGAAAAGGTCCGAAGAGAATGATGGTAGACAAAAGAGGGAGCTTGACTACACATGGCGCCTTCTTGCCAGGTTTTCACAATGGTACTTATCCATAGCACCACCAAAGTAGTTTTCACTATTAGAAAGATTATTTCTCTTTACTTTTTTTATTTTCTCAAATTTTTTTGGTGTTACAAAGATGCCCGTTTGCCAGGTTTTCATCAAGGTAACCATTTTTTTTTAATTTTTTTTTGTATTTTCTAGATTAAGACATGGATTCTCAGAAACTAAGCATAGAACCTCTTCAGATGAAGACTGTTGATAGGTGACAAAAGTGGCTCTCCTTCAGGAGTAGAGAGTTGGTGCACTCCTAATCCAAAGGTTTATGTGACTATATATGGCCCCAACCAATTAGGTTCAAACTTACCTGGTTTTTCTCACCCAACTTGATTCTTAGGATTCTCCATTAAGATCATGTCACCAATGTCAAAGTGTGTATTGAGAACCTTCCTATTGTAGCTATGATGAAGATGATGTTGATATACTTGCAAATGATCTAGTGCTTTATGTCTTCGTTCATCTAGTATTTCTAGCTCTTGTAACCTAGATACACTGTATTCTTCATCGTCAATGTGACCTTTTAAGGATACCCTTAGAGAAGGTATTTCAACCTCAATAGGTAAGATAGCTTCGGATCTAAATATGAGGGGATATGGAGTGGTGCCAGTGGGAGTACGGATGCTTGTGCGATAAGCCCATAAGGCAGGATTAAGCTGTAGGTGCCAGTCACGAACAACGTCATTAACAGTCTTCTTCAAGATTCTAACAATGGTTTTATTAGATGCCTCGGCTTGGCCATTACCTTGTGGGTAATACAGGGTGGAGAAATGATGTTTGATATGGAATTCTTCACATAAGTGGTGTACTTCTTGGTTCTTGAATGGGTGGCCATTATCTATGATTATGGATTGGGGTACACCATACTGAAAAATGATATAGTTTAGGACAAACTTAGATATTTGCATGTCGGTGATGTAGGTCATGGGAATAGATTCAATCCATTTGGTGAAGTATTAAGTGGCGGTAATAATGAATTTATGGCCATTGGATGATGGATGGTGTATCTTACCTATGAGGTCAATTCCCCATTGGGAAAAGGGCCATGGTGATGTAATCGAATGAAGCTCCTGTGTTGGTGCTCTTATCAATTCTCCATGAATCTGACACTGTCTACATTTCTTTACAAATATTTATGAGTCTTTCTCCATTGTAGGCCAATAATAACCTAGTCTCATAATCTTATGGGCTAAAGTAGGACCACTCAAATGAGATCTGCATATACCCTCATGCACTGCTAGCAAATTTGTTTGTGCTTCCTCATCATCGAGACAACTCATTAGGGAATTATCTAAGGTACATCTATACAGGGTTTCTCCGATGATGGTGTACTTAGCTGACTTACGGATGAAGTTTAGGCTTTGGTTATTGGACAAGTTAAGAGGTAGGGTTTGGTCAGTGAGATAGTTGAATATGTCTTTATACCAAGGAGACGTAGGACCAATAATGGTACACACCATCATAGTATCGAGGACATCATAGGTGAGGACCAACAACTGTTCAACCAGAAACTCAAACTTAGCCACGTTACTCAGAATATCCAACAAGGAACCCACGATTTCCATAGCATCTACAACTCTATTCTAGATACGTGGTATTTGTTGAAAAGTAATGTCATTGAAATACTGCTTGAAACTATCAGCCATACACTTGTAAGGGGAAAGCTTCTCATCCTTAGTCTCATAATCATCATTTACTTGCTAGATTACTAGTTGAGAATCGCCAAAAACATGTAGACTCTTAATCTTCCACTGAGCTGCCATTTTTAACCCTGTCACTAAGGCTTCATACTTTGCTATGTTGTTGGTACAAGGGAAAGCAATCCTGAATAATTTAGGAATGGTATCACCTTGAGGTGTAACAAATAGGATACTGGCTCCTGAACCACTATTTGTATGTGACCCATCAAAGTATAGCTTCCAATCAGTTTTAATGTCAATGTTGAAGAGAAATTCATCAAGAAAATTGGCCACTAAGGGATGGTCTTCCTTCATAGGTGCATCAGCTAACTGATCTACAAACACCTATCCTTTTATAGCCTTCCTCTCGACATATTGGATGTCATACTCGCTAAGTATCATAACCCATTTAGCCAATCGGCTTGTTAATGCTGCCTTACTTAGGAGGTATTTGAGTGGATCAATCTTTGCAACCAACATTGTTTGGCGATTGAGCATATAGTGCCGAAGGTTTTGGGTAGAAAAGACTACCACAAGATAGGCACGTTCTATGTAGCTGTAATTCAATTCATATCCCACTAAGGTATGACTGATGTAATATACTGCTCTCTCATGACCTTGATCATTGTTTTGTGAGAGAAGAGCCCCTAATGCTGACTGAGTTGCTGAAATGTATAGTATCAATGGTTTTTTGTGTAGATGGCATTAATACTGGTGGAGTGAGCAAATAGTCCCTGATTTGTTGGAAGGCTTCTTGACATTTAGGTGTCCACACAAATGGTATTCCTTTCTTGAGTAGATGTTGAAATGGGTGTATTTTATCTGCCAGTTGTACTATGAAACTCCTAATGGACTGTAGTCTTCCTTGTAGTGTTATGAGTTGACCAATGCTAATTGGAGGAGGCATTTCTATGATAGCTCTTACCTTCTTTGGATCTACTTCAATGCCTCTTTGAGAGATGATATATCCTAACAGTTTCCCTGATTTCACTCCAAAGACACATTTCTTCGGATTTAGCCTGACATTGTAATTCTCTAGCCTCTGGAATATATTGTCTAGAACCTTTAAGTGATCTTCCCTTGTTTTCGATTTAGCTATAATTTCATCTAGATAATCTTCCATGAGAGTATGTACAAAGTGATGGAAAATCGTAGTCATTGCCCATTGATAGGTAGGTCCTGCATTCTTAAGGCCAAACGACATAACATTCCAATAGTATGTGCCCCATGGACACGTGAAATTTGTCTTGTGTTGGTCTTCAACTGCTATTTTAATTTTTTTATATCTAGAGAAACCATCCATGAGGGATAGCATCTCGTATCATGTTATAAGATCTACTATCATGTCGATGTTCGACAAAGGGAAGACATCCTTAGGACATTCCTTATTGATGTCTCTAAATTCTATGCAAATGCGAATGCCCCCAGTTGGTTTAGTCACTAGTACTAGATTTGATATCCAATCTCCATAGTCTATCGTCCTTATGAATCCTACATCCAAGAGTTTCTTAAGTTCTGCCTTGACCAATAGAGCAATTTGCGGATGCATTTTCCTTAACTTTTGTTTGACTAGCTTAATACCTGGTTGTAGTGGTAAATGGTGCAATATTAGGTTTGGATCTAGCCCAGGCATGTCAGCATACAACCATACAAATTTTATCTGTCTCTTTGTGAAGAAGTCCTTAAACTCGAATTTTCTGTCTCTATTAAAGAAGCTGCAAAATATACCTTCCGAGAATCTCTTTTGTACCTATGTTGACTTCAACAGACTCTTCTACTAGCATCGGCGACTTTTCCTATTCAACGAGGAGAATATTTAAACCTCTATCCTTGGGTGCCTCTAAGAGGTTTTCACCCTCGGATATGTCCTTTATCTTGACTTTTTCTTCGTCCAAAGGCACCTTTCGGTTTTCACCTAGGGACTCATCATTTTTCTTTTCATTGTCTTTTTTATTTTTATTCTCATTTTTGTGACTAGATGTGTAAAAGACTCCCCAAAATATGCTTTGTCATCCAAGTCTATGGTAAAACCTACTTTATCATCCCCTCGTGGTATGTCTTCTCCGAGTTTCATGAACTCAACAATTGCTTCATCATTCTTGAATGTATCTATGATAGGTGTACCTTGTTGATCCCAGTCGATAAGTTCGGGATATATGAGGGGCATGTCATCATCGGAGTTTTTAAAGGTAGTTGCTGACAAGGTGAATATAGAATGGTTGACATGGTCATAGAAGTTTTGGACTAACTCCTTTTTTTTCTTCTTAGGGGTAGGTATACTCTGATGTGGGACTATTGTAAGGGTTGAATCGTCAGAAGATGGTTTGTCAGGTGCCCAAGATGCATGATCAAGGGTTTCCGAATAATAGTTCTTTTTCCATTCTTCTTTGGACAAGTGTTTCCTGGGACGGGGACTAGATGGTTTTGGTACAGGTTTTACCTTTATGTACATTTCTCCAAATAGAGCATCTATGTTCATGGTACTAGTAGATGAAAGGGAATCCTATTCACAATCACTTGAGTAAGGGGATTCATTGTAAACTGGAGGTTTGTCATAAATTGGGGGAAGTGGTTCATGAGATATCTTGATGCCTGCACAAGCCCTCACTTCCTCTTGAAATGGTGACGAAGTACTAGGAAACCCAATTCTAAGCGGTTGAAACCCTAGCCCTAGATATTTTGGTCGTGGTGAGATAGTGATTGGCTCTATCCTTCCACTTTGGTGTAGACCTAACCCACTGTGCCCATCATAGCCTTCATTTTGCATTATCTTAAAGCCTTTTCCATACTGGTCCTTAGCTATTTGAATAGACAGGGAGGGGTATGCCTTGTCTTCTTGATACAACCAGGAATCACCTTGATCCACAATTTCTTCACTTAACACTCCCCATTTGGTCAATGTCATTGTAGGGGGAACATGAAATGTGACCACTGACTGTCTTCTATCTACCATGGGTAAGCCATATTCCTTAGGTAGAATCAGTTGACTGACATAGTATGATGCCTTTATATGATATTCGCCATAGCCCTTGTCTTGGATCTTGAGCTTAGGAGTGGTTGATGGTGGTTTGAATGAAATGGACTTAGTGAGATGTGATGGTTCAATGTATAGGGATAAAGTGGATGATGAAGCTTCTTGGTTAACTGGTACTTGTCATTGTGGTATTTCCCTTAGGCTTGTACAATACTAAAAAGGATCTAGATCACAATCAATCATGATCTTTGTGCCATTATACGGGAACTTAAGACATTGGTGATATGTTGAAGGTACAACTTTCATTACATGTATCCAAGGTCTACCTAACAACAAGTTGTATGAAAGGGTGAGATCCAAGACTTGGAAGCTAGTGTTCATGATTGCTGGGCCAATTCTGATAGGGAGTGTTACAACTCCTTTGGATGATCTTTCCTCATCATCATAAGCCTTGATGACTATACTCTTAGAGGTGTCTACATAGTCTTTTGAGAATCCTATTGCCTTAACCAATTTTAGGGTACACAGGTTCAAACCTGCTCCTCTATCTACCAAGACTCATCGGACTTTGGTTTGATGGACTAAGACTTCAAGATGTAAGGGGTCATTATGATTAGAATTTTCAGTTGAGTAATCTTGTTGGGAGAATGTGGCATGATGCGAGTTGGTCTAATATCCCACCATTTCTTCAAAATGATTGACATCTAAGTCTGTAGGAACAGTCGTGTTCTATAAAGCTTTGTCAAGAATGGATCGATGCTCAAGTGATAAAGTCAACAATTCCAAGATAGATATTTGCATGGGAGTTTTAATCAATTGATCAAGAAGGTTGTACTTAAACCTGGAAGTTTGTTTGGATGGCTCAGAAGAAGGACCTGGAATAGTAATCTTAGTTTTTTGTGTGTTCACATTACATTCCGGATGCTTTTTAATGATGATGATAGTATTGGCGTTCTCACTTGCGGCTCGGAGGTGATTTATGATCATTCCTTTACCATAGTCATACTTGGTATTGGCATAATTGGCTGATGGATTATTCTTGGGTCCCGAACTGGAGGCTTTTCATTTTGTGTGGTCATGTAACAGGTCCATGAATACCTTATGATCAATGTTCTTTGTATTTTTCTACCCACCGACCTCTATGGCTCCATTTTCAACAAAGTCTTGTATAATATTCTTGAGTTGGTAACATTGTTGTAGGTTGTGTCCTTTCATTCAATGATAGTCACAAAAAGAGTTATCATCCCACCATGAAGGTTTGAACTATCCAGGATTATACTCTTCTGGTTCCAAAGGTTTGATGAGATTATGTTTAATCAACTCTTTGAAAATTGTCTCGATTGGTTGTCCTAAAGGTGTAAATTCACGTGTAGGAAATATCCTTTGTGGTCATTGTTGCTATGAATTTTGGACATGAGTGGCTGTTTGATCTGGACTATTCATCATGTCTTGATTGGAATTGTAACCTCTAAGTGTGATAACTGGTCCCGTATGTATGTTTTTAGCATCAACAATGTTGTCATTTGTAACATTTTTGTTTCTAGACCAGAATTTGTTTCTATCATTTGGCACATTCTAATGTTGGACAATCGGATTTCTTCCTGGTACCTTAATTTCTCCTTTGTCTATAAGGCCTTTCTCAAGGATGATTCCCTTTTGTACCAAGTCTGGGAATGAAGTACAATAGTGTACCCTTAAATCACTTCACAGTTTTGGGTTGATGTTTTCTAAGAATATTGTGACCTTTTGATTTTCCAGTATTTCAACTAGACATCTACTAGCTAGACTTCTACATATCTGGAAGAAAGTGGTGAAATTTTCACCATATTCTTGTGTTGTGTGGCACAAGGTTTCTATTGTTACCTCATTGTCTATGTTAAAGGAAAAAAGTTCGACAAAATTCTCAGCTAATTTTCCCTAGGATTGTATACCATATGGTAATTTAGAAAACCATTCAAGTCCTATCCCGACAAGGGTTCGTGGAAATAGTCTCATCAAGTATGTGGGGTCATACGATATATCCATGCATGTCGTTTGGAATTCTCTAATGTGTTCCAAAGGATTCTTTCTCCCATTATACTTAGGAAAAATCAATATAATGTATCCGTGGGGAAAGGTGTCATATACAACGCTTTGTCAAATGGACATGGACATAGGTCTTGCACTGAGATAGTTTATTTGCCTGACATAGACATATTGTCCATCTGTTGTTGAAGAGTTTACATTTGGTTTTGAAGGACATCTACTTGTGTCAAGGACATGGTATTTGCATTGTTTGGATCAATGTAGGTGTTCTAATATGCCATGTTATGTGACGGGTTGTGATTTGGCGAGGGAATATATCCTATTAGAATGTTCTGATTTGGTATAGGGATATTCCCTATTTGAATGGTCTGATTTGGTATAGGAATGCTTCCTGTCTGAATGGTCTAATTTGGTATAGGTATATTCCCACCAACTTTGGATCTCTTACCAGTCGTGTTGGTGCCAAAGGGGTTGGAGGAAGTTGCCTCTACAGTAAATTGTAAAACTTGTGTTTACAATTGATGATTTTTGAGTTGGTATGCCATTTGGTATCGCTGTGGTAATTTGGGGAATAGAAACACTTGACATTACAATTTGCGTTGGTTGAGTTGACTATGTTTGCAAAGTACGGATATCAAATCCTATTGGTAGTTTGGCACCTTCTGCTAGCAAGTTTTCTAGATATCGTTGGGGATCATTTCCCAAACATTCATCCATAAAGGATGCAAATTCAGGATCTTGTACTGCTGCATCTATGTCTTCAATGTAAATTTGTCCATGTGTGTCTCTAGTGACGTGTTTTTCAAGAAAATATTTGTGTGGTCTTTTACTTCTTGATGGTTGATTTCCAAATGGATTGATGAATTCGTTGAGGTCTTTCATTGATTTATGTTTCTTTTTAGACCTTGTTTTGACCATGAAAAATTTGCTCAAAAAGGGGTAATGTAGACTACGTCTAAAAACTGATATGACCTATGTCTATGTTTTTTGGATTTTTCTTGACAATAAATGATTTTGCTAAAATGATTTCTAAAAAGACGTAGGATAGGATTGACAATATGCAAAATCGCAAGTAGACTATGACAATAAATGAGTCTAAGATGGGTATAACCTACCACCTATGGAATAAATGCATGCAATGATTTGTATTTGACCAAGGAACCTAATTGTATGACAAGGTGAATTTTCCAAACTAGACTATTGAGGTGAAAAGATCCACTAAATGGGACTAAAGTGACTAAGTTTGATGATTGTGACAAATCGAAACATGAACGTTTCCAATGATGAGGAAAGTTATCTATTCTGTGATATGCAATTTCCTAGGAAGTATCTATATGCATGCAACTTAGGATGAATATGACTAAGATGTTTACTATGACTAAGATGTATATGACACCTAATGATGCAAGGTTTTTAAGAAAAATTTAATAGTTTCTGTCCAAGGTTGATCTTAAGAACCACAAGCAAATAGTGACAATGATGTTTCAGACTCAGTTTGTGGTTTTTTCAAAATTTGTGTTGATAGTCAAATGCGGTTCACCTAATAGTTGCAGTTCAAATGTTGACAGATGTAGTTTTTAATTGTGCATGCGGTGTTTCTAATAGTTGCGGTTTTTCCTATGACAAATGCGGTTTAGCAATACACATGCGGTTCTAATTTTGGACTCTACAAACCTAGATTTTCTAGAAAACACTTGTGGCTCGAAAATTGACAGATGCAGTTTGCATGCACACATGCGACTCAAAATATGATAGTTGTGGCTTGTAATATCTAGACTGTGAATGATGAATTTTTTGATAGACCCATTCGGCTTTTCCCCTAATGAATGCGACTTGCTAAGATAGATGCAGCGTTTAAACTGACAATTGCGACTCAATTTTTTGACAGTTGAAAATTTTCCTGAAAGCTATTTTGACTGACTTCATTTGTTGATCAAGATTTTGGTGAATACAACAGAAAACAAACACAACAATCAATGTATTTTCAGTTTGTGATAATTAGAACTGTTAAGACTTGAAAAATATTTACAACCTAGGCTTTTTGGACAATACTTGTTGAGTTCTTACTTGGATTTCTCTAGCTACGCATATTTATGGCGAATGACTAGTAGCTTGACCCCACTAGCTCCCCTCCATGACACTCACTTATACGGGGCAGCCAAGCTACTGTACCCATGAAACTCCCATGGCATACATCTCATTTCCACACATAAACCGTAAGAATGTAAGACAACTTCACAGGGCCGACCTTGCTGCACCAAAAAGTAGGTAGGATTTTGGTAACTCTACAACAAGGTGTTTAATAAGGGCATTATATTCATGGGGCACTATCCAACATCGGTGAGAGTCCATTTTTTTCCATCTCATCAGAATAGTAAGTGTGATTTCTGGGCTTTCTCCATAAATCCGTTTTTATATATCGGGTGGAAGTCACTTGGCTTTAGCATGTTACCGGTCTGAGTCATCTTGGGGTGAGTAATTTTTCCCACCAAGATAGGCCCAAGTTCTAGAGTCAGTAACCATTTCTCTTACACCCAGGATCGCATGACTGCACAAGGGGAGAGGATACTCTGATATACTGAATCGTAAGGGTGACAAATATGTGCAATGCACTAGACAAAAAAGACAGTTATCTATCTACCAAATAGAAAGTTCTTTTTAATCCACATGACAGTTATCTACCTACCAAACAAAAAATCTTGCTAAATAAATAAAGACAAAGGCATTAGGTCCTACATGCAAATTTATTAGTAGTTCATTGTTCTTGTCTTCGACTTTCATCCTGCAGAAAATATTGTCTTTGGTTTTGTTATTGTCTTCTATGCTTCATCCTGCAAACACTATGTTATTCCACCTTAACACAACTATAAACAAACATTAGCAAAAACCAAAACAACCTAAACAACGAAAATGAAAATATGAATGTATGGAAATGACAAAAAAATGGAAAAAAGATTACCAGGTAGATGCGGCGTTTTGAGTCATACATGCAATTCAGGATTTTGTTGATAGGTGGATGCGGTTCATAGTTTCACAGATGTGGTTTGTACTAACATATGTGTCTCTTTTTTTAGCAGATGCGGCTCGTGGATACAGATGCTTCATTTTTCTAATCAGATGTGGCACGTCGTACGAAAACCTGCAAAAAAAGAGAAAAATAGAAAAATAGAAAGACGAAAAGATGTCTGAATTTTGAAGTGTGTTCATGCCGGGTTCACCAAATGTAACAATAGATTAAAAATGATCTTCAAAATGATGATGGATAATCTGCAACTAGAATAAACAATGTTAATCCTAATCTAAATAATAATCTAAAATCAAACAACAAAGAACAAGGAAATAAACATAATAAACTAAACAAATTAATGGAAAGCTCTCACCGAATATGCATTCACTCCTTTGAATTATCTTGATTGTTCCTCTCCAATTTTCCTTTTTAGTATTCTTTCCCTCAGATTTTTGTGTTTGAATGAAAGCATAACTTCGTCGAATTTCTAAGCAAAATATTGAAGATAAGTTTCTTCTCAAAAGTGTATGATTTTGGGAGGAGGAATAATGATAATGACAGGCCATTTTATAGATTTTGGGTTTTCCAACGATCGGCTCAGATTGAAATAGAGATCGACGGATGAGATTGATGAATGCCATGCGATGTGAGTTCTATCTCAGATAGAACATGAGTTAGAACATGAGTCAGAAAAGACTGCAGGATAAAGACTAAGTTAGAACGTGAGCTAGAACACGAGTTCAAGATCTTAATCTTCAAAAATAGAAGAAACAAACTTTGTATGTAAAAGACAAAATTAGAACTCGAAGAATAATGCATTCAAATGCAAACAGGAGTTAGAACTAGTTAATCGACTAGTTGTGATGGAGATTCTTCTCACAGAGATAAACAAGTGTTGAATCCGGAGATAACTGGAGAACTAAAAATAGATCTCGAGTCAGAAGGTGGGTGAATGATTAGTCAGCTGATTGATAGAAGAATGTGACATAAATAATTAAAATATGAATTAAATGCTAATTTAATTCAACATTCGAAAATAAGAGACTTTAATTAAAAAGATAATTCATTTAATTTGACCGTTTGAAAAGGATTAATTGAATAATTAAATAATAAATATTTAATTATAGATAAAGGGGGTTAAATGAATAATTAAATAAAGATATTTAATTATAGTTGAAACATGATAAAGGTTAATTAAATAATAAATTATTTAATTTATAGATAAAGGGGGAAGAATTAATTAGTTCACAACATAATTAAACAAATATGATTTATTTAATTAATCAAGTTGAATAAAGGTTATTAATGAATTAATGAATTAATTAAAAAGGGGTATTTAATTAATAGAATAAATATGTGTTAGAAAGGTTAATTAAATAATAAACATTATTTAATCATGACCATAGACTATACAAAATTATGTCAAATGTGTACTCGCAAGCCTAGACCAATTTTCGGTGTCTACAGTCCCCCTATGGTTGTTCCTTAATGGAAAGAATCTAGCAGCAGACCATAATTTAACTTCCACACTCCCAAGGCTAACTTCAAAGATTGACTTCAGGGCATGATTCATAATTTCAAAAATATCTACGGGTTTCACAATACATAACTCCACTTGTGGGATCTTTTCCATCTAACGCTGTTATTTAACGGCTAAAATTTGAGATCTTTCCACCCCACGACACCCGTATCCTTCAATCCTGCAAGCATACTAAAGCCTAGCCTAACAGTTTTAAGTGCCTCACAACCAATTTCCACACATGCCAAGTGACTTCATGGGGAATATACCTTCCAAGCATACCATGTGAAACTTTCATGCAAGTGGTTGTCTACAGAATTTTGTGGTCCCAATGTCGTTCTTTAACGACCTTCATTCGAATGGCTTCCACCTAGGTGAAAGTCGCACCCCTAAACCTGCATTTACACAAGTGACCCGAACAAGCTCCAAATATATAATGATGATGAATTTCATGATCTCCTAAGGGTATATAAATGGATCTAACTATGAGTTTGTAGGATTTAGCTAGCATTTTCCCTATTGATATATCAATGCACTTACTACACTCCGTGTGTGCAGGATTTATGGAACTTGTTGAGGGATCATCAAGGAAGCCTGTGGGAAAAGCTGGCAAGGGACAGAAGCCTGCAAGGACACCAAGGGGAAAAGAAGAAAAGGAAAAAATTAATTATTAGTTTCACGGGATGGAGTGCACCTCAAAGCTTGCCTCTAACTAGGATATAGTCTCAGATAAAGACCTAGGACATGTTAACATAGATGAGTTCAAACAAAGGGTGATGGTCAATCCCACCATAGAATATTCCTAGAAGATCAAACGAAGTGGCCTTGTGAAGGCAGCCAACTTCCCTCCTACATTGGTTGCTCCAGAGTTGTTCATAGTCTGTAGGGAGTGTTATCACTCTAACGAGAAAATATTCGATAAGGATGGATGAGTATGGTAGACTTGTTTGCCAAGTCTATTTGCAAAACATTTGGCATCTCAACATTCAACAAGATGGAGGAAATGGAAAAGGAGTTTTCTCAAAATGTGTGGCAACAGGACCCTCTTGGATGAAAAATAATGATCAACCAACATTGGTTAAAGGAAAAGAGGGGCAATTCCAACAAGGTACCTCATAAGTTATTTAGAAGTGATTTATTTGAGGAATACCACAATCTAGTCCCTCTTCTGAGCAGATTAATGGGCCTGGTGACTACTTCATTCTTCGAGGAATGGATGTACTTTGTGGAAGAAATCCTCTAAGGAAAAACAAAATTCCACTGGCCTAAGATGATAAGAGACAACCTGCATAGCTAGATCGTGGCATTGAAAAGGACCTCCTAGTTTTATATGACTTCATATTTGGTCTATCTCTTGCTAGAGAAATTCATGTACAAAGGACTCTTTTGTGTAGGAACATTAGGGACCAGAAAGGGAGAACTCGAAGTTTATGACTACTATCCCTAGTTGCAATATAGGAACTTCAAAAGGGAATATAGAAGATTGAATGATGCCTTCATCGGGCATAGAATTATGATGAGGTAAAAATAACCTCAATGATATCAATGACTAAAAACCCTTTCCTATCTTTTTCCAGCCCTTTTACTCTTCCAATTAACTACCTTTAGGATTAATAAGTGCTCTCTTTTTGAGAAAATTGTATGAACTTTATTTCTTTGAATTAAATTGAATTAGCCAACCCACGCCAACTTCATAGTGTAGATTTTGTAGAAGTAAATAGGTTTCTCGGTCATCATGTCCAGCCAAAGGAATTCAACATAGGAAATTCAGCATTCAAGACTCAACGCACAATCCATAAAGACGGAGGATAGGCGCTTGAAGTTTAGGCACCAAAATTCTAGGGCATTGATGTATCAAGGATTTTATAGTTGTTTTAGTATTTTCTATTAAAAATAATTATCACTCAGTTATGAGCCTCTTTAATGTTTTTATGTTTAATCTCAGTTTGTTAGTTTTTTAAGATAGTTGAAAGACTTTTTCAGAGGCACTTCCCGCCACCTGAAATCTAGGATTTTGGTAACAGTTTTTATATAAATATGTAATTTCATAAATGAAAAAGAAAACAACAAAAGAGTATCGTTATGTTATCGTAATGAATCTCTGAATCATGTTTTTGTATTACACTCTTAATATGAATAAAGAAACACTGGTTTACATTATTCTATCTTGCTAAGTGTTGTGATGGAATTTTACTGGATAAAGTAGTTTTGGAGATATGAGTGCATGTAATCTGAGATAGACTTTAGAAGAACCCACGAGCTGGCCACTCAATGGATTGTAGGAATCAGTAGATAAGTATTTTTACTTTCCATATTTCATTACTTCTATTTCGTAAATGATAAAGTGTGAAGTCGAGACTCTTGTAGCTCTATTAATTCAAGTTTTTATGCACCTTTCCTTCTATCAAGTTTTAAGTTAAGAGATTGTTTCTTATTTACTGTTAAGTTTGTTAGTTCATAATTAGTCAAATGATTCATAGTTTCTTTACTTTTTTTTCTTCTTCAGCAATTTATACACTCATTAGCTTAGTCATTTCAATTCTTTCTAGTCTATTTGTGATGTTGTTTAGGTTGATAGTTTCCTATTTTCTAGTTTAATCATTTCAATCTTTCTAGTTTAATGACCTTTAGATTCAAGTTTTATTTCAACTGTTCCATTTATTTAGAAAATTTGAGAGTAGGGATCTTCCTATTGCATATAGCCTTGAACATTTCCCAGTTGATATTTTTTGTGCTTTTCAACTAAAGAGATAGGTATAACGATAGCCTATCACATTTTGGCACTGTTTCCAGGGAGTATTATTTTTCTAAGTGTTAGTAGGAAATACCTTTAGTACCTCTTTTGGGAACAAAAATAGTCCTTTGGCTTCCTTTTCTGCATGGTCAAGAATGAGGCCCCCACCGAAGATTCATACCAAAAAAACCCCAAACGATGAACCAACCATGAGTGGGGAAGAAGGAATCTCAGTTCAAGAAATTTTTGATGAATTGATCAACCGAGATCAACCTGAGACCTTCTCATATACTCCAGAGAGAGAACATATAGTTGAAGAGGAGAATATTCCTCTCCAAACTCCTGAGCCTCCCCCACTAGAGCAATTTTTTGAAGAGGAACAAATTTTCTTCAACAATATGGGTGACCATAACCATAAACATAGAGATGCCAATGCTGATGCTCCCCCAACCCAATGAACATTTACTTATCCCATCATGATCAATGTTGATGATGATACGACCATGAAAAACATTTCGCCAACTTTCCTACCAACCTTCTAAGGTTTTTATTTTAAGGACCATGACCAGTTCCTCTTTGAGTTTAAGGTCTTGTGTCAAACCTATGACTACAAAAATGATAACCAGAAACTTAAGATTTTTCCCTCGACTCTGAAGTACTCAGCGATGCATGGATTCATGGGGCTAGCCTTAGGATCCATAACCTCATGGGATGATATGGAAATTTTTTTTCTGGATAAGTACCAAAGTTATTGTCGTGTGAGTGATAGGAAGGAGAAGTTGTTTAAACTAATACAGAATGAAAATGAGAGCCTAGAAGATTACCTAGATAGGTTTCTCTTCCTATCTAAATGATGTGGCAAATAAGCCATAAGTGTCGAGATTTTAAAAACCATATTTCTCAAAGGTCTTGATGATGATGCTCAAAGGAGCCTAGATTTAATGGGAAAAGGGGATGTGTCATAGCTAGACCTTGGTCACATCATTGAGCTATGTTGGAACTTCTCTCAACTCGAGGGGGGATTTGGAAGTCTACCCTCTTGAAAGGTTCCAATGAGATAGGAAAATTTCATGAAGAGATAGCTAACCTTAAGATTGACATTATGGTTCAACTAGATACCACATTGGATGGAATACAATTTAAAATTTAAAATGCAAAATATAGAGACCTTGTCTATTTACTGCCCAAGATGCTGAAATAAGCATTTGTTAAGGGAATGTCCTTTGGAAAAACTTGATAAAATAGTTGTTTTCCATGTTTGTGATAAGGACCACCCCATTGATCAATGTGAGCTCTTGAATTCCATTAAGAACTCTAAGAAAAGAGCAACCCCAGTTGAGAAAGAAATAAACTTTGTCAACCAAAGAACTGGAGGCAACTTTTCTTATGGCCAAAATTCAAATCCTACTTGGAGACCACAAAACAACTAGAACAATAATCATTGGACAGCACCTTGGCCTTAGGTTCCACCTCAAGTAGCACCTAATTGGGGAACCTATCCTTAGGGACCACCTAAATGGGAAAATCGGTCATGGGGAAACCCTCAGTGTCCCAACCAAAACCAGTAGCAGTTGTATCCTTGGAACCACTCTCCTCAATGGAATCAACAACAAAATCAGTTTTACACTAGTCCCAGGAGAGGGGTCACTCAACAAAATAATTTCTTACCACCTCCCCAAAACACTCAATAAACTGAACAAGTTAATCAACCACAACTTCTAGCGCAACCTGTTCCAAACCCAAAGAATAACCAATAGAATGCTACAGTGTATTCTACTAAACATGATAATGTTAATGGACTTAATGCCATACATTATGGTAATTTACAATTGAGGTTTGGGAAAACACTCCAACCCCTAACTATAGTTGAGATATTGGACAAACCTACAACACCCCTCTATTTTTCTCTTATGTTAGATTATGATGCTTTATTATTTTATCATTTCTTATAGAGCGACATGGACTATGTGTGTGATGAGATGTACTTTCCTTGATGTTATACTTGATATGCTTTGATTAAGAATAATGTTGTTTTATTATAACATGATTATTGCACATGAGAATTTTATTAATGATGGAATTGTCAGTTTGGTAATACTGTATTGGTGAAGGGGACATGATTGCATCACTCACTTGTGAGCACCCTACGATTCCACAATTTTCTCTTCACAGTGTGTTTTATGATGATTTGATATACATGTGCTATTGATGCCTTGGATAAAGGTTTGCAGGTATAGAACATCGACTCCACCTGGCTTCACAGGTTTGAGCATGTCGACCCAATGGTATGTTGATTGGGAGATAGTATCTAGCTTACCCATGTCAAGTCTACACCGTAGCCATAGTGTGTCGTCAGTCCATGTTCGGTGTGTCTTCGTTTGCGTTGTCTATTGCTATTTAATTCTGCAAGGTTTATTGTATGGAAATAAATGTTAAGTTATGCGTTAAATGATGTTAGTATTTATTTAATTAATTTTAGATAATATGATGGAAGCTTTCTATTTAAATTAATTAATTTAACTTAACTTATTTAGTAAATTAAATTTAATCCTTGTGGTTAAATTTATTTATTAAGTAATTAAGTTAATTAATTAAATTATTTATTAATAAAGCAGTTTAATGGAATTAAATTTAATTTGGAAATTAAATTAT
The DNA here is from genome assembly GCA_007115665.2 of Sequoiadendron giganteum. Lineage (NCBI taxonomy): Eukaryota > Viridiplantae > Streptophyta > Pinopsida > Cupressales > Cupressaceae > Sequoiadendron > Sequoiadendron giganteum. The sequence continues at coordinate 256,845,584 of CM021103.1, forward strand.
GTTTTCAAATTATTAAATTATTTTGTGAAAATAAATGTGGTTGTTAAAAGATATTTTGTTAATTGCCAGCATGTTATAGTTAATTAATTGAGGGTTGTTGAAAAATAATAATTCCCAGAGGGAATCTTGGCATTGAGTGAGGAAGCAGAAAGCTTCTTCACTACAAAGGTTAGGATATTTTTGAGGATGTTGAAAAATTGGAGAAGAATGGAAGATTTTGCTTGCTGTAAAAAAATTGAAAGGGATTTTGAATTGTAAGGAAATTGTGAAAAATTTGCATTCTTAGATTTGTTTGGGATAGATTGTTGTGGTGTTGAATTCAATACTGTACTCAGGAATTTGGATTGCTTGGAAGAAGCTATGAATGATTTGCTGGAAGCTTTGGAATAGGCTCGACATCATAAACTCCAATTACTCCAGAAGCTTCATTGAAATAGGTTTCATTCTTATGTTATTGTTTTGGTTTAAATTTTTAAATGGAATTGTATTATTGTTGAAAAGATTGTTGTGCTGGATCTGTAGTAAAAAGATTTATTTTGTTTAAGAAAGAAAAAAAATTAAGGCTTCTATGATTGCCGTGAAGAGATCTAGAGCCTCTATAGGAATTCTTTTACAATGAAATCGAAGAGTAACATTGAGAATCTTTTATGGATTTAATAGATTAAATATTGAAAAACCCAGAGAAAAACAACATGAAAATTAGGAAATTTAATTTTAAAGACTCTCTATAAATTGTAGAAACCTTTGTAGGGAAATTGTTTTAAACAATAGAAAATTTAGAGGAAACGTAATTTTAGAAGTCTTCAGTGAAATTAGGGATTTTCAAGGAATTTGTATAATTTTGCCTGCACATGGTGTTTTTTGAAAAAAAATCCCCAATTAATTTTATGATGAAATTCTTTTATATATATATACATATATATGTATATTTATGCTTGCATATATACAAACATATATATATATATAAATTATATATATTTAATTTTTATATATTTATTTAAATCTCTGATAAGTTTTCGTACAGAGAATTGCATAAATTTAATCGCTTGTAATAGTTTTATATTTGAAATTTTAATGGTATGGAGGGGGAGGCTGGGCTCTCCCCACAGCCACCCCCATGGGGAGGCATTGTGGGGAGGTAGCGCAACCCTCCCCATAGTGTCTGCTACTCATGGAGTGAATAGGAAAGGGGGTCAACTAGGTTATACCAGTTGCTCCCTCTTCCACTAAATATGCCTTTGGTTTTAATACCTCAACGAACTTTTCTTTTTTGAAATTCGTCTGCTGTACATTTTAGTTTGATGATTATAATATGCATTTTGATGGTTTTCAGTTTCTATTTTTACAATATGAATTTATATATATATATATATATATATATATATATATATATATATGTTTATATTTTAAATAAGGATTTGAATTTAATATTGTATGTTAAATATTTAATATATATATTTTATCTATATACATTGGATGTATATATAATTATATATATTAATATATATATATATGATTGTGTATACATTCATAATATATATATATATATATAATATTTTTAACTTAAAATTAGTTGCATGCAATTATGTTCAATTGGGAATTTAAGAAAGAAGAGAATATTTTATTTTCATGATATAGTTTTTAGAGAATATGGGTGTTTTTAATAAATTGAAGGAAATTACTAATAATGAAGTTATGTCGCTTTTAAAAGTAATCAAGGGATTTGATTTATTTATTAAAATTAGTTTTTTCCCTTCTCTGTAATCGAAGAGGCAATTAATTATTTTATTCAAATAGTTTGTTAGGGAAATTGTTATCTTTATTGTGAAATCATTATAAAAGGGAAATGGATTTAGAATATCCAAAAACAGTTTATTTCCTTACAATTGCCTTCCGTGATTATTTCCTTTGTGTTCTTGTTTGGGGAAATGGGATAGGTGACTCATTTAATTCGTAATTCTTCCAGAGGTTCCTTATATGATGGGGTTGTCGTATTGTGACGTCAACTGTTTATATTTCCCTTGAGTAGTGCATGGAGTCATGTTAGTGATTTACCTGGTTTCCATGAACGGGGATTTGTGCCTCCTTAGTTAGAAGTTAATTGTGTGATTCGGTTCCTCCTTAGTTTGGACTAGTTGTAATTCATATGTTGACTATAGGAGAGTGAATCTTGATGGGGCTCAAGATTGGTGAAGATATTACAGGTAACTCATACACCTATGTGGTGACACTTCTCCTAGGTCAAATGTAAGTTTGTGAAATGAAAGATTTTGTAAAGTGGAAACAATGTGACTTCGTGTTGTTTTCTTTATGTGATGGTCGAGTCAGTATGAGTCGTCTTGTGTCTAGAGGTTGTAGGATTGGCCATGTATCCTTGTTACTGTCTCCTAGCATGGGGGGTGAACCTTCGGGTACCACTTGGTTGGGAGGAATGTGTGCCCTACATCGTTGGATTCCCCTTGATATTCTGTTCATGATGACGAGGTTTTCTAGTGGAGAGCTCGTAGTGGTTCCAATATTTATTTTATGCTTTATATTTATTTCAGTTTAGCTCATGTAATTATTACCCCTCATTTTTATTTGAGGTGGATAATTGTTATGTAATCACATTTATATGTTGTACCCCATTCGGGGAATGAGAGATATAACCTATCTATGGAGTTAATGTGATGTGAAATCTTATAGTAATCTTACTTGTAAGTTAATCTAATCTAGAACTTGTTATATTTTATCCTATGTGTTATAGTTTAATTCTTGAATGAATGTATCTTATTTCATGTTGAGTAATTAATAAATGATTTATATGTGAGTATTGTGTATGTTATGGTTTTATTTGTAATCTTGTCGCGTACCTTAGAGGTTGTTGTGAATGTGTTGTGCATCTTCCTTGTTAATAGTGCACTCTTAAGAAAAAAAATTGTACGCTTCCGCTTGGTGTTGCAACTTTTTGGGTCTTGTGGCGGGGCATTACACATGGTATCAGCGCCCCAGGTTCATACACTAGGTACTTTGGGTACATTTGATTCTGCTATGTTGTCCTTGGGAATTTGTTAGTCGAACTGTTAACTGATCACATGTTCATGGCTTTTACTTTAGCATGATGTACTCTATTGAAAGAGTAGCGTGGAAGGAACCTGATAAAAGGTTATGCTGGAAAGTTATGATATGTATTCCATGGTTATGGAATTTGATGTTCCTATGGGATTATGTATGTAGTTGTACCCCTTGTAAATGTAAGGAACCAGTAAGTGTATCTTGTTTTTAGTGTTGTGAATACCTCATACTTTCTTTGTGTGTTCATGTGATAGTGATACTTGGTACCCATCCATGGGGAAAAGTTACACTTTGGTGTGGGAGCTACCATACCATTGTGTGTGTTTGCATGTTTGTTACCTAATTGAGGGCCAACCCATGTGTGGTTGAAACTTACATATAAGAGTAACCAAAAGTAGTTTTGTTTCTTTTGGTTCTCTAGACCCTCAATCTGTGAAGGGATAGTAGCAGCCACAAGTTCCTTGGGTGGAGTATGCAACATATGCATATTTTGATGTAGAGCATCTTAGCTCAAACAATTCTGAGGAATCGTACCCACTAATTTCCCTTATGTTGGATCAAGATACTTGATCCATATGTGTTAGCCTAATCCCCACATATTTGAGTACAACAACATAGATTTGTTAGTGTATGCCTGGCCATCCTTAGAGGCATTGATTTGTCATAGCGAGTAAACCTTGTCTGTATGAGAGGTGAAGCTCGATAGCCCCATAGTGATATTATCATATTACATTATATATTTAGTGTATCTACATATGCTCTGACATGATGTGATAGATACGATTCCATACCACACTGATGTTTTGATATAGTGTTGGTGATGATTCTTTGATATACTATATCTGCACATATTCTGATATGACACAGTACAATGCCACACCCCACTCATGTTCTGACATAGTGATGGTGATGATTTCGTGTTACATGATGCCACATGCTTAGACATATGAAGGTTCATTATGATATTGTCTTTGTTAGCCTACTTGTGCGATGAGCATTATGGGGCCTCAGACACTTGTAGAGGGATCCTCATGGCTGCTTGGACCATGTTGGTCAAGTAGCATATGAGTAGATCCTAGCCATGTATACCTCTGGCTACAGTGAGTTCATGCGTGTGTCTTCTCCATGAGGTATCACAATTGTGAGTGTGTTTTGTGGGTGCCTATTTCTGCAAACCCTCAGACACACTGCCATGTGGCATGCAACCAATACATGACTTCTTTCACTGGCGTATGACCAGGTAGAGTGATGAAGTGATAGTCGTGGATACATTCTGGGTCATGTGGATGGTGTGATCACTCTGCACCACATGAGGACTATTATTATTCTAGTCGTACATTGTTTCCTCTTTCCTCATTTGGTGGCTAGCATCTAGTCACACAGTGATGTATAGTACAATTTTAAAGATTGTGAACTTTCTTTATGGTTGTTGATGAATTTTCAGTTCATTGTGAGAGTCAACACTTTGTTTATACTTGATTGTAAAGGTTTAGCCATGACTTATGATCTTATTTGCTTATAACCCTAGTGGTTATATATTTGAGCTAGTGTTGATATTTCGCACATTTATTGCCTTATTGTTTGGATGGTCTCACCTCATGTGTGGCCTAACACCATCAAGCCACTGATTTGATGTTTGATCTATATGAGATGGTTATTTTCTCTTGGTTCATCGATTCTTTTATCATGGATTGGTATGTTGCCTTTTGGTGTCCAGATGGACCCTTGTGTGGCCTTATGTTGTGATTTCTGGCATTTTTTATTAGTGTGTATATGTATTATGCATGTTTAATCATGGGTATGGTGCTTTATTTCTGGGTTTTTGTATGTTGATTTCGCCTTTTGGTTGTGACTCGTTTATTGGTTTGTGTGTATAGGATGTCTAGGAGAGGTGATCGTGGAGATGATTGTCTGAGCTCTTCTTCTCTAAGTCCCCATGATTAGAATTGTGTGGGGCGTTTGGGTCCTCGGATATGTAATTTTCTTGAGGAATTTCTTATCAAACTAGGCCCTAGATAGGAGTGTGGTATACAGCAACAACACTTTGAACCTAAGCATAAGGTGTCACAACCTCAACCTGGTGGTAGTGGTTCTCAAACTAGAAAGAATGAAAACTAGTTGCATTGTAAGCGCTACCATCTGAAGTGGTACAGGATGTTACTCTTGTGGCCAGTAGGGCCACTTAGCAAGACAATTTTCTCAAAGGAACACAACTAGAACTAGTTAGAGATCGACAGTTACAAAGCCAACAAGGAATGATGTAGGAAGGACTCATGGAATGAGTGCAGCGGTTAATCATCGTCAGATAGAGCATCAGGGTACATATGTGGAGATTGTTGGAAGTGGACAGTAGCTGATTCAAAAGTTCATGGAAATCCTACGGTACAGGAGGCCAAGGAAGTGCCTTCAGTGTTATTTCCTCTCCTTTGATACTTGATATGTTAGGATATGTGTTTTGAGACTATGTGATTATTTGGATTGATAGTGTATTTGGCTTAGAGGACTATGATTATGGTTGTTGTTTCTTTTATGTTAGTGTATTGAGTGGTTCAAATTTGGAACCACTGATTATGTGTGTATTTGTGGAATTTGTACTAGGGGTTTAAGTAGGCTTCCAGGAGTAAGCCTGACCCTACGGGGGGAGAATGTAACACCCCTTTGTTTTTCTCTTATGTTAGATTATAATGCTGTATTATTTTATCATTTCTTATAGAGCGACATGGACTATGTGTGTGATGAGATGTACTTTCCTTGATGTTATACTTGATATTCTTTGATTAAGAATAATGTTGGTTTATTATAACATGATTATTGCACATGAGAATTTTATTAATGATGAAATTGTCAATTTGGTGATATTGTATTGGTGAAGGGGACAGGATTGCATCACTCGCTTGCGAGCGCCCTGCGATTCCACAATTTCCTCTTTGCGGTGTGTTTTATGATGCTTTTATATACATGTGTTATTGATGCATTGGATATAGGTTTGTAGGTACATGACATCAACTCCACCTGGCTTCACAGGTTTGAGTGTGTCAACCCAACAGTATGTTGATTGGAAGATAGTAGCTAGGTTACCTGTGTTAGGTCTACACCCTAGCCATAGTGTGTCGTTAGTCCATGTTCGGTGTGTCTTCATTTTCCTTGTCTATTCCTATTTAATTTTGCAAGGTTTAATGTATGGAAATAAATGTTAAATTTTGTGTTAAATGATGTTAGTAGTTATTTAATTAATTTTAGATAATATGATGGAAGCTTTCTATTTAAATTAATTAATTTAACTTAACTTATTTAGTAAATTAAATTTAATCCTTGTGGTTAAATTTATTTATTAAGTAATTAAATTAAATAATTAAATTATTTATTAATAAAGTAGTTTAATGGAATTAAATTTAATTTGGAAATCCAAATTATGTTTTGAAATTATTAAATTATTTTGTGAAAATAAATGTGGTTGTTAAAAGATATTTTGTTAATTGCCAGCATGTTATAGTTAACTAATTGAGGGTTGTTGAAAAAAAAAAAATCTCAGAGGGAATCTTGGCATTGGGTGAGGAAGCGAAAAGCTTCTTCACCGCAAAAGTTAGAATATTTTTTAGGATGTTGAAAAATTGGAGAAGAACGGAAGATTTTTCTTGCTGTAAAAAAATTGAAAGGGATTTTGAATTGTAAGGAAATTGTGAAAAATTTGCATTCTTAGATTTGTTTGGGATAGATTGTTGTGGTGTTGGATTCAATACTATACTCATAAATTTGGATTGCTTGGAAGAATCTATGAAATCTTTGCTAGAAGCTTTGGAAGAGGCTCAGCATTAGAAACTGCAATTACTCCTGAAGCTTCGTTGAAATAGGTTCCATTCTTATGTTATTGTTTTGGTTTAAATTTTTAAATGGAATTGTCTTATTGTTGAAAAGATTGTTGTGTTGGATCTATAGTAAAAATCCTTATTTTGTTTAAGAAAATAAAAATTTAAGGCTTCTATGATTGCTGTGAAGAGATCTAGAGCCTCTATAGGAATTCTTTTACAGTGAAATCGGAGAGTAACATTGAGAATCTTTTATGGATTTAAAAGATTAAATATTGAAAAAACTGAGAGGAAAACAACATGAAAATTAGGAAATTTTATTTTAAATCCTCTATGTAGATTGTAGAAACCTCTATAGGGAAATTTTTTTAAACAATAGAAAATTTAGAGGAAACGTAATTTTAGAAGTCTTCTATGAAATTGGGGATTTTCAGGGAATTTGTATAATTTTGCCTGTACATGGTATTTTTCGAAAAAAAATTCCCAATTAATTTTATGATGAAATTCGTTTATATATATATATATATATATGTGTGTGTGTGTGTGTGTGTGTGTGTGTGTGTGTATTCATGCTTGCATATATACAAACATATATATATATATAAATTATATATATTTAATTTTATTTATCTATTTAAATCTTTGAGAAGTTGTCGTACGACGAATTGCATAAATTTAATCGCTTGTAATGGTTTTATGTTTGAAATTTTAATGGTATGGAGGAGGAGGCTGGGCTCTCCCCATAGCCACCCCCATGGGGAGGCATTGTGGGGAGGTAGCACAACCCTCCCCATAGTGCCTGCCGCTCATGGAGTGAATGGGGGAGGGGGTCGGCTGGGTTATACTAGTCGCTCCCTCTTCCATTGAATATGCCTTTGGTTTTAATACCTCGGCGAACTTTTCTTTTTTAAAATTCGTCCACAGTACATTTTAGTTTGATGATTATAATATGCCTTTCGATAGTTTTCAGTTTTGATTTTTGCAATATGAATTTATATGTGTGTGTGTGTGTGTGTGTGTGTGTGTGTGTGTGTGTGTGTGTGTGTGTGTGTGTGTGTGTTTATATTTTAAATAAGGATTTGAATTTAATATTGTATGTTAAATATTTAATATATATATTGGATGTATATATAATTATATATCTATTTTTATATATGATTGTGTATACATTCATAATATATATATATATAATATTTTTAACTTAAAATTAGTTGCATGCAATTATGTTCAATTGGGAATTTAAGAAAGAAGAGAATAATTTATTTCATGATATAGTTTTTAGAGAATATGGGTGTTTTTAATAAATTGAAGGAAATTACTAATAGTGAAGTTATGTTGCTTTTAAAAGTAATCAAGGGATTTGATTTATTTATTAAAATTAGTTTTTTCCCTTCTCTGTAATCAAAGAGACAATTAATTATTTTATTCAAATATTTTGTTAGGGCAATTGTTATCTTTGTTGTGAAATCATTATAAAAAGGAAATGGATTTAGAATATCCAAAAATGGTTTATTTCCTTACAATTACCTTCTGTGATTATTTCCTCTGTGTTCTTGTTTAGGGAAATGGGATAAGTGAGTCATTTAATTCGTAATTCTTCCAGAGGTTCCTTATATGATGGGGTTTTCATATTGTGATGTCAACCATTTGTATTTCCCTTGAGTAGTGCATGGAGTCATGTTAGTGATTTACCCAGTTTCCATGAACGGGGATTTGTGCCTCCTTAGATTAGAAGCTAATTGTGTGATTTGGTTCCTCCTTAGTTTGGACTGGTTGTGTTTCATATGTTGATCATAGGAGAGTGAATCTTGATGTGGGTCAGGATCGGTGAAGATTTGATGGGTAACTCATACACCTATGTGGTGACACTTCTCCTAGGTGAGATGTAAGTTTGTGAAATGAAAGATTTTTTAAAGTGGAAACAATGTGACTTCATGTTGTTTTCTTTATGTGATGGTTGAGTTAGTATGAGTCAGGTTGTGTCTAGAGGTTGTAGGACTGGCCATGTATCCTTGTTATTATCTCCTAGCGTGGGGGGTGGGCCTTCGGGTTCCACTTGGTTGGAAGGAACGTGTGCCCTACGTCGTTGGGTAACCCTTGATCTTCAGTTTGTGATGACGAGGTTTTCCAGTGGAGAGTTCATAGTGGTTCCAGTATTTATTTTATGTTTTATATTTATTTCAGTTTAGCTCATGTAATTATTACCCCTCATTTGTATTTGAGGTGGATATTTTTTATGTAATCACATTTATATGTTGTACCTCATTCGAGGAATGAGAGATATAACCTATTTGTGGAGTTAATGTGATGTGAAATCTTATAGTAATCTTACTTTTAAGTTAATGTAATCTAGAAATTGTTATATTTTATCCTATGTGTTATGGGTATGTGCAGGATCATGATGGGCCAAAAAGTGGCGATATGTAAGCCATATGATGGCCCATGTGGCTGATGACTTTTTTTTAACCCAAAATTGATGAAACGAAAAGGGTTTTTAGAGGAGATTATCAACTTTCACCAATATAAATTATGCTTTATTTTTAATTTAATAAATAATTATTATTCATTTTCTATTAGAATTACGAATAAAGTCTTGATTGATAGGCTGATCGAAAAACATCTATAACTTTCAAATGGTATCGCATTTTTTGAATCCGAAAAATGTGTCACATTCTATGCTTCACATACTATAGGATTAAAAAAAAAAAATGAATTTCATGATTTTTTGACCAAGTTAAGGTGGTTAGACAGACAAGCTTTTATATTTTTTAAAAGTTGTAATAAAAGATTCATAATTAATAATTTACTTGGAAAAAAATTATAAAAAAATGTGCATCACATCGGAACATGAGTCCTCTACTTATATCTAAAATCTTATAAAAAATAATTATCATTTTATTGTGGTTAGGGTGGTCAGACAGACACCTACTTCTTATTTTTACCCTGAAATTTAAATACTACTGCATTGAAATTTCAAATTTTCACCAAATACATTTGTCTTTTTAAAATAAAGGTCTAGTACTTTAGAAACTACATTCAATTTTCTACAGATTCTATTTTCACATTTTTTTGAAATAATATAGATAACTTATTCAAATTTTTATGTCAAGTTGTCTAACTCTGATTTTCTATCTTTTATTGGCACTTAAGGGTCTGTTTTTTCCATGATGATCCTACACATACCCTTATAGTGTAATGCTCGAATGAATGTATCTTATTTCATGTTGAGTAATTAATAAATTTTTTATATGTGAGTATTGTGTATGTTATGGTTTTAGTTGTAATCTTGTTGCATACCTTAGAGTTTGTTGTGAATGTGTTGTGCATCTTCCTTGTTAATAGTGCACTCTTAAGAAAAAATATTGTATGCTTTCACGTGGTGTTGTAAATTCTTTTAGGGTCTCATGGTAGGGAGTTACAAAACTAGTTAAAGAGTCTATTGAGGCCACAACAAAAACCCCCTTATTTGTTGAGCTAGCCCCAGACAATATTCAAGCTAAAACTATACCCTCACCTTCAACTGGAACTTCCAACCTACCTCGAGATGGGGAGGGTCAGTCTCCAACTAAAACTACTAACAATTCACTGTCCAAAAACAAAACTTAAGCACCTTTTTTGGAGCGTCTTAAACCAACTATGGTGAGAGGTGCTCCAGAACTGTCCTTATCCACCAAAACTACATTGATTCAAGAAATCAAATAGTTTCAAATAGAGGTTCCCTTACTACAAGCCATCAAGGAGATTACATAGCTAAACAAATTGATCAAATAGTTGTATATTAAGACCCCAGGAAGGAAACCAAATAAAATAAACATTGTCCACATAAATGGTTATCTGGCCGATTTCTTAGTCGGGAAGACTACTCCTTTGAAATATGATGATCCAGGTAGTCCACTGATAATAGTCACAATTAATGTAGTGGTGATACCTAATGCATTAGTCAACTTAGGAGCAGCCATTAAAGTAATGATTGTTGATGTAATGGAAGATTTAGAAATGACTGAATTACGCCCTACAACCATAGTCTTACAAATGGAAAATCAAGCCATAGCCATTCCTAAGGGTGTTCTTGAGAATGTTCTTGTCAAAGTTGAAGGATGGGAATATCTTGTGGACTTTTAGGTAATTCAGTCTCTTACACGAAAGACAATTACCCTATAATCCTAGGGAGACCATGGCTGGTAATAGTTGCAGCCAAAATTGACTATAGGGAGGGAGGAATGACCATTTCACATGGTTCGAATAGAAAACATTTATTCTTGTACCCCCCTGCCAAGCCTGCTAAATTTAATAAAGTGTGGGTCAATGAACTAGAACGCCCCACCAGATAGGAAAATCTAGCTTCATTGGCCATGGTAGTCATCAAACAGCATGATGAAGAGCTGGAAGATGGGTTAGAAAACCATATGGAAAATCTCACCATGGATTCAATTGATGAAGAGATGAAGGATGTAGAAGAAATCCTAAGACAACCCATCGATATAAGAAATGTTGAATTCGATAGTACCAATTTCATGGGATTGCCTTATCCTCTGGAAAATATTATTTCAAGAATAAAACATTTCTTTGAAGATATTGCTAGACTTCATAAAACCATATCTCATAGTTGCCCCCATAACACTTTGACTAGACCAATGTATACCATCCGGGTGTTAAATCCATCATGTTGCTGCCAGGAAAGACTCAGAACATTAATATTTGGTTGACCGAGTTGGAAGAACATAGATCCAAGGCCTTTGCTTGGGACTACATGGATACGAGGGGGATACACCCTAGTGTGTGCACTAATCATATCTACACTGAGAATGTTTGACCTATTCACCAACCTCAAAGAAGACTCAACCCTACCTTGAAAGATATTATCAAAACTGAGATAGAGAACCTCCTACAAGTGGGATTTATTTATTTCATTTCTGATATCAAGTGGGCTTCACCATTGGTTGTGGTTCCCAAAATAATGGAAAGTGGAGAATATGTGTAGATTATAGGGAAATTAACAAGGCGGCCCACAAAGATTATTTTCCCTTACCATTTTTAGACCAGTTTCTGGATAACTTGCCTGGGAGGAAATATTCCTCGTTTCTAGATGGATTAAATGAGTACAACCAGATACAGGTTGTAGTGGAAGACCAAGATAAAATGACTCTTACATGTCCATGGGGAACATTTGCATATAGGTTCCTTACTTTTGGGCTCTGCAATGCTCCTGCAATGTTCCAAAGAGGCATCTTGGCTATATTTGTTGAGCTAGTGAATGAATGCATAGAGGTGTATATGGATGAATTTACTATCTATGGCTCAACTTTTGATGAAGCTCTTCAAATCCTGAACAAAGTGCTAAAGCGATGTGAGGATCGGAGTTTTTCCTTAAGCCATGAGAAATGTTTGATAATGGTAGAACAAGGAATTTTGTTGGGACATCACATCTCTTTTGATGGAATAAAAGTCAATCCAAAGAAAATTGAAGTGATGCAACAACTGGTTACCCCAAAAACCATAACCGATGTTAGGAGTTTCTTAGGACATGTTGGATACTACAGAAGGTTTATAGAAAACTTCAACAAAATTGAAGCTCCTATGTTTTCTCTTCTCCAAAAGAATGTGGAATTTATCTAGACATTTGATTGTCATTCATCATTTAAAATTAGCAAGGAGAAGCTTATCTTAGCTCTTGTCCTTCGTGGACCCAACTGGAACTTACCATTCCATATTTATGTTGATGCATCTGATGATGCCATCAGAGCAATTTTAGGACAAGAAGATGAGAAAAGAAGGAAGTATGCTATATACTTCATTAGTAAGAATCTAACTCCAACTGAATGAAATTACACAACAACAAAGAAGGAATTCTTAGTTGTAATCCATTCCATTAATAAATTTTGACACTACATTACAGGTTATAAATCAACAGTATATACAGACCATTTGGCCATAAAATATCTTATGAATAAACCTGTAATGAATGGAAGAATAATCAGATGGAAGCTGCTCCAAATCTACAATAACCAATCATATAATACTAATGATAAATAATTTGTTAAAATATTTGTTGAATCAACACCTGAATAGTAGGATATGTTGTGTGAATTCTTTGTTCACAATTTACTTATAGAGGAATGCACAGATTTCTATGTTAATCTCTTTGTTGGTGAGGTATAGTTGAGATCATTTCTCTCAACAATGAGAAATCAAATTCATTGGCAAGAGAGATCAAAAGAATATCTACAAGCACAGAAAATTGTTGGATTAAAGATGAGATTTCCGCACAGGAAACCTTTTGCTTTCAAAGCACAATTTCTGAATTTCAAGCTACAGGAAGTTATAAAAACTAAATATAACAACAATATTCGGTTGTGTTATGACCATATCTAGGAGCATGGACAAAATATTATAGGGAAATCCTGACATGGGTGTGAGGAAAGGTATACCACTCTCCCCATATATCTCAAAAAGAGGGAGATAATATCACCTATTAACATTAGATGGTCATACAGAATGGTTGTGGCATTAGCCGATATTCTTTCACGATTGAATACTGATTAGATCGGTATGAGGTATAGACCTCCTTTGCTACTTTCACCACCTCCCACCTAAATTAATACAAATCAGCAAGGATATCTTTGCATCAAGGTTTTCTACTAGAACCTGAGGATTTTAACAAGGAGACAGATGATGTATATGACCTCAGTGCCAAGCATGAAGAACAAAATGGAAACAAGGGAAATACAAGTTAGGGTCAACAACAGAGAGCAGGAGGACCTACTCAGGCTTAGGAAGGGGAGGAAATGATGAGGTAAAAATAACCTCAATGATATCAATGACTAAAAACCCTTTCCTATCTTTTTCTAGCCCTTTTACTTTGCCAATTAACCACCTTTAGGATTAATAAGCGCTCTATTATTGAGAAAATTGTATGAACTTTATTTATTTGAATTAATTTGAATTAGCTAACCTATGCTGACTTAATAGTGTAGATTTTGTAGAAGCAAATTGGTTTCTCAGTCATCATTTCCAGCCAAAGGAATTCAACACAGGAAATTCAACATTCAAGACTCAATGCACAATCCATAAATACTGAGGACAAGCACCTGAAGTTTAGGTGCCAAAATTCTAGGGCATTGATGTATCAAGGCTTTTATAGTTGCTTTAGTAATTTATGTTAAAAATACTTATGGCTCAATTATGACCTTCTTTAATTTTTTATGTTTAAACTCAGTTTTTTAGTTTGTTAAGATAGCTGAAAGACTTTTTCAGAGGAACTTCCCGCCACGTGAAATCTAGGATTCTTGTAATAGTTTTTATATAAATATGTAATTTTCATAAATAAATAAAAATACAACAGAACAATATTGTTATACTATCATAATGAATCTCTGAATCATGTTTCTATATTACACTCTTAATATGAATAAAGTAACACTAGTTTACATTATTCTATCTTGTTAAGTGTTGTGATGTAATTTTACTCGATAGAGTAGTTCTGGAGATATCAGTGCATGTGATCTGAGTTATACTTTAGAAGAATCCATGAGCTGGCCACTCGAGGGATTATAGGAATCAATAGATAATCATTTTTACTTTCAGTATTTCGTTACTTCTATTTTGTAAATGATAAAGTGTGAATTCAAGACTCTTGTAGCTCTATTAATTAAAGTTATGGTGCACCTTACCTTTTGTCAAGTTTTAAGTTAAGAGATTGTTTCATGTTTACTGTTAAGTTTGTTAGTTCATAATTAGTCAAATGATTTATAGTTTCTTTACTTTTTTTCTTCTTCAGCAATTTATACGCTCATTAGCTTAGTCATTTCAATGTTTTCTAGTCTAGTTGTGATGTTGTTTAGGTTGATAGTTTCTTTTTTTCTAGTTTAATCATTTCAAGCTTTCTAGTTTAATGGGATTTAGATTCAAATTTTCTTTCAGTTGTTCCATTTATTTAGAAAATCCGAGAGAGTTAGTAGAGGGATCTTCCTATTACATATAGCCTTGAACACTGCCTGGTTGATATTTGTTGTGCATTTCTTCTAAACAAATAGGTATAACGATAGCCTATCAAATTAGACTCTTGGGATGAGATTTTGAGAGAAGGGTAACACACAATACAAAGGCCTTTATAAGGGGATTTGGATATTGTTGTGCAATTTTTGCACACATGCCCCACTGGAGGTAGGGACCCTCTTTTTTCTTTTGCGTCTCTACACCTTGGCTTTGTTAATTTTTAGTTTTGCTCTTCTTGGGAGGTTATTTTGGGATTAATTCAAAATTTGGTTTGATGAAGGCAATATTTTGAGGCTCTAGGGGCTCTTCGCTTGTCTTGGAAATTGGAAATGGGGATTTTTGAAGTGAATTTTCAATGTTATGTGTAAATCTTTTTGTACCAATGGATAGAGGACGAAAAATTAGGCCAAGTTGCATTTTGAACTTTTTGAAAATTTATTCTAGAAAAAAGTTATGAGGTTTAGGGGATTTTGACCTTGCTTGGAATTTTGGGATTTTTCTCCCTAAGTGGAAATTCCTTCGAGCCCTAAAATCCCCAAAAAAAAATCAGAAATTTCAGATCCCCTCAAAACAGAAATTTTCCAAAAATGGAAAAAAAAAATTAATTGAAATTTTTCTCGAAATGCAATTTTTTTCAAAAATAAAAATTTAAGTTTAATTTGGATTGGATTTTTTAACATGTGAGCTACTAATGGTGGTATCTATTTTTCAGGATTAAAGAAATCAAAAGGATTCGTGCCAAGAAGGAAAATCTAGAAAAATTCAACTCAAATATTAAAGTGGGGCCTGCATAAGAATTTGTGCCACCATCTATATACCAATTGGAGAGGTTCATTTCATAAGGAAAGACATGTGAAGCTATATTTATTCTCCAATGAGGATTTTCTCAAAATTGATGTCATTGGGCCATAATGCAACTGAATGCAATTGATTGGATGATGATGTACCATGAGCTCCCAAATTAAATGTAACAACTCGATGCTTCTAGAAGTGTAATTTATGCCATTGGATGAATTAAATCCTAGTCATTGATTCAAAATGTAATTTTCTATAAAAGGCCAGTGCCTTCTCATTTGTAAGAGGTTAGACTAGGTTAGAAGAGCTAATTAGAAGTTGTAGAAGGCTAGAATGGGCAAGTAGATTTCAAAAATTATCTCTAGGAGAGGAGAGAGACTGGAAATTGTTATGAAATGTTGGATAATTAATGCAACTGAGTTGTTGATTTGGCAAACTTTGTATTTATCTTTGACATTTTATGGTTTCTTGTTCTCAATTCTCAATGTTAGATGTTAGTTTTTAGTTCTTTCATGTCAATGGTGAAATTTTAATGATGTTGATGGATCTCCAGTTCATAATTTTAGTAATTTTTTTATTCTAAGGTGTTGTGTAAAGTTAGTTTGGGCCCTATTTTGTGCTAAGTTCAACTGTGGATACTTGTTTACATTGTGTCATTTACTGGGTATGTGGATGAATGTTCATAGTTTGGAAATCTTCAGTTTCCTTAGAAGATTGCACCATTTTTGCGGAGTTGTGGGCTTGTCCTTGATCAAGTAGAGATTAGTTTTATTGGGGATCTATCCATTTGCAGCATTCATCATTGTTGTGATTGATCTTAGGGGTTAGTTTAGAATCTCTCTGAAACTCTTATCTCTTTTGTTGTTTATTTTGAATATGGGTTTATTTTAGGATTAAAAGGATCACCATATTGTTGCATCTGATGAAAGTACACTTCCAGCATTGTTCATTTGTAAGGACCCTTGTGATTACCAGCATTTCACATTTTATTACTAAGTTGTTTTATTGCATTATCAAGACCTGATATTAGAGACCTTGGGGTTATCTCTTTTCTAATAGAGATTGACCTTTCAAGAGAGATAGAATATCATATTATGTTTGATTTGTTGTTGTGCAGAAAAAACCATCAACAGATATTTGTTCATCCAATTCCCAAAGTTTACTTACATTAGAGAAGAAGGGTTCTTAGGAAGGCCATACCGATTACCATGCTACCCTAATGATTGGATTGTTTTGTTAGAGGTCACTCAGTAGTTGCATACTTCCCATACATTTTTAAGTGACAAGATCTTAGTTGGGATCCCATATCCCCTCACATTTGGACAAGGAATGTACATGTGTCCTACCCAATGTTTTGAATACTCAGAAGAAGATTTGGCAGAATACATCTGCATACAAAAGGAGGAAGGATGGATCCTCATGGTAAATTGAATAATTTAGTAGGGAGACAACATGCCCACCGACCTCATGTTGAAGACTTATGGGTGAATTGTGGAGATGATAAAGAGGTTCGAATGAGGCATTACATGAGGGTGACCATTCAATTTGTGAAGTCTTTCAACCTATTCCCAGTGCTCAACCAAATCATTGAAGATGAAAACATTTTGGATAAAAGGTACATTGCCTTGGTTGATAAGCCTTTGTCGATCATTGATTGGAATGAAGAAGAGGTCACAACCTCAAAATTCTCACCTGGCCCATTGAACACAGATCCAGGCAAAGGGTGGATGCACAAATAGCTCAAATCAAAGAGAAAGGTGCAAAATTCACATATGGGAAGCTTGAGGACAAGCTTGAAAGTGAAACTAATAGCGGTGATGTTGCGAGATCATCTGGTGAGCTCCCAAGTCCCCACTGATCAATAGATCTAAGAAAAGGAAGGATGAACCAGAGCACAAGCCCAAACATAAGGTGTACTCTAGAAAGGCGGCAGAAGGCTAGTCATAAAAAAGGACAAAGAGAATAGGGAAATTTGTGCTTCAAATGCCTACTATACAATACATGAATAAGGAATAGTCCACTAAGGAATAGTTGAAAGCACAAGTAGCGGATCTCACCACTTACATTCAATAGTGGCCTTCCAAAGAGGAAGAAAAAATCATCTATGTCTACTCTCCTCTCCAAGAAGGAGCCATATAAAATGGAGAAAATGAAAAACTGGACCAAGACCATGGTAGACTGGTTTCAAAGGGTAGTGTACAATGGTGATATGGGCATACACCATGTAGCCATAATTTTCAATAAATTTTGAAAGTTGTAGAAGGAGGTGGAGGACATGATAAACACCTGCTAGGATTTCTCTGAGCTATATCGGATCACCTATCCAAAGCTAAAGGGCATCCTTAAGCTCTCTCGAGAAACATGGGAGAAGGAGTTGGAGCTACCAAAAGAAGATTATTGGTTGGTTGAAACATGGCAAATGAATCTTGATTATAGGAAATAAATTTTGGAGAAGTCCTTGCATGAATTGGAGCTTGATCGAGAATGGGTCATGGAGCACTAGACAGATAGCAAAGAGTATTTTAAGATGATGATGGATTGTGAAATTCTCGCTTTGGAGTTACATCCAAATAAAATCAATCCATTATTTCACAAAAACATGGAACAAGGGGTTGGAGACACGCTATCATCAAATTTCATGGAATTTGTTGCAAGAGCTTTATCTCGGTCAGAACGGGTTATAGAGACTATGCCAAAGTGCACTAAATACTGAGAGAAAATCACTAAAGTATTCAAGAAGATAGCCTTCTAGATCCTCAGTTTTGAGCTATCTGAAGAGAAGAAACTCATAGCCATGATCGAAAAATTCATTGAATATGAAATAGTTCAGAAAGAGGCTAGGAAGCCTATCATCGATGATGAATACTTTTTGAAGTAGTTATAAAGGCTAAAATGGAAACTAAAATAAAAAATAGCTACAAGACAAAATAGACTAGAGGATGAAATAGGAAAAAATTCAAAAGTCTATTTTATATTGTAATACATTGGAGGTAGGTAAAACCCTGGGTGAAAATAAATCTTGACCACTCATTGTAAATGAATCGTGTCCATTCATTTCACTTTTTGAAAACTATAAATAGGGGCATCTGTAATGTCCCATTTCCATCAGTGATCCTATTAGTTGTTCATCAGCCTATTTCGGAGTCCGTAGGCTCGTTGAGGTGAATCAAGGGGTTCCTTTCTTGGAGGTTTTGTGGTCTTCCTTGGTGTTTACTATTTATAGTAAATACTATTTTTGGCAGTTGGCAGTTGTCAGTCTTCAGATCATCACGTCGTGTTGGAGCAGTTGTTCTAAGTTGAGCTTTGGCCTTTTAAAAGCATTATTTTAATGAAATTCTTCATTTCAAGGCAAAATGTTCTAAACTTAAGTTGACCCCCTTGGCCTAAGGTGTTAACTTAAGTTGTGTTTTAAAAGTGGGACTTGATGGGGGAGGCCTTCATGAGAAATTTGATAACTTTTATTAAATTATTTTAATTGCCATAAAGTGGATGCCTTTTGCAGGAGATTTTTTTTTTTGAATTTAAATTATGTCAAGGCTTTTGGCATACCATCTGAGGAATTGGAAGAGTCATCCTATCTTCTTTAAATATGAGGCTTTGCTCCAGCATTTGGTATCTCATGTTTATGCCAAAATTATGTTGTCGAAATGAGTACTCATTTTGCACTTTGAGGAATGATGACCTCCTAGTAACACTTCAATTTCATGTTTGCAAGATAACACCTAATTGAATTTATGTTGCTTCTCAAATCAGACTAGCAGATAGAGCTTTCAAAGATGAATTTTGGTGTGTTTTTCCAGATTTCTAGTCGGTTTTCACACAGCTGAAAGTCGATTTTGTTAATAGCTATTTGTATGATTTTAATTCTATTCTAGGCATTCAATAATATCCTTCCTAAGGTCTTGGTGACCATTCTCAGTGAGTTGTAGATTTAATTTCCAAGTGTGTGATTTATTGTTACAAAATCACCCCTTCCAAGGGTCGTACCATTCATAGTGCATTGGGAACTATGCTAGTTAAATAATGGATGCTTTTCATTTTTTTTTCTTCATCATGGAATGGGCACCTATCCTCTAGAGATGCATTTCTTTCAATTTCACGTGATTCAGAGGTATATTGCTAAAGATATAAGCATTTCATTGATAATCTGGTTGCTGATTTACAGTTTCAGTTTGTTGTTTTAATTATTAGTTTTCAATAAGTTCAGATTTTTGGCTCCTATTCCAATATATGAGAGGTTGAGAACTTGAAGACTCATCCTCCTTTAATTTGCATTGAATGTCATTTTAATGCTTGTAAATTGCAAATTTCTTCCTTTGTAAGGTTGTGATTTAGTAGTACTAATCCAGTCATGTGTTTACTACATTTACTTGTGAATTGAATGCAACATTTTAACCCCTGGATGGTTTACCGCCAGTGTGGAGGAATTTACCTTGTCTTTCATTTATCACCCATGGTTAAGTGGAGAATTCCCACTATTGAGTGGATGCCTGCCATAGCAGAGGAAGTGTTTAAATTGTAATCTTTTCCCCCCATTGTTTGGGGGTAGTGTGGAAAACTCTCTCATGGTTGGTTATCCACCTATCTTCTTTCAATTCAGCAATTAGTACTCCACCATATGTTAGCACCTCACCTATTAAAGGATCTTGAGTGCACATTCTTGGTGTTGAGTTTAGTCGCTCTCTTTCAGTTGTAATCTTTGTAATCTTTGATTCAGTAGATCCTAGGGATCCTCTGACCACATGCCTGCCCCTCCTCCTTAAGTGGTCTTAGGGTACATTCTTGGCTAGATTTCTTTCATGCAATTTTTTGGGTTAAGCTAACCATAATGGGTTCTTGGTTACATTGTATTTTTCATTAAAAATTAAAAAAAAATGAGAGAGCATATTTCAGTGGTATCAAAGCAGAAGTTCTTGCCATCCTATGACTTTCAACCATTTAGTGGTCAAATGAGTGATAGAGAAACTAGGCCAGATCTTAGATATAGTGTCCACCAATGCCAAAAGCAGAGACAATGTCAGAAGCCTTAAGAGAAATAGGTAGAACAGTTGAAATAATGTTAGAAGAGCCTTGACTTTCAATGGAAGAAAAAGATGCTCGAGCAAAAATTTTGCCAACATGTTAGAAATGATGGCATGTTTTCTAGCTAAATTGGATCAGCAAGCTAGTCATAACAATATTCAGCCCCAACAGAATCAAGCTGGTGAAAACAATGGTAATAGTGGTGTTAATGGAGCTGATGGTCCTAATGGTCATAATGGTTCAATGGTAAATGGAAGGGATAGAACTATTGGATAGCATGTTACAATCACAAGAGGATATTCGTCTAGACCTCTTCTCCCTACATTCATTCCAAGAGAAGAACCGCCACCAAAAGTTGGGTTACCTTTTGTTGATGATGCTAGGAAAGCATATATGGAGTACATCTCTTTACCCCCTGATATGAGAGATACATGGACCTTTGATCAATTCATGAATCAAAGGAGTAGAAGAAATGGTCGAAGGAATGAACATCATCCTCCAATGAATCATAGAAATGATTTTCAATAAGCTTTGGGAAAGAGCACCTTGGACCACTTTGATGGTAGTAATAAGTGTACAACCAGGGT
Organism: Sequoiadendron giganteum; assembly: GCA_007115665.2. Lineage (NCBI taxonomy): Eukaryota > Viridiplantae > Streptophyta > Pinopsida > Cupressales > Cupressaceae > Sequoiadendron > Sequoiadendron giganteum. Next base: position 256,866,843 of record CM021103.1, read on the forward strand.
GTGGGTGCAGAAATTGGATAACTATCTTTCAGTTAGACCAATATCAGAGGAAGATGCAATAAATTTTTCCACATTACACTTGGATGGAGTGGCTCACAAATGGTGGACTAATGGTTTTTTCACTCTTGGCCATAACCTTATCTGCACCTATGAAAATTTTACCAAAAAACTGATCAAAAGATTTGATACCAAAGATCCTGAGCTGAGTTTCTGAGAATTGGCATAGTTGAAACAACAAGGATCTTTAGAAAATTATGTAGTTGATTTTCAAAGGTTGTTAGTAGTGGTGCCTAACATTACTGAAAGAAGACTTGTGGTACTATTTGTTGAAGGTTTAATGGAGCCTTTGAGGGGATGGGTCAAAGCCTTTGATCCACCGTCCTTGGATGAAGCAATCAAGAAAGCAAGGAGCATGGAGTTGGCTGCTCCAAGGCCAAAATTTCAGTCCAAACCTTTCAAAAGGGATAAGAATAATTTTTCCCCAAGTCAACCCAATAAGTATCCCCAAAAAATATTAGATGAACTCTATGATCAGCTTAGAAAGGAAGGAGTTTTCTATACCTTTCATGAACCTTGGTCAAAGGGTCACCATTGTTATGGAAAAGGAAAAGAACATCAAATGAAGGGCTATTCTAATTATGGATTAGAATCTGATCTATATGATCAACAATACGAAACAACAAGTAGTGAAGGAGAAGAAGCTCCAGAAGAGGAGCCAGAGATTGGAGATGGTAGTGCCTTTGCCCAACTATCTAGTTTCCAAAAGAATGAATCCTTTCGAGTTCATGGAGTGGTTAGTTCTCAAAGGATTGTTGCTCTAATTGATATAGGAGAAACTCATAATTTCATTGATGAAGACCTAGTTACCAAAAGGGGATTGAAGAATGAAGAGTTTGAAGGATTCAAGGTAATTGTAGTAGATGGTTTTACCATATCTTGCACAAAGAAAATTCCTAATATTTCCATGCAATTGGGAAATTACGAGGTAAAAGATGACTTCTATGTTTTTGGAATTGGTGATACCAATGTTGTTTTGGGAATACAATGGCTGCGATCTCTTGGAGAGATCACATTGAATTTGCAAACTATGGAATTGAAATTCCAAGTCGATGGAAAGAAGGTTGTTTTGAGAGGGATGTCCAATGGAGGTCCTCGAATTGTGTCCTTGAAAATAATGGAGAAACTTATCCATCATGATCAAGTTGAATGGGCAGAAAAATGTATGATCTTACCAACTGATCTAGTTGAAGAGAAAAGGCAATATCCGCCTGATATTCAAGCTTTACTTTCTAAGAAGAGCAAGGTTTTTGGTGATTTACCTCTAGGAAGACCACCTGAAAGGGGGTGTGAGCATGTGATTGAGCTAGAAGAGGGTGCAAATCCGATCATCACTACTCCATACCATAATCCAAAGAAGCAGAAAGATGAAATAGAAAATACCATCAAAGAGCTTTTGGTGGTGGGGTTCATTTGGCCAAGCAAAAGCCCTTTTTCTTTAGTAGTAGTGTTGGTCAAAAATAAAGATGGTACAATGTGTATGTGTCTTGACTATCACACATTGAATCATAAGACCATCAAGAATAGATATCCTATTCCTATGATATATGAGCTTATTGATGAGCTCCATGGGGCTATGTACTTCTCGAAGATTGATCTTAGATCCGGTTACCACCAAATCAAGATGAGAGAAGGGGATGTTGAAAATACTGCTTTTAGATGCCACTATGGGAATTTTGAATTTCTTGTCATGCCATTTGGTTTGAAAAACACACCAACAACATTCTGATCTTGTATGAACAAGACTTTGATGCATCAGTTGAGGAAGTTTGTGCTTATCTTCTTTGATGATATTCTCATTTTCAACAAGTCTTGGGAGGAACACCTTCATCGCTTGGAAGAAGTGCTTAGCATTTTGGAGGAAAAAATTTTGTTTGCTAAAGAATCAAAATTTGAGTTTGGGATGACAGAGCTTCTCTATCTCAATCATATTATCAGTTCTAAGGGGGTCAAAGTTGATCCTGAGAAGATTAGAGCCATCATTGATTGGCCACCTCCAAAAAATGTGACTCACTTAAAGGGATTTTTGGGCTTGTGTGGTTTTTATAGAAGGTTTGTCAAGGGGTATTCTCACATGGAAGCTCCCCTTACAAATCTCACCAAGAAAGGAGCTTTTCTATGGATAGATAAAGCACAAGGAGTCTTTGATAAGTTCAAACAAATCATGAGCTTGTGTCCAGTATTGGCTTTTCCTGACTTCAAGAATCCCTTTGAATTGCAATGTGATGCTTCAGGTGAAGGAGTGGGATTTGTTCTCATGCAAGAAAAACATCCTATTGTCTTTGAGAGAAAAAAATTGAGAGGAGCAGAAAAATTATATTCAATTTATGACAAAGAGATGCTTTCCATTATGCATGCTTTGTCCAGTTCTATCAATACTTGGTGGGAAGTAAATTTGTGGTTAAGACTAATCATAATAGTCTTAAACATTTCATGCACCAAAAATATTTGAATGAAAGGAAACAAAAATGGGTATGCAAACTTCAAGCCTATGAATTTTATATTGATTATGTCAAGGGAAAAAACAGTATAGTTGCAGATGCTTTATCTAGAAGACCTCATTTGCAGTCACTTTGTGAAATTTCAGTAGATTGGAAAGAGTTGATTTCTGTTGATTATGCAAAAACTCAATTCACAACCAGCATTATAGAAGGTAATTTGAATGATGAAAGGTATAAATTGGTTGATGGTTTGATTATTTACAAGGGTAGGATCTTTTTGGTACCCGAATCCAAGCTTAAGAAGAATATTTTTCAGTCTTTTCATGATGTTCCTCTTTCTAGTCAAGGCATGTTCAAAAATTATAAGCAGATAAGAGAAAGGTTTTCTTGGAAAGGGATGAAGGAAGAGGTCATAAATTACATAAGGGAATTTTCTACTTGTCAAAAGAATAAAAATGAACATTCTTTTCCAGATGGTTTATTGCAGCCCTTGCCAATCCCAAATCAGAAATGGGAAAGTATTGCTATGGATTTCATCACTAGTTTACCCAAGGTGCAAGGTCGTGACTGTATTTATTTTGTGGTGGATAGATTAACTAAATTTTCCCATTTCTATGCTATCAATTCTTTATTTACAATAGCTCAAGTAGCTAAGTTGTTCTTTAGAGAGGTTTTTCGTTTGCATGGTTTGCCTAAGACCATCGTCAGTGATAGGGACAACAAGTTCCTAAGTGTTTTTTGGCAAGAGATATTCAGGTTGATTGGTACAGTACTCACTCCAAGCACTAGTTATCACCCGCAAATGGATGGGAAATCTGAGATTGTCAATAAATGGTTAGAAAGCTACCTCATAAATTATGTTTCAGGGCAGCAGAGAGCTTGGGTTAAGTGGCTTCATTTGGGGGATTTTTGTTATAATTCTTCTTATCACATGTCAATTAAGATGTCTCCTTTTATGGATCTCTATGGGTATGATGCTCCTAACTTTTTAGACTTTTTTTTTATGATATTAGAGCTCCCCAGGTTAAGGATATGCTTCAACAAAATCAAGACATCTTGAAGTTACTAAAATATAATTTGCAACAAGCTTAAAATCAGCAGAAGTTATACGTTGATCAGCAGCATGTTGAACGTTCTTTTGAAGTGGGATACATGGTCTATTTGAGACTCCAACCCTATAGGTAGTCTTCCCTCAAAAATAATCATGCAGAAAAGTTAAATCCACGCTCCTATGGTCCGTTTAAAGTCACCAAAAGGATTGGTGAAGTGGCGTATGAGTTAGAGCTTCCAGCTGATAGAAAATTTCACAATGCTTTTCATTTGTCTCATCTCAAGAAGGCATTGGGGCACAATGTGGTGGCTACTTCAGAGTTACCTCCATTAGATGAAGAAGGGAAATTGGTGTTGCTTCCAGAAGAGATTCTTGACATTAGGGAGTGACCCTTGAGGAGGCAAACAATCAAGGAGTACTTGGTGAGAAGGAGAAATTTTCCTATTGTAGATGCTACTTGGAAAGGTGAACATATTTTGCAGCATCTAGTTTTGTGGTTGCTTGAGGAAAAGAAATCTCGAGGAGGGTGGATTGTAATGTCCCCTTTCCATCAGTGATCCTATCAATTGCTCATCAGCCTATTTCGGAGTCCCGTAGGCTCATTGAGGTGAATCAAAGGGTTCCTTGCTTGGAGGTTTTTTGGTATTCCTTGGTGTTTACTATTTATAGTAAATACTATTTTTGGCAGTTGGCAGTTGTCAATCTTCAACTCATCAAGTCCTATTGGAGCAGTTGTTCTAAGTTGAGCTTTGGCCAATTAAAAGAATTATTTTAATGAAATTCTTCGTTTCAAGGCAAAATTTTCTAAACTTAAGTTGACCCACTTGGCCTAAGGTGTTAACTTAAGTTGTGTTTTAAAAGTGAGACTTGAAGGAGGATGCCCTCATGAGAAATTTAATAACTTTTATTAAATAGTTTTAATTTCTATAAAGTGAATGCCTTTTGGAGGAGAGTAATTCTTTTTTGAATATAAATTATGTCAAGGCTTTTGGTGTACCATCTGAGGAATTGGAAGAGTCATCCCATCTTCTTAAAAAATGAGGCTTTGCTCCAGCATTTGGTATCTCATGTTTATGCCAAACTTATGTTGTCAAAATGACTACTCATTTTGCACTTCGAGGAATGCTGACCTCCTAGTAACACTTCAAGTTCATGTTTGCAAGATAACACCTAATTGAATCTATGTTGCTTCTCAAATTAGACTGGCAGATAGAGCTTTCAAATATGAATTTTGGTGTGTTTTTCCAAATTTCCAATTGCTGATTTTCACATAGCTGAAAGTCGATTTTGTTAACAGCTATTTGTATGATTTTAATTGTGTTCTGGGCATTCAATAATATCCTTCCTAATGTCTTGCCGACCATTCTCAAAAAAGTTGCAGATTTAATTTCCAAGTTTGTGATTTATTGTTGCAAAATCACCCCTTCCAAGGGTCGTACCATTCAAAGTGCATTGGAAATTGTGCCAATTAAATAATGGATACTTTTTCGTTGGTGTTTCTTCATCATGGCATGGGCGCCTATCCTCTAGAGATGCATTTATTTTGATTTCACATGATTCGGAGGTATATTGCTAAAGATATAAGCATTTCATTGATAATCTGGTTGTTGATTTATAGTTTCAGTTTGCTATTTTAATTATCAGTTTTCAATAAGTTCAAATTTTTGGCTCCTATTCCAGTATATGAGAGGTTTAGAACTTGAAGACTCATCCTCCTTTAATTTTCATTGAATATGTCATTGTAACGCTTGTAAATTGCAAATTTCTTCCTTTGTAAGGCTGTGATTTAGTAGTACTAATCTAGTCGTGTGTTTACTACATTTACTTGTGAATTTAAAGCAACATTTTAACCCCTGGACGGTTTACCGCCAATGTGGAGGAATTTACCTTGTCTTTCATTTATCACCCATGCTTAAGTGGAGAATTCCCACTATTGAGTGGATGTTTGTCACAGCAGACGAAGTGTTTAAATTGTAATATTTTCCCCCCACTATTTGGTGGTAGTGTGGAAAATTCTCTCATGGCTGGTTATCCACCTATCTTCTTTCAATTCAGCAATTAACACTCGACCATATGTTAGCACCTTGGCTGTCAAAGGATCTTGAGTGCACATTCTTGGTGTTGAGTTTATTCTCTCTCTTTCAATTGTAATCTTTGTAATCTTTAATTCAGTAGATTCTAGGGATCCTCTGACCATATGCCTGCCCCTCCTCCTTAAGTGGTTTTAGGGCACACTCTTGGTTAGATTTCTTTCATGCAATGTTTTAGGTTAAGCTAACCATAATGGGTGCTTGGTTACATTGTATTTGTCATTAAAAATCAAAAAATAATGAGAGAGCATATTTCAGCATCCTATCATTTTAAAAGAGAGATATGAATTGTTGTAAAGATATGCTACTACAAAAATATATGAGAAAAGCATTTTTTCTATGGTTTCTTGTGTATTGCTCTCATGTGTGCATGATTCTATCTCCAAGTAGTAGATTTTAGTTTTACTATTTTAAGCTTTAAGTTTTTTTCAATTGTTAGTTTATGTTGTGCTTTAATGGTGAAGTATGTTATATGGTGTTTGATGTCTTCCTAGCTCATACTTTTTTTGTTTATTGATGATAAACTACTTTGTAAATCTATTCTAAGCATTACTCATATTTTTGTTCCTAAGTTCATTTGTTATTCATGATTTAATGGTGAATGAACAATATGAAAAATCTACAATGACCCTTTGTAGGTTTGCACTAGTTTCATGAGACTATGGGTTGTCCTTGGTTAAGTGGAACTCAGTTTTAGGAATTTTTTTCCACTATAGCATCCTCCATTGTTACTATTCATCATTAGTTGCAGGTCTAGGAAATTTCTATCCTTTTTTCCATTTTGCTATTTCTTTAAAAATTGAAGTTAAAGTAAAGTTCTAGCATCATTATAAAGCCAAATCTAATCAGAAAGGAGTTTTAGCTTGTTTTTTTGAACTCGCAGCAACTGTTCACTTGTTTCCATAATTTATAAAACTCCATTCATAGACCCAATTCCCTCCATGCTTAATAGACCATAAATACCCTTTTGTGATTACCAGCAAATCACATCAACAACTGATTTGTTTTTGCAAGTCATGACCTGACACCCGAGAGACCTTGGGGTGATTTCTAAAACTTAGTTGCAGAAATTACCTTTCATAAACACCCATCAATAGAACTGGCTCTAGAAGGAGAGCAAGGCTAAGCTAGATCGAATTGGGTCCTTCTCCCCTCAAATATTTCATAGGGTACTCAGATCCACACTAGAAAAGGGATAATTTCAAGAGCTAAAGACCCCTACTAGGGCTAGGAGAGCCAAGAAAGGGGAAGCATTAGCTTCCTCCCCACCCACTCAACCTCCATCCCATCCATCTTCCATCCATCCACTTCCATCCTCCCCTTCACTCCAAAATACATTTTCACCACTCACTTCCCACATCCAAGGTGTTGTCCTCACCCCTGTACTTCATTCACAAGGCGTTGCCTCAGCTACAATCCCACCTCAGTCCCAAGTTACTGTAGCATAGAAATTGCAACTTCCATTTCTCACAATGGCTTTGTTGGGAAATAACCCATCAGCCTTGTCCTTCAATGACTACCATGACATGTCAAAGAACCCGAAAGGATTTTGCACTAAGTTCCATCCAAATCATCTACAAAGGATAGTAGGAGAACATATTAAGATCTTCCAAAAAACATTGAAGAATATACAGATTGAACATGAAGACATGGTTTGTAGGCTCTTCCCTTACTCATTGGGGGATGAAGATTTCTATTGGAACATCCACATACCTATACGTTCCATCACTTCTTGGGATCAAATGAAAGATACATTCCTTGCAAGAGTTTCAGGTTCCAATCAGTCCCACAGAGTTGTACCAAAAAATTAATGTCAGTAAGAAGGGAGGTTGATGAGCCTATCAGCTCATTCGATGACCAATTTCATAGAGCTTACATGAAGTTGCAGCCACCCTATGTGGTTGATGATCCTTTAGTGAGGCTAGTATACTATGCTACCTTGGATAACCTCATATCCACTTTGGTTAAAAGGATGCACCAACTACCTGCAAGACTGGTGGATGCATACGCAGAAGCAATAAAAGAAAGCACAGACTTGGGACAACACATTTTAGGTTTGATGCCCTCATTAGGGTTGACTGCTAACCCAACTCAAATCCAAGGGCTTACCCATGCCTTGGCTCATCAAACGCCTATTTTGAACCAAGTTCCACAAATTGCGACAATCCACACCCTGAGCAGCCACTAAATCAAGCTCCATCAGTGCCACATTACTTGCAACCTCTGAAACAACAAGTTTATTCTCAATAAGCTCAAGTTCCTACGTACCTATAGAATTTAGAATTCCCACCTACTCAACAAAACCAACCTATGGCACAACCTATTTTCCTTCAAAATTCAGTTCCAAAGTAGAATAATACAGAAAAATATTGAATCAATGAGCTGACTAAACTAGTAAAGAAGCTTTCCACAAAGATGACACATCTACAGAACCAAAATAACCAGCTAAAAGCTTCTCAAAGAAGAATTCAAGACAACCTCAATTGAGACAACCATGATTCTAGTGCATCTCCAAGCCAGAATTACAATTCAGGGAAAAGCTTTGAAAGAAGGTCGTCACAAAGACAAAATACAACCTGGAACACTAGGCCAAACAATGGAGGCAGTCCCACACTACTTGACCAATCAGGCAGTGTTCACAAGTCCATAAGTGAAGTTTATTTGGTTGAGGTTGCCTTATCCAGATGATGTCGAATTCACAAGACCAATAGGCATTCTAATTTGGATTGCTCAGAATTCCAAACTACCACAAAAATCTTCCAAGTGGAAGTCCAAAATTGTTGTTGATGGATTGAGCAGCAGAGACCTAATTCCATCAGAGCCCTATGATTCCTCAATTTTGGTGGTTAATCAAGCTCCTTTCCTACAAAGTGAAAGAAAATCGCCCAAGAAGGAGGTGGCAACCAAGGAAGGAGAAGCAAAAGAGGTAAGTAATAATGGATCTTTATCTTAAATCTTTGATTCAGTAGATAATGGTCCCATAGATGAGGAAAAGCCCCATGAGGATGAAGTTCATATGTTTCACCATAGGGCGTCTCCTTACAACTTAAAAAAAGGTAGGTTGGTGGACCTTTACAACCTCTACCCCTCCTAAAAAATTTAATACTCTGATTGATCCTAATGTCACAACAATCCAACCTATCCCCATGTGCCTACTAAGTTTTTCAATAAAAATAAGTAGCCAAATCAGACTCAAAATCAGCCCACTGGCTCCTCCCAAAGCACTTTCTCTAATGTAGAAGTCAAATAAATGGGAGAATATGTAGTAGATGAATTAAAAAAAGTCAAGTTGAGTTTTTCAACCTTTGAATTGCTAAGAGTGCCCATTGTTAGAAGTACCCTCTTAAGGTCATTGAATGGAACCGCTCCATCAAAACCAGCCCAAGAGGTACTTGCCAAGAGGGTTTCATTTGACACCCCCAACAATGAGACGATGATTAGGGAAATCATAGGAAAGAAGCCCAATTGGCCCCCAAACTAGTAAACTAGTAAAAATTAGCCATTGGATGAACCTCCAACCAAAGAGCAAGGTCAAGTGAAAACAAAGGATAAATACAGTGACAAGGACAAGACTCAAGTGGCCCAGGTTAATGCTTCTATGGGGCTATTCCAAGGGAAGCTAGAAACCCCTCCTTTCCTTATGAATATTCGCATCTTCGGCAAGAATTTGCACAACTACTTATTAGATTCAGGAGCTTCTACCAATGTCCTGCCGTTTGCAATATGCCAAGAATTGGGAATTACCCCAACCCCATCCAAACGTAAGGTAACCCAACTTGAAAATACTGAGGTGAACATCATAGGGAAGATGAATAGGATCCCCGTGTAGATTGGAGCTTACCCAAGGGTGCAGTAGTTATTGACATCCAGGTTGTTGATATCCCCAACACCTATGGTATCATATTGGGAAGGGACTTCACTTGAGCTTTAAATGGATATGTTGCAACTGATTATTCACATCTATGGCTACCTTGGAAGGGACTACCAAACCAAATCTGCATCGAACAAGAATCCCAAATGAAGTTCATGATCATTGAGTACAATAACACGAATGAAGTGTTGTTTGAAAAAATGGAATTGGGAAATTATTTTCCCATGGCCTATTAGGATAATGAAGATTTCCAAAGAAGAGGAAAGGGCTGAAGAGGTCCTTGTGTTGTGTAATCCCCCTACCAATTTGACCCATCTTTGTAATAGCACTGAAGTGTTGATTGAGTCAGAAGATGAAGAGTTACATGAAGGTGGTAACCTTGGGTTGCTTGATGGCTTCCAAGAATTTATGTAGAAATGTGTACAAGATCAGCTCAGTTTAGGAGCTAAAATGGATTTTAAGGAGTTGTTGATGCCTAGCTATTGTAGAGTGCACAACGCGTCTCATTCTAAATTTGAGTGCTACCTATGTCAAATAGTAGTAGAGCATATCAAAGGACATATCACTCCAAAAGAAGCTATGGGAGAACAACAAGATCAAACCCAACCTGAGTACAAGCAGCCACCTAAGGGTATAGAGACGAAGGTGCAATCAAGAAAATATGTCTACTCTATTGATTTCAAGGGCAAGAGTCCCACTAAGTTTTGGATGTTGTGCTTCGATCGATGGATCCAAGCCCAAGCAAGGAGTAGGAGCAGGCCTCGAGTTCATCAACCCTATGAGTAAGACATTTTTTTTTGCCCATAGATTACAATTATATTGCACTAATAATGTAGTAGAATATAGAGAATTAATTCATGGGTTACTCATGGCATTAAGAAAGAAAGTTAAAATGTTGCAAGTCTTTGGCGATTTCAAGCTAGTTTTGAAACAAGTCAAGAAATTATACTCCTGCCATGATCGAAGGTTAGCAAACTATAGGCATAGGATATGGGATCTCATAGAATGTTTAGATGCATTCAATATTCAGATAGTTCCTCGTAGTAAGAATTAGACTACATATGCATTAGCCTAAGCATACAGTACCCTCCAACCCCTATCGTTGACTAGTTTAAAGAAATTCAACGTAGAGCTCACCTATACCCTATGAGTGCCTAACAATGTCACTCACTTTCAAGTTTTGAATGATGAAAATCAAATCCTTGACTTCATTACTAGTTCAGATGTATTTGCATCACAAATCATTGATGAATTAGAGATAGAGGAGGATGAGCTTGATATTGAATGGGTGATCAATTTAAAGACTAACACAATACCAAGAGGCATGGTCCAGCTAGAAAGGATATTTGATTTGGATCACATTAGGGACCAAGATCAACAAACTAAGAATGAATCAATAGATAACCCATGTGATTCTCACAACATGGGTACCATACAGGGGGTTAAAAATGTTTTCATTACAAAAGTGTGCACCCCAGAGGAAAGACAAGGAATTATGGATGTCTTGGGCACTTATCATGATGTGATTGCTTGGTGATATGAGGACCTTAAAACCTATGATACATCAATTATTACTCATACCATTCCTCTTAAGCTAGATGTGAGACCCTTTCAACAACGTAAATGCCTGATTAATCAGTTGTTGGAACCCATTATCTTCAAGGAAGTGCAAAAACTACTTTCAGCAAAAATTATCTTTCCTGTCAGGTACTCCATGTGGGTGGAAAATTTGGTTTTGATCAGGAAGAAGAATGGGGAAATCAAATTACACATGGATTTTCATAACCTAAATAGAGCTTTTGAAAAAGACAACTATTTGGTACCCTCATTGGATGAGGTATTGCAAATTGTAAATGCGTCTCAAATGATGTTGTTTCTTGATGACTACTCTAGATATAATCAAATGATGGTGCAGTATGAGGATAGACACAGAATAACATTCACCACCAAGTGGGGGGTGTTTTCATATAAAAGGATACCATTCTGATTGATTAATGTGGGTGCAACATTGCAGCATGTCATGGACATAGCCTTCAAGGATCTCATCAGAAAATGTATCATCATATATATGGATTAGCTTATTATGTTTTACAAGAAAAGAGAGGACCATATCTCTGACTTATGCATGGTTTTTTAAAAGTGTAGAGAGTTTGGCATCTCACTAAACCCAAATAAATGCATCTTCAAAGTAACTGGAGGCAAGTTGCTAGGAAACGTGATTTCAAAAAATGGAATCTCCATAGATTCAAAGCACATACATGCCATATTGAAAATTCAACCTCCAGGAAGCAAAAAAGAAATGAATTCCTTTTTCAGGAAAATCCACTTTGTTAGGAAGTTCATCACAAGCTTCGCTAAAATAGTTAAGCCACTAAATGTAATGCTCAAGCAGGACGCCAAAGTAGAGTGGACACAGGAAGCCAAACAGGATTTCGATGAAATTAAGAGGGCTATTGCATATGCTCCAATGCTGGTCAATCCAAACTATTTGAAGCCATTCTACATCTAATATTTTACTTTAGATCACTCATGCCCTATCATGTTAATGTAGAAGGATGACGAAGGGAATGAGCATTGTTGGAAGAATGGAGAAGATTAGTTTTTATGTTGTCATTGATGTCACCATGTTGTTTATGATATCAAATTGGTCTGATATCTTGAACCAGTTTGTAGTATAGGTCTACACCCTCCAGTTTTTGATCAGGAATTTTGGTCTGCATATTCTCTCTGGTAATCATTTTCATTTAAGGTTTCTGGAAAAGGCTTATGATCACTAAAAGCATGTATGCATGTATTCCCATATGGTCATATGTTTGGATGATGATTTGGCATTATTTTTGGTGTTTTCATTTCATTATTAGGTTAATCATGGATGACCTAATAATCAGTTAATAGCTCAACATGTATTGTGGTTATATGCGTGACCTAGCTTTGGTCCCAGCCGACATAATATTGCATGACACGTGGTTGAATTACTTTTGGAGAAGCTTTATATGAAGCCGAAAGTTATCTTTTTGTAAATATGTATTGCATCCAATTAGGTCTAAATAATTTATGCGTGCGGATATATCAGATATTTATACAAAATGGTTTGTATATGGATAGATGAAGGTGTGAGAACATATGTGAGTGTCTGCATGTGAAGTGTACGAATAGAAGGGTGAAGATTAGTCTATTGTCATTCGATCGAATACTCTGAGCTTCAAAGGAAATGAATCAACACTTGCGGTGTACTTCCATGAGTTCATATTTTGGCTATAAGACATTTTGTTTCTATAATTTTTCTAGGCAGTGAGCCTCCATGTTTGGACAGTGAGTCATGTAAGCAGTTAGATTTTGTATCTAGAAGTGAGCCTCTCTTGTAACCAGTATTGAAATAACTATATATTGTGATCTAACCCTCACCGTGGTTTTTCCCTCATTGGGTTTTCCATGTAAAAATCTAGTGTTCCTATTTTGTGATGGTGTTTGTTTAATAAGTTTTAGAAGATACTGATTCACCCCCCTCTTAGTAGCTTGAATATAAAACAATTGGTATCATAGCTTTGGTTCCTCTGGAGAATTCTAACAGCTTGAGGGAGATCCTATAGATTGAACAAATGGATAAAGAAGAGCTCCGGACTACCCTTGAAGATCTTGACAAGGCTGAAATTGAAAACAGAGATCTGAAAGAAAATATTGATGAAGCAGATGAATTCATCCGAAAATTGAAAGAGTAGTTAAAGAAATTCAAAGAAAGACATAGAGAAGTAAGTGAGCAAGTAAAACAAGCCAATGAAGATAATATCAGACTAAAGATGAAAGTGGATGGAAAGAAGAGATTTGAGGAGTGTTTGAAAACAGTAATACAAAGCAAGTCTAATGTTTGCTCTAGGCTTGAATAGGAAGTGATGAATCTAAAAGCAAAACTAGAGAAAGCTAAACTCTATGAAGAAGATTTCAAGACAAACTCCACCAAGCTTGATGAAATCATAGAGGGACAAAGACCTTCTAAATACAAAGGTGGATTAGGTAATGAAGCTGGTGAAAATTTTTAGAACTCAAATCCAATAAATAATTAGAAGTCTCAAGATAGAGGGAAGCAGAAAATAAATCCAAGAAGGAAACCACCTATCAGACAACCAAATACACAAAGGTACTCATCATTAAATGGTGTTTGTTTTTCATGTAATAAATTTGGTCGTAAGGCAACTGAGTGTAGGGGCGGGATGAATCAATTTTTTGGTCCCTTCCCCAGACAATGTTATACATGCAAGAAGATCGGACATAAAGCTACTGAATGCAGATCTTAGGTGAGGATTATTAGTCAGGTGATGATGAATAGATTCAATGGAAACAGGATAAATCAATCTTTTGATGGCTATTGCTATACCTATAACATGTTTGGGCATAAACTAAATCAATACAGAATAGGGATTGTTGGAAACCAAACAAGACAAAGAAATATTGTTTGCTACAATTGTAAATAGCCAGGACATATTTCAAAAGTGTGCATAAGTTAAAAGGGAAAGTAGCCTTCTCTAGTGGAATATGATGAACCAGTGAAAAATATTGACAAATAAGAGGTTAAGCAAGAAATGAGAAAGATATAGAAGAATAAATAAGAATCAAAGTCTACTGATGCGTCTGTACCCTCATCCAGTGTAGATGATTCCTCTGGGAATTAGACCTAGCATGGTCTTAGGGGAGCTTTACCAGAAAATAAATTAAACCCCCGAAAATATGGCATGACAGATGCTGGCACATAGATATGTTATAAGGAATGATTGGAAAGAGGTGATGCAAAATAATTGGAAGTTGTCATTAGTGATTCCCCTCCGGAATCAAAGAAAAGAAAAGATATCACTGAAAACATCATTGTCATTCCAGAAGAAAAGTAAGAAGAAGAAGAATCTTTGTTTGGATCAAAATTCTCTAATCCAGATGACATCCAGTCTATGTTAGTCAAAGGAAAAATGAAGAAAATTGGTGAGTTGTGGAATACTACCTTTCTAGTTGATAGACTAAATATTGGTGATGCTCTAGTTGAGTATCTATTTCGAAAAGGTATTGATGTATCAATTGTTTCTAATTCCTTGCCAAAAAAATTAGTTGAAGTAGTTGAAGAAATAATGTTGCTTGAAGGTCTGAAAGGATGCAAGTTGGAAGGCTTGGTTGAAAAGAGATGCACTAAAGCTAAATAGAGGTTATTTGAACTTATCATGGAGACGAAGGAATGCATCAAATAAATGTGAAATATCTACAAATATTGTCTTTGGTGGCCTATTATATTTGACATATTTAGAAGTAGGATTGAAGCAATTGAATCTGAGGTAAATAGCATCGAAAAGAGATTTGATATTTTTGAAGAAAAAGAAGGGAAACAAAGACTAAGAATTGGTGAACTACAAGCTGAGCTGATCATTGTACAGGGACAAAGAGATGATGTGGTGAAAACATTCTGGCTTCTTAAAGAGATTGTTGAGGTCCAGTTAGACCATCTTTTTGGAATACTTACTGATGTAGAAGATTGTGAAAGACAATTCTCATCTACAAATTGGTCATCTTCTTTCACTCTGTTGGCTCTATTGGAAAGCATATGCAAAAGAATGGATTCTCAGGTACTTGAATGGAAGAAATTATATCCAGTTATCAAAGAAAGATACAAGAAGGTATTTCAAGTGAAAAGTAGAATTCTTACTTGAAGGAACTTTGAAAGGTTGAATGTTTAAAAGCTTCGAAGTTTTAAAATTTTAAATGACTGAAAAACTCTAGAAGTTTTTTGGAAGAATTGGAATCTTTTTCAATTTTGAATGTCACCATGTTTACATTTTTTTTGGCGCCCTTTGCCATTGATTTCAAAGGGGGAGAGAGTTGGAGAGATTTGGCGAGAGATCTAGAAATATTTTGGGTTTCAAATGAACCCTTACCCTCAAAACACTCAGGAGCATTCTCCTAGTAGAATCACCATTTGTTGTGCCTATAGCACACATGCACAATTCAAACCAGGGACCCCCTTTTTTTCTACTCCCATTGGGTCATTTTTTCTCCCGCTGGGTCATTGTTGCTCTCACCCTATTTTGTGTGCCCTTATTTTTGATCTTAAATTGGTCACATGCATTAAGGTCATCAAAGTCCCATTTGACCAAAATCACCTATCCAATGTTTACTAAGTCTTTTTCCTTTGCAGAACTAGACCTGTGAGTTTCCATCTCTTGTTTGTCGCCGCGTCCACCAAGCCTAGTGGACCTGTGTTTGTGAGTCTCCTTATGAAAACCATCACTATCTCTTCATCACTAAGTAGCGGCCAACCCTCAGTTTCTTCCCACATGGTGGGTCCTGCATCTACCTTCGCCACTTGGTTCTTCATTGAACGACTACACTAACAGAGGTTTATGCACTTTACCTACCCACCTACCATCATACTAGGGAGTTAATGCACACATTAATGATTGAACTGCTTATAAATAGATCATGCCCCACCCATAATTTTTAACTGAAGCATTCAATTTTAGAAGAGAGAAAAATACTCCTACACGCTTTGGATTCCTTGGAGGATTCAAGCTAGATTTTCTTTTTTTTTCTACGTGATCTTAAGGTATGCACCCGCATCATTGTTTTTCTTCTTTCCCATACATTTTAATTTATTTAAATAACCTTGCGGTTAGGGTTTCATGATTGTTTGAAATCTTCGAGAGTCCAACCCTTAGTTTTTTGAACAGTGCCAGCAAAATCTCTCCAACCATTTTCCCCACACTTACAACTTGGCTAACATTGTGAAAATCCTTTGAACCAGTCAAAAGTCCCACGTTTGCATTCATGCAGAATCTCATTTTTTCATGGCCATCCTTTAATGGTGAGAGCACCCTTACAGTCCACCTCACTAACCCCGCAATTCTTATTTCTCATTGGCCAAAAATGTTAAAAATCAAAATTAAAATGACTAAGTTAGTGCCCCTTTGTGAAGGATCCCATATGGGACTCCATCTGCAGACCACTCCAACATCGTTGTCATTTCTCAAATGGAAAAAACCTAACTTCATTCCATTATGTTAGCATCATAGTCGACCTCTCCCCAAGACAAAAATATGAATACAACATCTAAATTCTGAGTCCAGAATCCTCTATGGGCCAAGATACGCAGATTGCCTTGATTGGTGGAAAAGCATTAGCACCCCTCTACATTGGGCGTCTATCTGTGGGATTCCCTCACCACAAATTCACTATCTAATAGTTGAGTTCTTGCATCCTCCTACCATGCGAGCTCCACAGGAGGTATTTCCCTTAGCTAAACTCTGAAGTTTGCCAATGCAAAACCTTAGTCCAAGTGGTCTCTGCGGGCCTACCTATGTGGACCATCATCCCCTATTGTTGTTTCTTGATGGCAAGAATCTACTAGTGGCCCACCCTTTGACTTCCACACTTTCAAGGCTGACTTCAAGGCATGATTCATAATGTCAAAAATATTTGCAAGTTACAGAATGTGTAACTCCTCTTGTGGGACGTCATCCATCTAACGTTGTTATTTAATGGCTAAAATTTGAGAGCTTTCCACCCCACGACGCCTGCATCCTTTAAGCCTGTAAGCGTACTAAAGCCTAGCCTAGAAGTTTTAAGTGCCTCATATCCAATTTTAGCACATGCCAAGTGACTTCACGGGGAATTTACCCACCAATCATACCATTCAAAAAAAATCATGTGGGTGTCTTTCTATGGGATTCCATGGTCCCAGCACCGTTCTTTAGCATCCTTCATTCTAACAGCTTTTTCCTAGGGGAAACCTACACCCCTGAACCTAAATTTACACAAATGACCCAAAAAAGCTCCAAATGTATATGATAATGAATGTCATGATCTCCTAAAGGTATCTAAATGGATCTAACTCTGAATTTTTAAGATTTAACTAAAAAATTCCCTATTGATATATCAATGCACTTACTACACTCTGTGTGTGCAGGATTTATGGAACCTATTGAGGGATCATCAGGGAATCCCATGGGAAAATATCACAAGGGAAAGAAAGATGCAAGAAAACCAAGGGGAAAAGAAGGAAAGGAACAAATGAAGTATCAATTTCATGGGGTGGAGTGCACCTCAAAGCTTTCCTCTAATTGGGATACAATCTCAGATACAGACCTAGGACATGTTAACATAGATGAGTTCAAATAAAGGGTGATGGTCAATCCCACCATAGAAGATGCTAGGAAGATCAAATAAATTGGCCTTGTGAAGGTAGCCGACTTCCCTCCTACATTGGTTTCTCTAATTTGGCCATGGAATTTTGGGAGCGTTATCACTCTAAGATGAAAATATTTGATAAGGATTCATGAGTATTGGCAGAATATTTGGAATCCCAACATTTGAGAAGATGGAGGAAATAGAAAAGGAGTTTTCTCAAAATGTGTGGTAATAGGACCCTCTTGGATGCAAAAGAATGATCAACCAACATTGGTTAAAGGACAAGAGGGGTAGTACCAACAAGGTGCCTCAGAAGTTATTTAGAAGTGATTTCTTTGAGGAATACCATGATATGGTCACTCTCCTAAGTAGAGTAATGGGCCTACCAATTGCTTCATTCTTCAAGGAATGGATGTTCTACTTTGTGGAAGAAATCCTTTGAGGAAAAAAAAAATTCCACTAGGCTAAGATGATGAGTGACAACCTGCATAGCCAGCTCGTGGTAGTGAAAAGGACCTCCTAGTTTTATATGACTTAGTATTTGTTCTATCTCCTGGCAGAGAAATTACCATACAAAGGACTATTTTGTGCAATAACATTGGGGACTAGAAGGGGAGAACTCAAATTTTATGATTGCTATCCCCAATTTTAATATAGGAACTTTGAAAGGAAATATAGAAGAGTGAATGATGCCTTCATCGGGCATATAATTAGACTCTTGGGAGGAGATTATGAGTGAAGGGTAATACACAATGCAAAAGAATTTATAAGGGGATTTGGATATTTGTTTTTCCAATTCCCAAAGTTCACTTACATTAGAGAAAAAGGGTTCTCAAGAAGGCTCTACTGGTTATCAAGCTACCCTGATGACCGGATTGTTTTGTTGGAGGTCACTCGGCAGTTGCATACTTCCCATACATTGTTAAGTGACAAGCATTGAGCTTGGATCCCATATCCCCTCACATTTGGACAAGGAATGTACGTGTGCCCTACTGCCCAATGTTTTAAATACACAAAAAGAGAGTTGGAAGAATACTACATAGATTTTCATAGAGAAAGAGGGAGGATGGATCCTCTTGGTAAATTGAAGAAGCTAGTAGGGAGACAACACACCCATTGGCCTCACATTGAATAATTCTAGGTGAATTGTGGAGATGATAAAGAGGTATGAATGAGGCATTACATGAGGATGATGTTGGAAACAAGATACACTTGGAAGGGGGGTGAATCAGTGTTGTGCAAAAATTAACTTTATTAACCTTTATCTTCAAAACACTTGTAACATTCAACCAAAATGCATGAACATAAATAAAACAATCACAACACCATAACACAAGAATTTTTGCATGGAAAAATTGTTAGGGGAAAAACCACGGTGGATGGCCAATCCACAATATGATCTAAGTATACTCAAATTAAGTTTACAATATGGGGAATGCACTTGCATTTAGGCACACTGCATAGAGCTCACTGCTCAAAATAGGAAGGCTTACTACCTTAAAAAATATTCAAATTAGGACCATCTGAAGGATTGAAATGAAGTAATAGCATCTACATATTCTTGATTACAGTTCTAGTTAGGCTCAATAATCGATCTTCTATCCTTCAGATTGATTTTTCACTTCTGCTTTGCTCTGCTCAAACTTGCATCACAAAATCCTTAGTGCACAAGTGAAACTGTGCATGATCGCTCTTCTTCTCTTCTGATATTTTTAATTTGCATCGACACACCTTCTTCATATGTCAAAATCATATGATCAATCACTTATATATATCTACGACCAAGAATTTAATCGCAATATGTCAGCGTCAATAGAACACAAAAATATTTATAACTATCAGCCCAAAACATGAGTAATGTATAATGTGCATCCACAAAAGTCGACCACGACTTAGCTATGACCCAAACAAAGATTCTCAGACACAAACATACTTGAACAAATACTTCCCAAACATCTACGACATGTTATATCCATGAATTTGGCCTCCATGCACTAATAAATAGGAAATTATTCAACCAGATCTTCTAACTCACACACAGATCAATACAATCCACTAAGATTCAATAGCAGCAGAGATCATACACCAAAAAATATTCCCTGAGATACACAACACAAAATAATAATAAGAAATCTTCATAAGAATCGATGAACACAAAACTGTTAGATGCTTGGTTCTTTCTTGATTGTCTTCAATCTGTCTATCGGTATGATCAAATGATGATGTGCATATCCAATCATCGATTAGGATTGCCATCAAGGACAACACCAAATTATATTAGCAGTGTCTCTTTCCAACAATCTCCCCCTTTGGCATTGATGGCAACACTTAGTGAAAAATGACTATGTCAGATTAGTACCAAGATGAATTACACTGCCATATTCAAAATTCTAAAAAGACAACTCTCTGCTTGAGATGATTATACATTTTTCACACTACTATTCTCCCCCTTTGGCATCAATGGAAAAGGTAGGGATCCACATACCCAAAAGAAGATCAAACGAAATTGTTATAAGTAGACTACATATACAAAGATGCTTATGTAACTTACATAAACTGGAAAAAATCTGCAAAATATTTCTTCAACTGGATCAAGTTTGTGTCCCAAACCCTTTTGAGACTCTCCAAAATTGTTATGTGACCACAAACTAAGTAGGATTGTATCTCTATAGACTCCAAGTTTGTTGGATCACTAACTACCATGGCATCTTTACTTTCCTTTAGTGCACTTGACATTATCTCAATCTTCGGACCAACTAGGCCTCTAAGTTCACATGCTTTCTCCACAAATCTGTCATTTTCATGCTTCAATATTATTATCTTATCAAGTAGAGATATTACCTAACCTTCTTGCTTTGCAACACCACCAGCTAAAGGACCAAAAGCTTCAAAAATAGTAGTTAATTGTTTTTCCAGATCCTTAACCTTCTTTTCATTGGCCTCAGAAAAATTTATAAAGACATACATGATTTATAAATCTGTCCACCTTCAGACAAAGCATTTTGAACATTCTTCACACATTTGGCTAACAAATTTTTATCCTTACAAAACATTTCTTTCAACCCATTGAACCTTTTGGCATCAAATTATTTATGCACTTTAACCATAGCTGATTTCTAAAGTGGCTCAAAGTGAGTACTTATGGAGTTGATGAGCTTCTTTAGTTCACCGAAGGAGGAACCAGATGGATCTTTGACATGTGTAGGAATTATTTTCTCCAAAACTCCACATGCAAGTTTTAAAAGTTCACTATCCTGAATGTGAGACCTCGGCAATTCTTCTTTAGCCTTCACCTGGGAAAATGATGCTACCTTCATTTTTTGAATTGGAGACAAAGTGGATAGGTCAATAGGACCTTCAATCAATTTAGGATCAAACTCTTCCTATTGTTCTACCAAAAATTTCTTCACTGCCTCTGTAGTGTCTCTTGCTTCCACTGGCACTTCCTTTACCTCAAACATTATTTCTTCAGCTGCAAATTCTTGCTTCTCTTCAAAAATCTCAATTTTCTTATCCTTCTCCACGGATGCAATTTCAGGAGCCTCAATCTCCATAGGTATTTTTGTATTTTCCATATCAAGAGGAATCTGAGTATCCTCAGTTGTATCAATTTTTTCTTCTTCTTCTTCTCCTTCCAGACCAGATGGGACATCTTTATCATGAGTTTCTTCACTAACAACATCAATTCTGTCATTTAACAGAATATTTCTCAAGATTTGCTCAGTTTCTTTTGTAATCTCATCAGTCAAATCAATCATGATCTTATTCACCTGTGTCTTGCTCTTGAATTCCTTTTTGGATTTATTCAGGAGTGCCTGCATATCTTCCATAGACATTACCAGACATAATTATGCAAGAATTCTTTCTCTCATTTGTTCTTCTTCTATTCTAGCATTGACTCTCCTCATTTCTAAAATCTCATACAATCTTTTAGGTAGACTAGGCATTACTTCAATAAGAATCTTATTGAAAAATATTCAAATACTTTATTGTTGCCTCCTCAAGAGTTCTTTGAACAGATTTATTAAAAGTTTCATACCATTTACAAAGCAGTTTAAGATTGCCATATTTGACCAAATCTTTTTCAACTTCTTCTACTAACATACCTGGTTTGTCAATTTTTTCCTTCTTCTATGCTTTGACTTCATCATCAGAGGATTTTCCTTTGGAAACTATGGCTGCCTTAGCACCTTGATGCTTGATTTCTCTAACTCCTTCATCTAATTTTGTCTCTTCATCTTCAAAGATTGCCACATAAATTATTTTTCTTGTATCCTTATTTATTTTTCCTTCCTTAAGAATTGGCTTGGATTAAGGGGCGGATAGGGGTGCAGAGCTCCTTGTTGACCTAGTTCTGGCAAAGGGTGCTACCGAACTAGCAGATTTAGTTTTTGTTGCCTCCTTTGTTGCTTCAGCTTCTTCTCTTTTCCTTCTAGCTTCTCTTACCTTTTATGTTGATATGCCCATACTTTCTGCAAATATTTCTACTTCTTTTCTAACTCTTCTGACTAACACAATTTTTTTGAGTTCATTGTGTACCTGTATATTCTTTTCTGCATAAGTACCAAACCTCTCTTATGTTGGATCCAGAGGCTTATTCATTAAATTTTGTGCATATATTTTCAGAATGTACTCTTCAACTTCATAGCCCATTGGCATGATCCGGACTATTCTGGGATCAGTGGCTTCCATCATGCATTGATCAATATCTATCATAAAACAAATTGTATCCTTATATTTCTCCATAATAAAAGTAGGAATTCTTTCTCTGGCCTGCATCATACTTTGAAAACTTTTGAAATATCCCCAGATAGTAGCATTCTTTATCTTAATGTCTACAAATCTATGAAAGAGATCTTTGATTTGAGTAGATACCGGTTTATCTTTTTGCCAGTGAACCTTTTTCAGAATCCCGGAACCTCATTCATGAAGTAAAAGAATAAGCATAATAGAAAGTTACCATACTTAAAGTAATTTTTCTTATCCTTCTTGATCTTCCCAAGATTTTCCATCAACTAACTTCTTAGCAACTCACATAGATCATAGTTTGCATTTTCCTTTACCATCTAATAGGCTGCATAAATGGTTGTACCAAACATAGAGTTGTCTTGACTGGAATGATATATTTTGTACCCAATAACCATAGATGCAAATTTGAAATCTATATCAATAATGTCATCAATTATCATTGCTCTTATGTCATACTTAGAACCTGTTGCATCAGTGACCATTTGATTCTTCATCGATTTCAGAATTGGTAATCCACCAGAGGAACTTAAACTTGTAATAGCACTTATAGCCTCTTTTGTTATCTTGAAGGGTATATTCAACCACATGAATTGTGCATGAACTCAACTCAAGATGTACTAGACCCATTCATTCTCTTCAAAGATAAGAAATTTTACAATCTGTGTAAATTTTTTTTCTTCTAGAGTTTTGAATTCCGTCTTGACACAAAAAAAAAATCCTATTATATGATTTTTATACAAATTTAGTAGTTGTGAACTTCCTAACTCTTCAATGTTTGTTTGAATATATACCCTAACATCTTCAGTATGCAAGACTTCATACGAGATAGACCAAAATGCACCTAAGGGCTCGGTCTCAACAGGCTTGAAGGGATGCCACTTGAATTTGGGAAGAGTTCTATCCTTGACTTCAACTACCAAAGGAGTAGCCATTTACACCAATTCACAAATTTGTAGGGTTTTTCTAATAAATACATTTTCATTGATCGAAGTTTGATTGTTGAAAGCTTCTTCGTGCTTGAATTTCACCTTAGTTCACCAAAGTTTTCCTCAGAGCTCTCCAAACTTATTTTCCTCAAAATGCAAAGTGACAAATGAAAGACAAAAATGACTTTTTATCACTCGCATACCTAACCCGTTTTGTCACAATAAATTCTTTTTACCCTAACTCATCTCGATGCCCTATTTTCACACATTGTGAAAGATAAATCTTTTGCGCACCTTCAATACTACATACTACTTTCTCCAATAAGTTCAACATCATCTGTAGAGCATCTATGCACTTACTGTACTTATCCGCATTTGGTGCCAGTTATCAGTCAGGGGGTTAAGAGATTTTTTTGACAACTTCCCCTAGTCCAAAGGCCTGAAACTAATTCTCAGAGGAATTTCCAAAAGTAGATTCTGGTGCTGGCACATTTCCTTCACCAGAAGGAATTTTCATCACCAATTTCTTCTACATTTTCTTCCTAATCACATCTGAAATGACTTTTCCTTTTCCCTTAATATCGGACCATTTTTGTTCCAACAAAATGTAGCAATGTGACCAAATTTGTTGCAATTATAGCACACAAAATTTCTCTGTCCAGACCAGTTGTTCCACTCATTTTCTCTTGATCTGCACTAGTTAGCAATATGGCCAAATCTATTTCATGTATAGCATTTGACATCTCTATGAAAAAATTTCATCGCATTTTTGCATTCATTTGACTTATGACCAAACTTATTGCAATTAAAGCACTAACCTGAAAATGATGGACCAATTGGATTCATCCTACTTCTACATTGAGTATCCATGTGTCCAAATTTATTACAAATGAAACAGTATCAATAAATATCTAAGCATTAGGTTGCCTTACTGGATACCTTCCAGATGTGTTCATTTGATTTCCTAGACTGAATCTTCTTTGTCCAAAATTACTTTGTCTAGATTTTGAACTTTATCCTTCCTCATATCCAAGACCTCTCTTGTTTCCATTATTCTTCTGACATTTAAACAGTTCATCAAGCTTGGCTGAGCTAACTTTGAACTTCTCCTTGTACTCATTTGCAGTAGAAAGTTCATCTCTGAGATCATCAATCTATTTTTCCATCACTTCCTCATTTTTTTTAGATTGTTCGAGTTCATTGTCCAATCATTTGCATACTTCAGATTTTTCTTTCAAAGATTGTGCTAGGTTCTCTTCATTATTCTTTTTGTCCTCAAGCTCCTTGGTCATCCTCATCATGATAGATTTCATCTCATGCTTTAGGATAACATTATCTCTGGTAAGCTTTTCACATTCTTTTGTCTTTTCCTTCAGGGATTGACTGAGTTGTTCATCTTCAATGCTTTCACTATCATTCTTCTTAATCTGATCACAGAGTTCCTTTCTCTTCTCTCTGGACTTATTAATTTTGTCTTTCAAAGACTCAATGAATTTCTCAGCATCCAGGAGGTTTTCTTGCAATTTCTGAACTTCATACTTTGACTAATCAAGATCATCTAGGGCCACCAAAATTTGTTGTTGAAGACTTCTCGAATCCATTGAAACACTTTCCAAGATCTCTCCAAGTTGTTAGAATTATTTCAAGGAACTAGCTCTGATACCAATTGTTGGAAACAAGATACACTGAGAGGGGGGGTAAATTAGTGTTGTGCAAAAATTAACTTTATTAACCTTTATCTTCAAAGCACTTGTAGCATTCAACCAAAATGCATGAACATGAAGAAAACAATCACAACACCATAACAAAATAATTTTTATGTGGAAACCTTGTTAGGGGGAAAACCACAGTGGGTGGCCAATCCACAATATGATCTGAGTATACTCAAATGAAGTTTAAAATATGGGGAATGCACTTGTATTCAGGCATAGTGCCTAGAGCTCACTGCTCAAAATAGGAAGGCTTACTACCTTATAAAATATTCAGATTAAGACCATATGAAGGATTGAACTAAAGTGGGGTTGGGGCCCTAGCTCGGTTGGCTAAATCTTTCCTGTTGCAGGAGGTTGGTCACGAGGTCTAGTCTCCCCCACCCCCATGGTACCAAAGGGCATGTCACGCCAGCACCACCGGTCACGTTAAAATTTTTACCAGGTGCACTACAGTTTATAGGGGGTCGTGCTACCCGATTCCTGCAGTCTAATTAAAAAAAAAAAAAAAGATTGAACTAAAGTAATAGCATCTACATATGCTTGATTATAGTTCTGGTTAGGCTCAACAATTGATCTTATATCCTTTAGACTGATTATGCACTTCTACTCTGCTTTGCTCAAACTCGCATCACAAAATCCTTAATGCACAAGTGAAAATGTGCACAATCACTCTTTTGATATTCACAATTATCATCGACACACCTTCATATGTCAAAATGATATGATCAATCACTTATATATATCCGCGACCAAGAATTTAATCACAATATGTCAGCATCAATAGAACACAAAAATATTTACATATGTTGGCCCAAAACATGAGTAATGTATAATGTGCATCCACAATGGTTGGGCACAAGTTAGCTAGGACCCAAACAAAGATGCTCGAACACAAACATACTTGAAAAATTGCTACCCAAATATCCATGACGTGTTATATCCACAAAGTCGGCCTCCATGCATTGATAAACAGGAAATTATTCAACCGGATCTTCTAACTCACACATGAATCGATATGAGCCACTAAGATTCAATAGCAATAGATATCATACACCAAACAACATTCCCTGAGATACGCAACACAAAATAATAACAAAAAATCTTCCTAAGAATCGATGAACACAAAACTATCGAATGCTCAGTTGTTCCTTGACTTTCTTAAATCTGTCTGTTGGTATGATCAAATGATGATGTGTGTATCCAATCATCGATTAGGGTTTCCATCTATGAAACCACCAAATTATATTAATAGTGTCTCTTTCCAACAAATTACCACTCAATTTGTGAAGTTCTTCAACCTATTTCCAGTGCCCGACCAAATCATTGAAGATGAAAACATTTTGGATGAAGGTACATTTCCTTGGTTGATAAGCCTTTATCAATCATTGATTAGAATGAAGAGGTCATCAGCCTCGACATTCTCACCTAGCCCATTGAACACAGAACTAGGCAGTGGGTGGATGCACAAATAGCTCAATTCAAAGAGCAGGGTGCAGAATTGACATGCAGGGAGCTCGAGGATGAGCTTGAAAGTGAAATTGATAGTGGTACCACCACAGGATCATCTGGTGAAGCTCCCAAGTCCCCACTGGTCATGAGATCCAAGAAAAGGAAGGATGCACTCGAGTGAAATCCAAAACATAAGGTGTACTCTAGAAATGTGATGGAAGGCCAGCCATCAAAAAGGACAAAGAGAATGAGGACATTTATGCTCAAAATAGCTACTATTCAAGAAGAGGAACATCACAAAGAAGAAGAAGAGATTGAGTAGTATAACTCACCACTTACCACTACCACTCCCACTACTACCACTTCCACCACACCATCTCCTTCTGCTCCCAAATCTTTTCTCGTCTCATCTCTGCCCGCCATGGACATCTCAGTCCACCTCACCTCTACCTTGCCAATTGCTCCAGTGATGGTCTTGAACTCCTCTTCCTCCACTACATCCCCACTGTCATCTTCCTCACTCCCACCTCCATTACTTATGTTCTACACTCTACTGCCATCCATGCCCTCAACCTCTATAACACCACCCGTCTTGCCGCAAGATTTTGCAACGTACATGTAGAGCATGCTTATTGAGTTCTTAGGATAATCCTTGACCCCAAGGTCCAAGCATTAATGGCTCAACTTGTTGTTGCTTTGCCTCTTTCCCCACTACCTATCGAGCCACCAAAAATGGAGGCTACAATATAGATCTCGAAAGAAATAGAAAGGCTCGGCACAAAGAAACATAAAGAGGCTACAAGGGACATAGCTAATGAGCCCAAGGATTCTGATCAGGGTGATTACTTTGAACATCTGGAGGAAGGGTTAAATATAAACCTAGATAAGGTTGCTTCTAATGAAGAAGGACCACAATTCTTTGAGGATGAAGAGCTTGACGATCACTATGTAGTAGAAACATCATATCAAGATCCAGAAGAAGAGACACACCTAGAGGAGTATCGCTCCAAAGAAGGGAAGATAGACATGGATCCAGATGTTGAAATAATTGAGGAGCCTCCACAGACTAGCCAAGATAAGGGTCGGATGCGGGAATAAGTATCTCTAGAAAGGGAGGAAGAGAAGGATAAAGAAGAAGAGGAAGATGTACAAGAAAAGAGCTTTGATCCTAAGAAGAACGTGGAAATTGAATAGGAAGAAGATAAGGATAGAGAGCTACAAGGGGAAAACATCATTGAATAAAATGTAGCTTCCACTGAGCCTAATACAAGAAGAACTACACTAGAACAAGAGCCAGATGAGGAGGAAAATAATGACGAAGAGGCTCATAGTAATGAAGGAAGTTGGCCATAGAAAGAAAAGGAAGAGGAAGGTGATCATGAATCACCAAAGGTTCAAAAAAAGTTCCTGCATGGTTGGAACAATAATTAAAGAAGAAATCTCTAGTGTTCACTAACCCAAAGGTGAGGCTAGAATTAATTCTAGCAAGATCGTAGACAAGGACTCGAAAAAAGAAGAAGCCTAAAATTTGATCCCACATCATGGTTGATGAATCTGGATCTAGGATGCTACAAATTCCCACCCTAGTAGCAAGAAAATATGTTGGAACCATTAAGGGGAAAGACTACCAAATATCTACGATCAATTTGGGCCCGCAAACCCATGAATGGAAGATGGATGATCTCCAGGGGTCAGTGTCCACCATTATACAACAGATGAATAAGGACTAGTCCACTAAGGAAGAGTTGAAAGTGAAAGTAGCGGATCTCACCACTTACATTTAATAGTGGACTTACATAGAGGAAGAAACCCTAGAAAATTTGTCAATGCCTACTCTCCTCTCCAAGGAGGAGCTAAATAAAAAGGAGAAAATGAAAAACTGGACCAAGTCAATGGTAGACTCGTTTCATAGGGTAGTGTACAATGGTGATATGGGGATATCCCATGCAGCCAGAATGTTCAACAAATTTTGAAAGTTGCAGAAGGAGGTGGAGGACATGATAAACACCTACTAGGAGTTCTCCGAGCTATATTGAATCAAATATCTGAAGTTGGAGATCATCCTTAATCTCTCTCGAGAAACATGGGAGAAGGAGCTAGAGCTACCAAAAGAAGATCATTGGTTGGTTGAAACATGGCAAATGGGTCTTGATTATAGGAAATAAATTCTAGAGAAGTCCTTCCATGAATTGGAGCTTGATTGAGAATGGGCCATGGAGCACCAGACAAATAGTGAAGAGTATCTGAAGATGATGACAAACTATGAAATTCCCACTTTGGAGTTAGATCCAGAGAAAATAAAGCCATTATTTCATAAAAATATGGAACAAGGGGCTGGAGACACGTTATCGTCGGATTTCATGGAATTTTTTGCAAGAGCTTTCACTCAGTCAGAATGGGTTATAGAGGCTATGCTAAAGTACACTAAACACTAGGAGAAAATCATTAACAGATTCAAGAAGATAGCGTTCTAGATCCTCAAATCTGATCTATCTGAAGAGAAGAAACTCATAGCCATGATCGACAAGTTTATTGAATACGCAATATCACTAAAAGACAAAATAGACTAGAGGACGAAATAGGGAAAAAGACAAAAGTCTATTTTATATTGTAATATATTGGGGGTAGGTGAAACCCTAGGTGAAAATGAATCTTGACCAATCATTGTAAATGAATCATATCCATTCATTTCACTTTTTGAAAACTATAAATAGGGGCATCCTATCATTTTAGAAGAGAGAGATGAGTTGTTGTAAAGACATTTTGCTACCAAAATATTTGAGAAAAGCATTGTTTTGATGATTTCTTTTTGTATTTCTCTCATGTGTGCATGATTCTATCTCCAAGTAGTAAATTTTAGCTTTACTTTTTTAAGCTTTAAGTTACTTTTAATTGTTAGTTTATGTTGTGCTTTAATGGTGAAGTATGTTATGGTGTTTGATGTCTTCCTAGCTCATACTTTTTGTTGTTTATTGATGACAAACTACTATGTAAATCTATTTTGAGAATTACTCATATTGTTGCACCTAAGTTTAATTGTTATTCATGCTTTAATGGTGAATGAACAATCTGAAAATCTGCAATGACCCTTTGTAATATTGCACTAGTTTCATGAGACTATGGGTTGTACTTGGTTAAATGGAACTCAATTTTAGGAAGTTCGTCCACTATAGCATCCTCCATTTTTACTATTCATCATTATTTGTAGGTCTAGGAAACTTATATCCCATTTTCCATTTTGCTATTTCTTTAAAAACTGAAGTTAAAGTAAAGTTCTAGCATCATTGTAAATCCAAATCTGATGAGCAAGGATTTTTAGCTTGCTATTTTAAACTTGCAACAACTGTTGACTCATTTCCAAAATTTATAAAACTTCATTCATAGACCCAATTCCCTCCATGCTTAATAGGCCATAAATTCCCTTTGTGATTACTAGAAAATCACATCAATAACAGAGTTGTTTTTGCAAGTTATGACCTGACACCCGAGAGACCTTGGGGTGATTTCTAAAACTTAGCTGCAAAAATTACCTTTCAAGAGAGATAGCATACTTGTATGTTGTCTATGTTGAGAAGTGAAAAAATTCCCATCAATAGTGTTTATGTGTGTGTTGTACACTATAAAATAAGTGTAATGCCCTGCCACACAACCCTAGAGGAAGTTTCAATTCACTAAATAAATGTACTAATTTTTTTTATTAAAGTGAATTAAACATACATGTTCACCTATAATTGACAACATCCCCTAAGGCTACGTAACTGAGATTACTTAAATCCCCATTAACATACATCATTTAAATTACATTGCAATTAAAACACAAGTAGTAAGTATTCATTCAATAAATAAATAACAAGATAAGAATATAATATCCATAACATATATCCATTACATGATTAACTTATTACAACCCTCATTGCCAGAATGAGTCATAAATCCATAAGTGTTACAATTACATAAATCCACCTCATATACATAAGAGGGGTAAATACAACTTAATACATTTAGAAATACAATAGTGCAAGAAATGAATAACAAGATCCGTGAGCTATCCAATTGGATGTCTCACCTCCATGAACTGAAGACCAATGGGGACCCAACGGTTTTGGTGCATGTTCCGCCCAACCTAGTGGTACCCAAAGGCCCACCCCCCATGCTAGGAGATAGTAACAATGCAACATGGACAAATAATCTAATACCTCTAACCAAAGGCAGACTCATACTGACACATACTGACTCAACCAAACATATGCACAATATAAGTCTAACACTAACATGTTTACATTGCTTCCAGACATATTAATAATCAAGTATGATAAAGAATCCATACACACAACACACATCACAATGTTATCCTAGATAGAGTGTCATCACAAGGTTTGTCAAGAGATCTCCTCTAGGCATTCTTCATAGGTTCCGGTAATCTTGGTGACCTCAACCGAATCCCGTCCCTCATACTCACTCATGCGGAATCAACTACCTCTAGTAAAGACAAGATAGTTGACCTTGCCATTCCAGGCCTTCTCACTCACCCCAAGTCTAAACAAGCCCTTGTGTCTGTGAGTGAGGTTAAATTATCTTGATTAATGTGAATGCATCCTAATCATCTAAGTACATTACTTTAATTATCACTTATTAAAAACACTTTTGAAGGTTACCCGGTTTACCTCTTTGGGCTTCGGCCCCTAACAAAAGCCACTCTTCTAATGGATAACATGCTACTCAAATCTAGACTCCAAGGGTAACTTAAGTGCTACAGAATTGAACAACGCAATCACTCCTATTCTAGGAGGCAATAATTAAGGAAATCCACTCCAACACTAGGAGGAAACAAAACACTTATAACAATACCCAAGGGAAAAATGAACATTATCTTAACAAGGGAATGACCCACATCCACTGGAAGAATTTACAATTTAAATCTCAATCACCCATTCCCAAAGCAATCAATAAAAAGGAAATTAATATAACAATGCACTGACAATGAAAAATACTATATTTGGATATCTTAAATCCATATTCTTATCTAATGCTTCTCGCAGATATTGAAATTAAAATAATATCATTCTAAATTTTCATTAAAGCAATTAAAATCCCTTCATTAATATAAATACTTTTCACAACCTTATCTAATCATGCACATTATTAGTTTCAGTTAAAATTACTTATCAAAATAATTGCATGCATTCTTATGTCTAAAACAAAATATTAAAATTATAGATATACAAATCTATATATATAAATAAATAAAACAAAATAAAATAAGATAACATCTACATTATGCAATAATTTTAACTTTCTCTCATACTAAAAATCACCAGTCCACAAAATTAATTAAATTTGTAAAAAGTTCACACTCAGACACAATTTTCCAAATATAGAAATAAAATCACCCTTCTATTAAATATTAAATATTAATATTTAATGCAAATTGTACTCATCTTAATCAAATAAAATACACTATACAAAAAAATTAAATATTTTAAAAAAACCAAAACAAAAAAAATAAAGGAGACAGGGACTGGACGGTACACCGTCCGACGGACGGTACCGCCAGTACCCTTGCTGCTTGCACCAACTGTACATACAGTACAGCGGCCAGCGGTTCCTTGGGTGGCTGCACTCCCCACGGGATAGTGTGTCCCCCCAAGTGGTGGGTGCATTGCCCCATGGGCAGCGCATGACCCAACGGAATCCGTGGGCGATGGGGTCATGGCCACCATCCACTATATCATTAAATATTTTTATTTTTTTATATTTTTAAATACCACTTTATCACAAAAACCAATGTGCGGAATTTCGCATAGACTTTAACAATTTCGTGTACAGCGATTTTTTATTTTTTTTTAAAGAAAATAATAATTTTAAATCTATATACTTATATATTATATGTATATGTATTTAACATAATATAATACATATAATATATAAATATATATATATATATATATATATATATATATATATATATATATTTACATAGAGTTTTCTACTGGTAATATTGAGAAAATAATAAAATAACCAAGTACAGGAAAATTAATAAAATTTTCCAGAATGATTTTCTAATTTCCACAAGTGTTTAAAAATTGATTTTAATTTAAATCATTCCTAAAATTAATTTCTTTTAAAACATTCCTTCAAATTTCCAAATAATATAAAATAGGAAAATTACACAGATCTTGATTTTTTCAAAGAAGGTTTTCTACAAAGGGTTTGTGTTTTTGAAGAATAGATTTGAATGTTTTCAAAAAGGTTAAATTCTTCATGCAACAACCTAAATTTTGAAGCACAACCTAAGGTTTAATTTAAATAATGAATTTCAACAATCAAATTCATAAACAATATAAATTGTATTGAACAAAATAAGAACAAAACCTGGAATCCGAAGCTACAGAAGAAGATGAATTTCTGATGCAAGTATCCTCCAAAGAATTCTTGAATTTTCCTCAAATGTGCAACGAATCCAATCCAAAAAACCCTTCTTTGTGCAAATTTTTCCAAAAATCCTTCACTGCTCTAAAAAATGAATTCTCCACCCAAAAACTTCTCTCTCTAGAATTAAAAACATGCATTCCTCATAAATCAAAAATATCTAATACAACCCTAATTCACATTGCATGCAAAGTTGAAAATTAGATATTAATTTCATTTTCCAATTTCGAAAACCCAAATTGACTTTAAAATACAATTTCAATTTCTTTCAATTTCTTTTGATTTAATTTAATTTAATTCAATAAACTTAATTAATTAATTTTAATTATTTAATAACTAAATTCAACCTTTTTAAGATTAAATTTAATTAATTAAATAAATTAAAATTTGACTAAATTAAATTTTATTACCAACTTTAAATAAATCAACAAGGCATAATTTTCATTTAATATTAAAATAATCACTACTTTTAATCAACACAATATTTCTAAAAATTGATTTAATAATAACGCATCTAACAAATCTAAATAGCATTAAATAAGGTAAATCATGACTCAATAATTAGGATTGATGACACACTAAGGCTAGGGCGCAAACCTGACATATGTTACCTAGCTACTATCTCCTGTTCAACTTAACCATTGGATTGACACGCTCAAACCTGTGAGACCAAGTGGAGTCGATGTCATGTACCTACAACCTGAAACCAAGTAAACAACATAATACAGTATATCCAGCATATAATACACACTGTGAAGAAAAAAACACGGATTCGCAAGGCACTCGCAAGTGAGTGATGCGAACCCGTCCTCTTCACCAATCCACTCATCAAAGACTTACATTAACATCATAATCAATAATCTCATAATAACATCTCATGCTATCTCTACAACGTCATTAAACCATTTAAGCATATGAAACGATAATCAGATCAACACATCACACAATAATAGTTGTCGCTCAATAGTAGTGATCAAAGCACAAATAACAAGGTGTGTCTAGTATCATAGTAGCTTCAATCCAAACATAGCATAAAGCAAAACGAACAAGAAGCAAAATGGAGGGGTATTACAATAAGATAAAAAATCACTAACAAACTCACATGTATTCAAAGGAAATAAAATTATGAAACTAAATTTAATGTTCCCCAAGTCTGTGTGTCAAGTCTGAACTTGCAAGTTAGCTTAGTGTTCATTATAAATATTATTTTCCTATGGAGGCTTACATAATAGAGTCTAAAATGAGGGTTAGATATGTAAAGAGAAATATTTATATTTATATATCAAAACTATGAATAACCATCTAATATTCAATTTTATTAATATTGATCCTACATTTGGATTTTATGATTATAAAAAAAATGATACAAAGAAAGGGAGAGGAAGGATAGGGTTAATTATAATCATTAGATGGATGAATAGAAAAATATTGAATTAACTATCCTTTACTTGGCATTATCACAACCACGTAATGAAAGTGAAATCTTCAAAATATTTTCAAATTATAAAATAAGTATCGAATACCTAAGAATGATACTATTTAATGATATATTTCATAATAAAAGAAGAAGATAGTTCATCTTATCACATAGAAACACTTGTACAATTAGAAAATGTTTAACAACTTGAACCTAGCATTCATCAAATATCCATTCATTACAATTCTTGACAATATTTCACTATTGAGAGGAAACCATGAAGGAAATTAGAATAATAAATTCTATTTTAGCAATTCCATAATAATCAATGATTTCAAATCCCTCAAAATGTTTGATCAATATCCATTTTATAGAAGAATATGCCAATGTCAATTACAAATAAATGGCCAAGAATCATCCAATTTTATGGCTAATATTTAATCTTATAAAATATTTTATTACAAAAGCATATGTTGAGCATCTTCCTTTTTGAAAATTTGTTTGGATCTAGAAACAACATGGGAACCAACAACTAGAATGAGCTGTGTAATAGGATCTCCATCAGGATGTTTAATAATATTTAAAATTCAAAGTGTAACTAGATGTTCAAATAGAAATGTAAGGTTAGTTCTGGTAGCTCCTTCAATATTTGCATCAAGCTCAAGAATTATCCTCCTCATTTGTATATATGAGTACTTCTCAATATTTTCCCACTTCCTTTAACTAGTATTCCATGTAGGTAACCTTTTTTTATGGATTCTTTATTGATATCCTACATAAAATTACATCTAAAGTGTTGAGTTTGAAATAAAGATAAGGCTCGAGTATATTGTATTTATCTTGCTTGAGACTCCTTCTTATAAGCATAATATTTTTCTTCATTTTTATCATATTATTCATTTCTTCTATGAAAATTATTTTTCCTATTGATCTAAATTGGAGAGAATGGCCTTCTAGAAGGTATCTTGCATTCAAGCAACATCATCTTCATCTTCATATAGATTATATGTTAAACCTATTAGATCTTCAATGCATACTATACTTTCATATTTCATGTTTATTGCCAATATTTTTAACCATTTATTTCTTCTAAATATTCCTTAATCCAATGCTCTTCCATTTTCATTGTCTCTATTTATTTTCTTATTTGAGGAATTTTCTATCGATCTAAAAAATATATCTTATTAAAACTTGATCATCTAAATTTTCAATGGAAAGAAAACTAGAAATCTACCTATATTATTGATGCAAGAGCATCCATTACATTTGGCTATCATGTATCAACAAAAAAGGTTAATTTTCAATTGAGAAATTTTGGATTGTTGAAATAAGTTAATTTTGTCTTGAACTCATGTTGAAGGATGGCAAATGATTTATTTTTGAATAATTAAATTTTCCAAATATTTCCCTTGCACATTGACAAGTTGGCTAGTGGGCTAAAAAAGTAAGAAAAGCAACCTAAATCTTTAATTGCAAATTATTTCAAAGGCTTATTAGGCATTTGGATTTTTTAAATTGATGAGTTACAAAACCTCATCATGATCCCTAAAAATTATGGACTAGAGAAGTGGGTGCCCAGAACTTGCCTTGATTTTCTACTTTTTCAAGAGTTGAAGGTGGAGAATAAAAACTGCAACATCCTATCTTTGACAAGGCTCTACTAGAAATGGATTCTTAAGGGTTTTTAATTAATTTTTGAAGGTTTTCATGTACAACAACAGCAAGGGTCATGCCATATTGGAGATACCCAAATAAATTTTATGAAATTAATTCTATGACAGGAGGAGTTAAGCAATAGAAAAACTAGTTTTCATTGATGAAGTTTTAAAAGAGAAATTTTGGGAAAAAGAAAAGGGGAGGCATAGCATTCTTTGGGGAAGCCTCATGGATGGTTTTGGCAGGTTGACACTAATTTATATCATTCCATTAAGTTTTTAGATGAATAGGTAGAATTTACAAGAGTTACAGGTGGAGTTGAGGTGTTGGAATGAGGATATATTTGCAAAAGCTCACAAGATTGAGCATGAATTGTGTTTAAATGTTTTCCCATTATCATATCAGATGTTGTAAGGATTTATTTTCTTCCCATAAGCCCAATTATGACTGAAAATTAAGTTGTAATCAGCTTTCTTTAACTGAGTAATTTAATGTTTCTTATGCAAACAAATTATGGAGTTTAATTTGCAAGTTCTTTATTTATGTTTTAAGTTCTTTTTGTGAGAGATTTTGGAGAGGGTTTAGAGTGTATGAAGTATTTGATTTCAGATTTGAAGGGTATGAATCACTCTCTTCATCATTGATCTTCTAGACTCATAAATCCATCCTAGGAAGATCAAAGGCTTGTTCAATTATTTGTATTCCCTCTTCAATGAGCTTATTCATCCATTATTTTTTATAAAGAAGTGATGCCAGCCTTGTTTTATTTTCAATAATTTATTATTTAAAGTAGCATAAATAATGACAAATAAACCCAAATTGATCAATCCTTTTCTTTGTTCTTTTCATTTATACTATTTTCCCGCTCTCTATTCAGGATCTCCCTCCAATTATCAAAGGATAACAATAAATAGGTAAATGGAGTACCTCTAGTTAATACACCTCAAGAAAATTGAAAACATTAATAGGGGTGATGGAAACAATTACAAAATTATTTTTCATTTAATGAAAAGCTACAAGTAAACTGGTAGATTAAGCAAAAAAGTAAGGAGACATTCTCATGAACCAACTAGAAATACCAGTGTATTAAGCAAAGAAAGAACTTAATTAAAATGATTATTTGATTCTCAAAGGAATCAACTTCCTCCAACTAGTTGATTCATTTCCAAAGCAACAAGAACAACATCCACGTCCATTCCATATCCAACACAAGAGAAATTGTAGCCCATGATGCAAGATTGCATAAAACAACGTATTAATGTGCACTATGCATAATCCAAAAGATGGTTCAATCGATTCTTAATTAATCGCTTCCTTCCTCACACCAACTCAGGCTACCTTCAACATATCCCTCACCTCCTTGTTTTGTCTATTCTGTTTTTCTCTTCTTCCATAAATAGTTCAGCTCTTTCTCTTGTCATCCACTCTCCTCCCTTTTTCTCTTTTCTTATCGCATAAAATAGTTTTTCCACTAACCGTTGGTCTCTTTTACTTGGTAGAAAACCCCAACATTTCTTTTTACCTTTGTTGCCAATAGTATTCCCCCCCCCTCTCCAACTATCAGAATCAGCTTCTTGCAACACAAAAATAGTTGATCTCTTTTCTGGAAAAAGCTTCTAAAACAAAACAAGGCGAGTCATTTCTTGTTTCTCTCCAACTGTTTTCTCACTGCCTTCCCACTTCATGTGCCACGAGAGGAACTAAAACCAAAAGGCTTGAAACAAATGTGCTGAGAGGACCCACACAAAATCTACCACCTGTCACAAGAAAATAAACCAACAAAAACAACCAAACACAAAATAAAACAAAAATTGCAAAAGCAAAGCTACACGATGCCCCTACATCAGGCTCCCCAGGGGATTTTTTTGTGAGCGTAGCTCAAAAAGGGAGTGGTGTAGTAGGAATACCCTTTCAAGTGTCTAGCGCTTGCAGCATGCCCCCTTATGTTGATTAGCACAATATATACCATTACTTCTTCCTTTTCCTCCAGCATTTGGTTGGACCTCCATATCTCATACTTCTCCATACTCTCTCCATGTCCATTCCACCGATTGGCTGCATATTATCCCAAACCATCAGACTAATGCCTTTTCCACACTCCATCTCATTATCTCTAATATACTCCACCTACTCTCTAGTTAGTCTCTCATTTTTGCACCTTTCCCATTCATTTTGCAATTTCCTTTCCATAGCAATCATTGCATTTTTCAGTAAAATCATCTTCAACTATATTCAAGGGGTTCAAAAATTGAGATGTTACCTTACCACTGGTGTATACACTATTCATTACACCTCCTATCAATACAAGCCATTCTCACTCAATTGCCTCAATTTAAAGAACCAATTCATCTTCCTCATTCTCTTTCTCTATCTCCACACTCTGTTCACATAGATTCGTACCAATGTATTCATCTTGGTACTATTGTTTTGAACTCTCCTATCTCCTTGCATCCACCATAATACCAATAGCTGCCCCAACTTCACAATCAACTATTCCAACACATGTTGGTTGTCCTACTTGCAAATCAGCAATATTTCCACCCATGCAACATTGAGGAAAATGAAGGTTCACCTCCTTGGTAACTGCTGAAACTTCCTATAACTCCCTCTCATTTATAAAATATTTTTTGTCTTACCAACATCACCTTACTATTGTTGTTATGGTTGTCCTCTATTGGTTCTTGTAAAGGCAACAAGATATGTTTGAGACCATCCTTCTCAAAAGTGTAGGTGAACATATATCTCCCATCATGTATGGAATTTCAATCAAACTTCCAAGGCCTACCAAGTAGCACGTTACACACATCCATAGGCATGATATCACACACAACACTATCTTTATAACTACCTATTTGAAATCCAACCAAAGCTTGCTCATCTACCAACAACTGATGAATTTTTGCAATCGAGAAACCTTATATGGTGTAGGATGTATAGTTCTCTTAAGACCTAATTTTTTCACCATTTCAATAGAAACAATATTATTTATACTACCACTATCTATAATAATCTTGCAGCACTTACCTTTTTATTTGCACTTTGTCTTGAATAAAGATTTCCTTTGTACAAGTTTCTAACTCTCCTTCGGAAATTTCAACAACACTCTTTTGAACAATAAAGATTCTCCTAACTCAGGTTCCTCCTTCCTTAGAGAAAATGATCCCACACTCTCCCAATCCGCTTGTACCGCCTGATTCCTCCTTTCTAGCCTTGTGTAACCTCCTTGAGAAGATTCTGGACACTCCCAACTCTTGTGACCAACATATTGGTTGCACTTTAAATATTTCCCTACAAATTCTCTTCCTCTTATCTAATAACCATCAGTTCTAATAGATCTTTCTCCTCTATCCTGATAACCTCCTTTTTCTGACTTAACTTTCCCTCTAGAGCTACTTGGCTCTCCATCTTGATGGTGCTACTATCCTTTTTTTACATAGCCTTGTCCTCTACCTCAGTCTTGTTGATTCTAATTCCTCATAATATTCTCCTCTTCCTTAATGAAAAACTGGTATGCTTCCTCCAAATTTCTTGGTGACACTAAACTCAACTCATCCTACAAACTATATCTCAACCCATTCAAATACCTTTCCAACTTTTCCAAATCCTCTTCACTATGGCTTGACCGAATCACCAACTTATAAAACTCTTTCATGTATTATTTTACTAACATATCCTTCTACTTCAGATTCTGCAATCTTTTGAACTTATTAGTTTGATAATCCGCCAAAAGAAACTTCATCTTTAGTTTGGGAACCATCTTGTTCCACAAGGTTATCTTTTCCTTGTTTTGCTTTCGTCTCTCAAATTGTACATAGTCCCACCACATTTTTGTGTGGCCTTTAAGCCTTGCATAGGAAAAATTCACATTTATTTCTTCCACAAATCCTTTGTACTTGAAGTACTTATCCAAATCATTGATCCAGTCAATGCGATATTTCCCATTCAGGCTTCCTAAATACATTGGAACCTCGACTATTGATTTGGCTCCTACATTCATCACTACTTTTATCAACCTTTCTTCAACCCCTTCTAGATCTTCTTGATCTTCATCCTCAATTGGTCATTTCTCTTCTTCTACAACTTCACTCACATCATCAACAATTCCTCCCTTTCGTTGTGCCTGCTCCATGGCATCCAACCTTGTTGACAAGTTCTACAACATTTCCAAAATCCTTTCTTCATGGCCTCTTCGACCACCACCTCGAACACCTCCTCGTGCACCACCTTTTGGCATTCTTCTTGGCGACATTCTGCCCACTTCCCAAACCCCCAATATCGCATGGCTTTGATACCAAAATGATGGTAGCCTTGTTTAATTTTCAACAATATTTTATCTAAAGCGACAGAAATAATGACAACTAAACCCAAATCGATCAAACCTTTGCTATGGTATTTTCATTAATACTCGGTTCTTGTTCTCTATTCATGAGCTCCCTCCACTTATTAGATGATAACAATAAATAGGTAAATGGAGTACCTCGAATTAAAAAAACTCAAGAAAATTGCAAACATAAATAGGGGCAATGGCAACAGTCAGACTTATTTTTCATTTAATGAAAAGCTACAGTTAAAGTAGCAGATTAAGCAACAAAGCAAGGAAATATT
Source organism: Sequoiadendron giganteum (assembly GCA_007115665.2). Lineage (NCBI taxonomy): Eukaryota > Viridiplantae > Streptophyta > Pinopsida > Cupressales > Cupressaceae > Sequoiadendron > Sequoiadendron giganteum. The sequence goes on from CM021103.1 coordinate 256,907,453, forward strand.
CTCATGAACCAACCAGAAATACTTGTGTATTGAGCAAAGAAAGAACTTAATTACAATGATTATTTGATTCTCAAAGGAATCAACTTCCTCCAACTAGTCGATTCATTGTCAAAGCAACAAGAACAGCATCCATGTCCATTCCAAAGCCAAAGCAAGAGAAACCAAACCCCTCGATGCAAGATTGTATAAAACATGTATTAATGTGCATTGTGCATAGGCAAAAAGGTGGTTCAATCGATTCTTAATGAATCACTTCCTTCCTCACACCAACTCGGGCTACCTTCAACATACCCCGCACCTCCTTGTTTTGTCTGTTCTATTTTTCTCTTCTTCCACAAACAGTTCAGATCTTTCTCATGTCATCCGCTCTCCTCCCTTTTCTCTTTTCTTCTCACACAAAATGGGTTTTCCACCAACTGTTGGTCTCTTTTCTCTAATAGAAAACCCCAAACATTTTTTCCTTTGTTACCAAGAATAGTTCCCCCCCTCCCTCTCCAACTGTCAGAACCAGCTTCTTGCAAAACAAAAACAGTCGATCTCTTTTCTAGAAAAATCTTTTTGAAACAAACAAGGTGAATCATTTATTTTTCTGTCCAACCATTTTATCATTTCCTTCCCACTTCATGTGCCACGAGAGGAAATAAAACCAAAAGTCTTGCAATAAATGTACTGAGAGGATCCACACAAAATTTTCCACCTATCATATAAAAATAACAAAAACAAACCAAACACAAAATAAAACCAAAATTGCCAAAGAAAAGCTACATGATTCCCCTGCATAAAGAAGAGGCTTCTTGCTAATATATGAGAACTAGAGTAGAAATAGTACCATTAATGGTTTTTAAGGGTGTTTCCACTTGCTTGATATAGTTTTGTAATTATATAATTAATTTATTTTTATTTGTTTACATCCTTATAGTTGATGCATATATAGTAAACTAAAACTTAGTCATATCTCATGTTCTCTTTTTGAATAGTTCAAATTAACTTTTGTAGTATGATATTAATTTTTCCCAAGTTCACTATCATCTTAGTTTTCTATTGAAGTAGAAATTTCTGCAATTCTAGATCTTGATACATCCTTAGTAATAGAAAATATAATTACATCCATTTTTGTATCATATACACTATAAATTACCATACCATTATTAGAAACCTAGTAAGGCACTAGGTGGGCCTTAAATATTTTCATTTGATATGTATTCAATCTATAATGACTCCTCTTTTTGACTTAATGCTCATCACTACTATTTACTTGGAAGTCCTCTAAATATGGAATATGTCTCAAGTGTGAAGTAAACCATTAATTCATTCACTCAAAGTGATCAAGATTGGGTTTTCTAGCATACATATGAAGAGTATGTAATGGAAAATTTTCCATTGATTCTTTAGCACAATTGGGGGAATAAAAAGCATATATTCCAATAAAAATGACAAATTTAATGTCATCTCTATGCTTTACTTATAACAATTTATGTGTTTCACATAATTATCTAGTCAACTCTAGTAGAAACATTTTGTTAGAAAGATACCTTGGAAACCTATAAGGTATATTTGTAAACCCCTCAAATTTAATATAAGAAAAATCTAGACAGTAGATAAACCAACTATCATGTTTGTTCCTTTTTAACAATATTCCATGATAACCTCATAATTTGGTCTCCTTCTATTGATCTTACTAACCACATGGAAAGGTATTATTCACTCTTTTATAGTGGATCATGGGCTACTCATTTTCTAATTATGGATGTCATTCATACATAAAGACTTTTCCTACATCTAAGCCCATATGACATTTAGTTTATAACCCTAGGTGTGCGGTTGTTCTAGCTAGTGAGTACATCAAATAGGAGGTCTTGTAAAAATTCCTTGTTTCTCCCACCATGGTTAGCTACTCATCTAAGTTGTCACTACTAAGCTTAGACTAGTGAATCATAATGTTTCCCTTCAAAATAGTGGTTACGTATGAAGACATCCATGCATGAAAAGTATTGTTTGTAGGTAGTCCCATCACTTTACTCAATAGGGTAACCATTTTCCCTATTTCTTATTAAAATTTGCACCTAAACAATTTTTTAGGAATTTTGGTTATAGCAGCTTCAAGATGTTCATCCATTTGGAATTCATATTATTTTTCTATGTTTAAATATCCTCATTGAAATATTCTTCAACATATTTTAATTTTATAAATACAACAATCTCATAGAAGGGAATGTGAAAAGTTTCATCAATAGAATTTGTAGTTAAATTGGCTAGGATCTTTCCTTTAGCAAACACTATTATTTTCCCTTGATTATAATGTTTATCACATTCCATAACCAATTCAGGGCTTTGTAGAAAGGTGGGAAATTAGCAGCCTTATCTAGTCATTTTTTTATCATTTTCCTTGCCCTACCAATGACATCTACACTTTTCATTCTTTTGTTGCAATCTAACATGTTGATATGTCCCAAGTCAATGTCCAATATGTTGACCCATCCCAAGCTAATTTTGGAAGAGCTAGTGTCACTCCTTGAAATTTTTACTTAATTTTTTTTCTCATGACATCACCAATACCTAGAGAAAAAAGGAAAACCATCCATTACTAATTCAGTAAATGATGCTAGGATTTTTACAATTCAATTATGATCTAGATCTATAATTGATTCCAATTATGTTCAATTTTGGGTGTTTCTTAAATTTTATGGCTTTAACTTTCCTTGTAGGAATTCCACATTCATTTGGATAAGTGATAAATTCTTTGCAAAAAATTAATGTCCCTCTAGATGTAAGTGATATGTCTTTTACAAGATTTGGGAAGCCAACGGGAAGTCAATGTGGAAGGTTGGAATGCCATCTTCCAGTATCAATGTCCATGGGAAGGCTCTACAATTTCTATATGAATTAATACATTTTAGTTTGAAGGTTCATGGGAAATGTCATTGGAAATGGATATTGATGTGGATATTAGGTGCAATTAATGTTCAAAAAAGAAACCATTTTTCATGCCCTATTGTGACTTTTTGTGAGATTTTAAATTGGATTTGGATATAGATAGAGTGTTGAAAATTACATGATCTAACATCCACTTCTTCATAGAAGTTCCACAATAAAAAAATTCTAGAAGCTTTGTTATATTTACAAGGAATGGTGGGTCAACTAAATGTATATGTGGAAGCTTGAGATATTTACTTCCAACATCTAGGTCTGTATAAAATTTCTAAGAAATTCCAATAAACCTTCCTTACAAAAATAGGTAAGGTATTAGAATGTGAAGTGAAGGTTAGTATCCAATTGGAGGTCAAGTTGCCTCAAACTTCCATTTTTAATATATTTTTGTTTGCTATTTTTGTGGGGAAGCTAGTTGCAACGAGATGTTAGAAAGAGTCATGATATCCATCTAGTACAAGGTCAATTTTTTTCTGTAATTACTTACTTTCCCAAGGTCCTTAGTATTTTGATAGCTTGCAAAAATAATATGAACGTCATAGTAAGTATAGAAAATGGATGTACAATAAAGGGAGTAAATCTTGCTTCATTTTTTCACCTAATGAAATATTTTAAGGATTTTTCAAATGAAACTTAAAGAAACGATAATCTCTTCCATAAAGCACAATTAAATTTGAAAACATTTTTAACCAAAAGTAGTTTAACCAAGCACCTTCCCTATGTTGACCATGAGTGAGAATTATTGAACTATGGGACCAACCTAAAGCTAAATAAAAAGAAGGGATCCTCATTTTGGATTTTTTTGTGAAAGGCGCAACACTAGACAATAGTCAATTTATTTAACTATCATAAGTGTATATAAAAAATTTACATCCCTTTGAGAATCCTCTATATCTTGATATAAAGGAACTTTGTTATTTATGACACAACCTAGTAGAAAACAGCTTCAAAATTCTTAAAATTTATAATTATTTTTTCAAATATTAGCAGCTTGAATTAAGTAGGGCCTACATTAATGGTGCCTATTTGGCTTCTAAATTGAAGAGTCAATTTTGTCCCATCAATTAACATCTTTTGAATTTTGATGAAGATAAACAACTACCCATATGGTGTTCTTTCCTTGTTTCATATGTTCTTGGATTCTACATGTTTTTTCTATGCTCAAATCTCACAGTATTTTCATTTTATTATTTTCCCTCATTTTAATTTTACCTTTTTATATTTGTCTTTTATTCTTGTTTTTCCATATTCCTCTACACATACAATACACACATTATTCACTATACTTTTCATCACAAGTGATCTGATAATGATGTATCTCACTTATGGGACATCCTATTTTTTGTTTAAAATCACATATATTTTAGAAATATACATGACTAAATTCTAGAGGGTTTCCATCTAAAAGGATTTGATTAAAAGTGGTTGGATAAAACACCCTTAAATTAAACCTCCTTAGATAGATTCCCTAGGCTTGAATCAAACCCCCAATGGAGTCTTCTCTATACCAATCAAAATGTTGAGAAAAAGGTACTTTTGCTTCACCTTTTAGGGGATCAAATAAAATAATCGGGAAATTCCATTGTGTAAGTATGTAGCCCTTAGTGTTAGCTTTCTAAAAATTATAATATGTATTATATTTTTTATTTTATAATTCAATTCCATTAAAAAAATAATGACCTTTTGTTCAAAATACTTTAAAAAAACATTGTTAAAAAATCTCCAAAAATGTTGTACACTTTGCATGGATGTTTTTATTTCAATGAAAAATAAAAAAAGATCAATATATATGCTAATAGATTTTATTTTTGTCAAAACTAATTTAAAATTTGATAATTAAAAAAAATACCAAAAAAAGTGTGCACTAGGCATGGGATTTGATGATCTAATTCCAAGAAATTGCGTAAAAAAATTATTTTTAGTAAAAGTTATGCAATATGAAAAAATATCACTCAATAAAAAATAATATAAAAAAATAAAAAAATATTTAAACATTAAAATTAGAATGGAATAATCATCTAAACATTTCTAAAAAATTGTATTACGAATCTAATTAGAAAATTCATAATTGGTTAGTTCACTCATCCTTTAATTATTTGACAATATGTTTAGAATAATTGACAAAAATTGTTGATTTTGTCATGCTTAAATTTTGAATACTTGTTCAATATAATTGACATAAATAAAAAATACTAAAAATATTGATTTTGAGACTCCCACTTACACTATTTGTGGGATCACCCTCATATTATTCATTAAATGTTTGATCTCTGTATTTTTAAATTATTTCATCACATAATAAACACATACATCACAACAAACCATCATACTATAGTTTTTCGATTATCAAGAAAATTAGGTTTTCATAAGGGACTCAAAACCCCAAAATACAAAACGTTGCTATTGTAGACACCGAAAATTAGTCTACACCTGCAAGTACCACTTTCGACATAATTTCCTATTATCCATGGTCATGATTAAATAATGTTTATTATTTAATTACCTTTCTAATGCATATTTCCTCTATTAATTAAATACCCCTTTTAATTAATTCATAAATGACGTTTATTCAACTTGATTAATTAAACAAATCATATTTATTTAATTATGTCGCTAACTAATTAATTCTTCCTTCTTAATTAAATAATTTATTATTTAATTACCCCTTTGTCATATTTCAACTATAATTAAATATTTGTTATTTAATTATTCAATTTAACCTTTTCAATTATAATTAAATATTTATTATTTAATTATTCAATTTCACTTTTTCAACAGTCAAATTAAATAAATTATCTTTATTTATTTAATTAAGTCTTTCATTTTCAAATGTTGAATTAAATTAACATTTAATTCATTTATTAATTATTTATGTCATATTCTTCTATCATTCAGTTATCTAAGTCATTCACTCACCTTTTGACTCAAGATCTATTTTTATACATCCGCCAGTTATCTTCGGGTTCAGTATCTAACCGTCTCTGGGAGAGGACTCTTTGTCTCAACTAGTCAGTTTACTAGTTCTAACTCATATGCATGTATGCATTCGAATGAATTCTTCATCTTCGAGTTCTAACTTTGTCTTTGACATACGAAGTCTATTTCTTCTATTTTCGAAGACTCTTAGTTGAAGATTAAGATCTCGAACTCGTGTTCTTTCTATTTTCAAATAGTCTTGACACAAGATTAAGTTATTGTTCTAACTTAATCTTTATCTTGCAGACTTTTCTAACTCACATTCTAACTGACACATAACTCACATTGCATGACATTCATCAATCTCGTCTGTCGATCTCTCTTTGAATCTGAGCCGATCATTCAAAAATCTAAAATCTATAAAACGACCTGTCATTATCATTATTCCTCCTCCTGAAATCAATACACTTTTGAGAAGAAACTTATCTTCGATATTTTGTTTAGACATTCAACAAGGTTATGCTTGCATCAATACTAAAAATTTGAGGGCAAGAATACTGAAATAGCAAAATGGAGAAGGACAATTGAGATAATTAGAAGGAGGGGACGCATATTCAGTGAGAGCTTTCTAATTGATTTGTTTAGTTTAATTATATTTACTTGCTTTGTTCTTTGTTGTTTTGATTTAGATTACTTGTTAGGTTAGACTTGATCATTTTAATTTGTGCAGCTAATAGCATTAATCTCCAAAAAATCTACATCTTACATTTGGTGAACCCGACATGAACATGCTTCAAATTCGCTCAACATCTTTCCATTTTTCCATTTTTTATTTTGCATGAATCATACGGCACACCGCATCTGCTCAAATAAACAATGCATTTGTCTTTGTGAACCACATCTGCTAAATTTTGCAATGCATCTAACATTATGCACCACATCCATGACACTCTGCATCACATCTTCTTGTCAAAAATTTGTGCCACGTCCGACTGTCAACACGAACCGCATCCATTTGTCAACATCAAGCCACATTTGTGGCTCGAAAAGCCGCTTCTGCCTAGTAATATTATTTCACTTTTTTATTCATGTCCGTACATTTGCGTTTTCATTTTCATTTTTTGTATTATTTCATTTTTTGCTAATGTTTGTTTATAGCTGTGTTAAGGTGGAATAACTTGGTTTTTGCAGGATGAAGCATAGAAGACCAAATAAGACCAAAAACCAATATTTTCTACAGGACGAAAGTCAGAGACACCAAAAACCATCTATTGATCAGTTTGCATGCAGGACCTAATGACTTTGTTTTATTTAAAAATATTTTTGTTTGGTAGATAAATCATTGTCATTTGGTTTAAAAAGAATCTGTGTTTGCTTTGTTTGGTGTGAAAGCACATTTATGTCACCCTTTATGATTTGGTATATCGAAGTATCCTCTCCCCTTGAGTAGTCATGCGATCCTGGGTGTAAGAGAAATGGTTACAGACTCTAGAACTTGGGCTTGTCTTGGTGGGAAAAAGTACTCACCCTAAGATGACTCAGACCGGTAATGCGCTTTAGCCAACAACTTCCACTCGGTATATAAAAAATGGATTTCTGGGAGAAACCCGAGAAATTGCGCACACTATTCTGACAAGAAGGGCAGAAATAGTCTCTCACTGAGCTGAATAGTGCCCCATGAATAGAATGCCCTTTCTAAAAACCATGTTGTAGTTTTGCCAAAATCCTACCTATTTGCTAGTGCAGCAGGTTCGGACCTGTGAAGCTGTCATACATTCTTATTATTCATGTGTGGAGATGAGATGTATGCCATGGGAGTTTCATGGGTACAGTAGCTTGGCTGCCCCATATAAGTGAGTTTCGTGGAGGGGAGCTATTGGGGTCAAGCTACTAGTCATCCGCCTTGAATATGTGTAGCTGGATTTATCCAAGTAAGAACACAGCAAGTATTGTCCACAAAGCCTAGGTTGTAAATTTTTTCTGGACTTTAATAGTTCTATCACCACAAACTGAAAACACATTGATTTATGTGCTTTTTTTTGCTATATTCATCAAAAAAATTGATCAACAAAACGGAGTCAGTCGAAAAACAATCTTCAGAAAAAAACCGCAACTATCAAATTGGGTCGCAACTATCATTTTTAACACCGCATTTGTCCTAGCGAGTCACAATTTTTAGGGTAAATGCCATGTGTGTCTGTCAACAAAGTCCATCTTTTTATATTTTAGATATTACGAGCTGCAACTTTCAAAATTCAAGTCGCATTTGTATAGGAAAGCCACATCTATCAACAAAAAAACGGCATGTGTTTGTCAACAAGTTTAGGTTCACAAAGTCTATATTTACGAGTTGCAGCTATTACTATGAGTCACATCTATCAAAACATAAACCACATCTATCACAAGTCAAAATCACCAGTCGACATTCAAAACCTATTTTTAGTCAAAACACTGCATGCACATTGTAAACCACATTTGTCAAAAATAGAACTGCATCTGATAGGTGAACCGCATTTGATTGTCAAGAGAAACTTAGAAAACTACAAACTGAGTCCGAAAACATAATTGTCATTTTTCACTTTTGTTTCTTAAGATCAACCTTGGATAAAAACTGGAAAACATTGCTCAAAAACCTTGCATCATTAGGTATCATATACATCTTAGTCATAGTCATCCTAATTTGCATGCATATAAATACTTCCGAGGAAATTGCATATCACATAATAGATAATTTTCCTCGTCATTGGATAAGTTCATGTTCCGGTTTGTCAAAATCATTGAACCTAGTCACTTTAGTCCTATTACTGAATATTTCCAACTCAACAGTCTAGTTTGGGAAATTCACCTTGTCAACTGTCTTTGTCCTACAATCAGGCTCCTTGGTCAACTCAAATCATTGCAGGCATTTATTCCATAGGTGGTAGGTTATACCCATTTTTGAATCATTTACCATCATAGTCTACTCGATATTTTTCATATTTTTCGTCCTACCATACGTCATCTTAGTATACATCTTTTTAGAAATCATTTTAGCAACATCCTTTATTGTCAGAAAATCCAAAAACATAGAAATAGGGCATATCAATTTTTAGACATAGTCTACATTACCCCATTTTGAGCAACTTTTCATGGTCAAAACAAGGTCTCAAAAGAAAAAAAAAAAGCAATGTCAAACCCCAACGAATTTGTCAATCCTTTCACAAATCAACCATCAAGGAAAGAAAGACCACACAGACCTTTGCTTGAAAAACACGTTACTAGAGACACACATGGACAAATTTACATTGAAGAAATAGACGCCGTTGTACAAGATCCTGAATTTGCATCCTTCATGGATGAGTGTTTGGAAAATGATCCCCAATGCTATCTAGAAAATTTTCTAGTAGAAGGTGCCACACTACCACCAGGATTTGATATTCATACTTTGAAAACATCGTCTACTCAACCAATACAAACTGTGACGTCAAGTGTTTCTATTCCCCAAATCACCGCAGCAATACCAGTTGGCATACCAACTCCAACATCATCAATTGTAAACACAACCCCTTTCAACATAACACAAGGTTTACAAATTACTATGGGAGAAACTTCATCAAACCCCTTTGGCACCAACACGACTGGTAAGAGATCCAAAGTTGGCATGAATATTCCTATACCAAATCAGACCATTTAGACAGGAAATATTCCTATACCAAATCAGACCATTCAGACAAGAAATATTCCTATACCAAATCAGAACATTCAAATAGGATATATTCCCAATCCAAATCAAAACATTCAAATAGGAAATATCCCCAATCTGAATCAGAGCATTCTAATGGGATATGTTCCTTCGCCAAATCACAACCCGTCATAGAACATGGAATTTCAGAACACCTACATTGATCCAAATAACACAAACAACATGTCCTTGACACAAGTAGATGTTCTTCAAAACCAAATGAAAATGCTTCAACAACAGATGGACAATATGTCTATGTAAGGCAAATGAACTATCTCAGCGCAAGATCTATGTCCATGCCCATTTGACAAAGCGCTTTATATGACACCCTTCCTCCATAGATACATTATACTGAATTTTCCTAAGTATAATGGGAGCAAGAATCCTTTAGAACACATTAGAGAATTCTCAATGGCATGCATGGACATATCATATGACCCCACATACTTGATGAGACTATTTTTGTGAACCCTTATCAGGATAGCACTGGAATAGTTTTCTAAATTACCATATGGCATATGATTCTGGGGTGAATTAGCTGAGAATTTTGTCAAACACTTTTCCTTTAACATAGAAAATGAAATAACAATAGCTACCTTGTGTCACACAACACAAGAAGATGGTGAAACTTTCACCACTTTCTTCTAGAGATGGAGAAGTCTAGCTAGTAGATGTCCAGTTGAAATACCAGAAAAATAGAAAGTCACGATATTCCTTAAAAATATCAATCCAAAACTGAGAGGTGACTTAAGGGTACATTGTTGTACTTCATTCCTAGACTTGTTCAAAAGGGCATCATCCTTGAAAAAGGCCTTATTGACAAAGGAGAAATAAAAGTACCAGGCAGAAACCCAGTTGTCTAACATCAAAACGCACCAAATGATAGAAACAAATTCTGGTCTAGAAACAAAAATGTTACAAATGACGACATTGTTGATTCTAAAACCATACATACGGGACCAGTTATCACACTTAGAGCTTACAACCCCAATCAAGACATGACGAATAGTCCAAATCAAACAGCCAATTATGTCCAAAATTCACAGCAACAACAACCACAAAGGAGATTTCCTACACGTGAATTTACCCCTCTAGGGCAACCAATCGAGACAGCTTTCAAAGAGTTGATTAAACATAATCTCATTAAACCTTTGGAACCAAGAGAGTATGATTCTGGATAGTTTAAACCTTCATGGTGGGATGAAAATGCCTATTGTGACTATCATCGAACAAAAGGACACAACCTACAACAATGTCGACAACTAAAGAATATTATCCAAGACTTTGTTGAAAACAGAACCATAGAGGTCAATGGTCAGAAAAATACCAAGAACAGTGATCATAAGGTATTCACAGACCCATTACATGACCACACGAAAGGAAAGGCCTCCAGTTCGGGAACCAAGAATAATCCACCAGCCAATTATACCAATACCAAGTATGACTATGGTAAAGGAACGATCATAAATCACCTCCTAGCTGCAAACGAAAATGTTAATACCATCGTCATTAAGAAGCATCCGAAATCTGTTGTAAACACACATAGAACTAAGATAACTATTTTGGGTCCTTCTTCTGAGCCACCTACGCAAAATTCCAAGTTTAGGTACAATCTCCTTGATCAATTGAGCAAAACCCCTACATAGATCTCTATTTTGGAACTATTGACTTTATCACTTGAGCATTGGGCCATTCTTGGCAAAGCTTTATAGAACACGACTGTTCCTACAGACTTAGATGTCAATCATTTCAAAGAAATGGTGGGATATTAAACCAACTCGCATCATGCCACATTTTCCCAACAAGATTACTCAACTGAAAATTCTGATCATAATGACTCATTACATCTTGAATTCCTAGTCCATCAAACCAAAGTCAGATGAGTCTTGGTAGACGGAGGAGCAGGTTTGAACCTGTGTACCCTGAAATTGGTTAAGGCATTAGGATTCTCAGAAGAATGTGTAGACACCTCTAAGAGTATATTCATCAAGGCTTATGATGATGAGGAAAGATCATCCAAAGGAGTTGTCACACTCCCTATCAGAATTGGCCCAGCAATTATGAACACCAGCTTCCAAGTCTTGGATCTCACCCTTTTGTATAACATGTTATTAGGTAGACCTTTGATACACGCAATGAAATTTGTACCTTCAACATATCACCAATGTCTTAAATTCCCATATAATGGCACCGAGATCACGATTGATGGTGATCCAGATCCGTTTCAATATTGTACAAGCCTAAGGGAAATTCCACAGCGACAGGTGCCAGTTAGCCAAGAAGCTTCATCATCCACTTTATCCCTATACGTTGACCCATCACATCTTACTAAGTCCATTTCATTCAAACCACCATCATCCACTTCTAAGGTTGAGATCCAAGACAAGGGTTGTGGAGAATATTACATAAAGGCATCATACTATGTCAATCAACCGGTTCCACCTAAGGCATATGGCTTACCCATGGCAGATAGAAGATAGTTAGTAGTCACATTTCATGTTCCCCCTACAATGACATTGACCAAATGGGGAGAGTTAAGTGAAGAAATTGTGGATCAAGATGATATTACCTCCTAGTTGTACCAGGAAGACAATGAATACCCTTCACCATCTATTCAAATAGCTAAGGACCAATATGGAAAAGGCATTAAGATAATGCAAAATGAAAGATATGACAGGCACAGTGGGTTAGGACTACATCAAACTAGAAGGACATAACCAATCACTGTCTCACCATGACCGAAATACCTAGGGCTAGGGTTTCAACCACTTAGAATTGGGTTTCCTAGTACTTCATCACCATTTCAAGAGGAAGTGAGTGCTTGTGTAGACATCGAGATATCTCATGAACCACTTCCCCTAGTTTACGATGAATCTCCTGACTCAAGAAATTATGAATGGGATTCCCTTTCCTCTACCAGTACCATGAACATAGATGCTCTATTTGGAGAATTGGACCTAAAGATAAAACCTGTACCAAAACCATCTAGTCCCCATCATAGGAAACACTTCTCCAAACAAGAGTGGAATAATCACTATTATTGGGAAACCCTTGAACATGCAACTTGGGCACTGACACACCATCTTCTGACGACTTAGCCCTTACAATAGTCCCACATCAAATTTTACCTACCGATAGGAAAAAAAACAAGGAGTTAGTCCAAAACTTCTATGACCATGTCAAACATTCTATATTCACCTTGTCAGCTTCCACCTTTGATAACTCCAATGATGACATGCCTCTCATATACCCCGAACTTATCGACTGGGATCAACAAGGTACACCCATCATAGACACATTCGAGAATGATGAAGCAATAGCTGAGTTCATGGGACTTCGAAAAGGCATACCAAGAGGGGATCATAAAGCTCATTTTACCATAGACTTGGATGACAAAGCATATTTTGGGGAGTCTATTTACACCTCTAGTCGCGAAAATGAAAATAAAAAGAAAAAAGATGAAAATGAGAAAAATTATAAGTCCCTATGTGAAAACCGAAAGGTGCCTTTGGACGAAGAAACAGTCAAAATAAAGGATGTATTCGAGGGAAAAAACCTCTCTAAGGAACCCAAGGATAGAGGTTTAAATATTCTCCCCATTCAATAGGAAAATTCACCAATGCTAGTAGAAGAGTCTATTGAGGTCAACATAAATATAGAAGAAAACCCTCGGCATATATACTTTGCAGCATCATTGACAGAGGCAGAACAACCTGAGTTTAAGGAATTCTTCACAAAGAGACAGATAAATTTTGTATGGTCATACACTGACATGCCTGGGCTGGATCCAAACCTAATATTGCACCATCTACCATTATAGCTAGGTATTAATCCATTCAAACAGAAGTTAAGGAAAATGCATCCACATATTACTCTACTGGTCAAAGCAGAACTTAAGAAACTCTTGGATGTTGGATTTATAAGAACTATAGACTATGCCGACTGGATTTCAAATCTTGTACCAATGACTAAACCAACTGGGGGCATCCGCATTTGCACAGACTTTAGAGACATCAACAAGGCATGTCCTAAGGATGACTTCCCTTTGTCGAACATAGACATGATAGTAGATCTTACAGCAGGATACGAGATGCTATCCCTCATGGATGGTTTCTCTGGATATAATCAAATCAAAATCATAGCTGAAGATTAGCACAAGACAACTTTCACGTGTCCATGGGGCACATACTGTTGGAATGTTATGCCTTTTGGGCTTAAGAACGCAGGAGCTACCTATCAACAGGCAATGACTACTATTTTCCATGACTTTATACATACTCTCATGGAAGATTATGTCGATGACATTATAGCTAAATCAGAAACAAGGGTAGATCATTTGAAGGTTCTAGACCATATATTCTAGAGGATAGAGAATTACAACGTCAGGCTAAATCCAAAGAAGTGTGTTTTTGGAGTAAAATTGGGGAAACTTCTAGGGTATATCATTTCCAGAAGAGGCATTGAAGTAGATCTAGAGAAGGTAAGAGATATCATAGAAATTCCTCCTCCAGTCAACATTGGTCAACTAAGAACACTACAAGGAAGATTACACTCCATCAGGCATTTCATTGTACAACTGGCAAAAAAAATACACCTGTTTCAACATTTACTCAAGAAAGGAGTACCATTTGTGTGGACACCTAAATTTCAGGAATCTTTCCAACAAACCAAAGACTATTTTCTCTCTCCACCAGTCTTAATGCCACCTACAGATGGAAAACTATTGATACTATACATTTCAGCAACTCAGACAACATTAGGAGCTCTTCTCGCACAAAACGATGATCAAGGTCATGAAAAAGAAATCTATTACATTAGTCGTACCTTGGTGGGATATAAATTAAATTATAGTAACATAGAACATGCATGTCTTGCGGTAGTCTTTTCTACTCAAAAACTTTGGCACTATATGCTCAATCGCCAAACAATGTTGGTTGCAAAGATTGATCACCTCAAGTATCTCCTAAGTAAAGAAGCATTAATAGGTCGATTGGCTAAATGGGTTATGATACTTAGCGAGTATGACATCCAATATGTAGAGAGGAAGGCTATAAAAGGATAGGTGATTGCAGATCAGTTAGCCAATGCACCCATGAAGGCAGACCATCCTTTAGTGGCAGATTTTCCTGACGAATTTATCTTCAACATTGACACTAGAACAGAATGGAAATTATACTTTGACGGATCACATACAAATCATGGTTCAGCAGCTAGTATCTTATTTTTTACACCTCAAGGCGATACCATTCCTAATCATTCAGGATTGCTTTCCCTTGTACCAACAACATAGAAGAGTATGAAGCCTTAGTGACAGGATTAAAAATGGTAGCTCAGTGGAAGATTAAGAGTCTCCATGTTTTTGGCGATTCTCAGCTTGTAGTCTGGCAAGTAAATGATGATTATGAGACTAAGGATGAGAAAATTTCCCCCTACAAGTGCATGGCCAACAGTTTCAAGTAGTACTTTGATGAAATTACCTTTCAACAAATACCACATATTCAGAATAGAGCTATAGATGCTATGGCAACCATGGGTTCCTTATTGGATATTCCGAGTAACGTTCCTAAGTTTGAGTTTTTGGTTGAACAATTGTTGGTCCCCGCCTATGATGTCTCTGATTCTACGATGGTGTGTACAATTGTTGGTCCTTCTTCCCCTTGGTATAAAGACATATTTGACTATCTAACTAACCAAACTTTACCTCTAGACCTGTCAAATAACCAATGTCGAACCTTTATCTATAAGTCAGCTAAGTACACCATCATCGGAGAAACCCTATATAGACGTACCTTAGATAACGCCTTAATGAGATGTCTCGATGTTGAAGAAGAACAAACAACTTTGTGAGCAGTGCATGAGGGTATATGTGGATCCCATTTGAGTGGTCCTACTTTAGCCCATAAGATTATGAGATTAGGTTATTATTGGCCTACAATGGAAAAAGACTCATATATCTTTGTAAATAAATGTAGACAGTATCAGATACACAGAGATTTGATAAGAGCACTAGCACAGGAGCTTTGTTTGATTAAATCACCATGGCCTTTTTACCAATGGGGACTTGACCTCATAGGTAAGACACACCCTCCATCATCCAACGACCATAAATTCATCATAACCGCCACCGAATACTTCACCAAATGGATTGAATCTATTCCCATGACCTACATCACCGGCATGGAAATATCCAAGTTTATCCTAAACTATATCATTTGTCGGTATGGTGTACCCCAATCCATAATCACGGACAATGGCCACCCATTCAAAAACCAAGAAGTAAGCCATCTATGTGAAGAGTTCCATATCAAACATCATTTTTCCACCCCGTATTACCCACAAGGTAATGGTCAAGCCAAGGCATCTAATAAAACCATTGTTAGAATCTTAAAGAAAATTGTCAATGACATTGGTCATGACTAGAACCTACAGCTAAATCCTGCCTTATGGGCTTACTGCACAAGCATTCATACTCCCACTAGCGCCACTCCATACTCCCTAGTATTCAGATCCAAAGCTATCTTACCTATAGAGGTTGAAATTCCTTCCCTGAGGGTATCCTTGAAAGGTCACATTGACGATGAAGAATACCGTGTATCCATATTACAAGAGCTAGAATTACTGGATGAACGAAGACAGAAAGCACTAGACCATTTGTAAGCATATCAGAATCCTCTTCGTCGAAGCTATAATAGGAAAGTTCTTAATAGACACTTTAACATTGGTGACTTGGTTTTAATGGAGAATCCCAAGAATCAAGTTGAATGAGAAAATCCAGGTAAGTTTGAACCTAACTAGTTAGGGCCTTATATTGTCACAGAGGCTTTTGGATGAAGAGCATACCAACTCTCTACTCCTGAAGGAGAGCCACTTTGTCACCAATCAATAGCCTGCATCTGAAAAGGTTCTATATGTAGCTTCTAAGAATCTATGTCTTAATCTAGAAAATAAAAATAAAATGAAAAAAAAAAAAATGGTTACCTTGATGAAAACCTGGCAAACAAGTGTCTTTGTAACACCAAAAAAAATTGAAAAATCAACAAAAAAGTAAAGAGAAATAATCCATCCAATAATGAAAACCGCTTCGGTGGTGCTATGGATACGTAACATGGTGAAAACCTGGCAAACAGGTGCCATGTGTAGTCAAACTCACTCTTTCATCTACCATCATTCCAATCAGACTTTGTTTTCACCATCACTCATAATAAATGGTTGTCTTATCCATTTCTTGGAATGATTGACATCAAAGTCCATTATGTCACATTCCCCACTCCATCTCACATGGCTTATTCCCGACTGGTGAAAATCCTTATTCTATTCCATGAGCACCTTGTACATAACATTACACCATCGGAAATGTCCTAAAAATATCCAAAAATAGTAGAAAACTTCAAAAACACAAAAAAATCAAAACATGTCAGAAAATCCCAAAAACAAAGTCAAGTCAATCATGTTAAGTCAGTTGTAGACATAGTCGAACTACATTTCCTCTGCGACTAGACGTAGGCAAGGCCATCAGTCGATGTGCACCCGAGGCATTAGGTTTGTCTGTCTAGGTTTGTCATGTAATCACACACATTCAAAATCATGACTCTTTGTACATTCAAAGTCATTGGTCATGTCGAACTACAAGGTCTCTGCATGTACAATGTATGCAAGGCTAATCAATTGATGAGCTCCCAAGACTGCACTAGGTCAGTCCAATAGGGTTTATCACATTCACATTCATTATCACACATGTTCCATATCATCACCTTCAGTGCATATCTTTAGTCAGTTATGTCAGTTAAAGTTGGTTGAACTACGAGGTCTTTGCATGTACAACGTAGGCAAGGCTAATCAATCGATGAGCCCCCGAGGCCGCATTAGGTCAGTTGTTTAGGGTATCATCTCATTTCATACACTATCAACACACACACAAACTTTTTAATCAGTCAAGGAATCAAAACAAGTCATGCATCAACAAGGCAAAACATCTAAAATTCATCAAGTCAATATCATACACATTGTCAGAATGATCAACCTATGTCTTAGCAAGATATGTCTTTCTTGTCAACAGGTGTCATCAAATTTTCATAGCCTCATGTAGCTTATCGCATCAACATCATTAGGCTCCAACGTCTTATATGGCACGTGTCTTTCTGAAACCAAGCTTTGTCATGCCTTACACAAATAGTCACCAAGTCGAAACCAGACTCAACGTCTTATACGATATGCATTATCCCTTGCATTACTCTATGTCAACCATCAACAATCAAACAATCCCACAAGATCAATTTTGTTGAATACTTTTATTTGGCTTTATGACTTTATATCTTACTTTGTCTTATATTTTTATCGATTTGTGAATTAAGTCCGGTTACTAGATTTCTCAAGGATGTCACTTGAAGGATTTAGATAAGCAAAGATGTCTCAGGACTCTTTTTCTTTGGCTGTTGTCTGTCAACTATCTTTTTAACATTGGTTTTTGAGTCATGTTACTAGTTTTCTCAAGGATGTCCTATCAAGGATTTAGAGGAGCAATGACATCTCATGACCCGTCTTTTATTTGTTTGTTGTCTGTGGTTTGTCAAGACAAAACGGTTGGGGCACTAACTCATTTGATTGCAAAATCCAACGAAACCTTCCGACAAAAGCTATATAATCAGATGTATCGTCGGGCACTTGTGTGAATTTTCATTTTTTAAAATTTTATCCCCGACGTTCATCGGAATTTTGATGAACCATTTTTTTCATCTATGTTTCGACGAAGATCTTTTTCCCAAATTTTGACAGACCTACAAAGTTAAATTGTGGTGGGCATAAATAAAAATGCGCTCGACTATTTATTGCGACAGTGTTTTTCTCAATGGTTTTCCTGGGGAAAATCAAAAGAAACTCATGAAAATATCACCAAGTTGAGGGTAGTCATTGCCTTTTTCCATAATTCATTTGTGAAGTCAGATTTGTACTTCTAGGTTTGAAAATCATATTTTAAAGCAACATCTCATCAGATTTCATTTTTAGAATTTCATTTCCAGATTTTAGACCTGACTTCACAAATTCTTTATAAGGGAATTGTTTATAACTAATGGAAAAATCTTGATGGATTTGGACAAATATTATATTTGCAAGGTTTCAATTTTAACCCTAATGATCAATTTTCAATAGATTTGGGAGCCATAGCTAGATAATATCAAAGGTGTTGGTTGTTTTTTACTGTAACCAAGTTTATCTTCTAGACACATAGCATATAAAATCTCAAATAGTATTGCCTTACAATACCATCAATCTATATTCTAACCCAATACTACTTATCAAATCCTTATATGAACATAGTCACCTATAACCCCACTCAAGCATTTTAATTAATTCCTTGAATGAAAGCCAAAATGAGAATTACACACACCATAACAGTGAGATGAATAGAATAACCCTTGATCATTTTATTCAAGATAATAATATATTCATACAATAGAGATACATGACCTTGAAATGAGTAATTTTTATTCAGATGCTAGTACTGTCTTGAAAATTAAGTACCCATGAAACTAAAACCTACAACAGAATGACACCAAACCTAAGAATAGTATCTTCAATATAATATTAGGCTCTTTACAAATTTTCTTTGCAACTTCACTTAGACTCGACCTAAAGATATCTAGCTTGGTGACCCATATTTTTGGTCCTAAAATCCTTCTTATAGGGAAAATGAAGGAGCAACAAGCATCAGACCAGAAATACACCTATCATTGGTCACTTGGACCACCTTATGAAATTTCAAAAATTGGTTACAGCAGTTGAGTCTCTATAGAATCTTCGTATTCATCCCGTCCACTGGAGAATAACTGTTGCATTTGCCAAACTTCAAAAACTTGCACCAAAACTTGCACCAAGACATAGCCAAAATTTGTTATAACCATAACCGTTGAGTTGTTAACTGTCGGTTGTAGACTTTGTCCTATTCTTGTTCAGTTAAGTACTTTTCTACCCATCCTTGATATTCCTCATCCGTTGGCCAATTAAAATTTACCACCTCATTTACCTTGGCACTGTAAGGTGTATACTTTCCTGCTACTTGATTTGCCTCCCTTTCAAAAGATTCTGAAAATGTGCTAGTGTTAATGATTTTATCCATACTACTCATCAGCATGTCATAATCTGAGTCATCACAAATCAATTTTATTTGTTCATTGATGATTTCATCTACCCTTTCCTGCCATTGCTGCAATGGTCTAACACTTCCTTGGACATCTACAATATCTTGTAAAGATGTGTCACTCCAGTCATCAAAACTCTTTACCAACTCTTTAATCCTCCTGCTGAAATCATCAAGTAAGGCCTAGAAAACTTGCAGTGACTTCACAAAGTCTTGAGTAGGCCTTAATTGTTGAGGCCTATTAGCTTCATTTTGAGAATTTCATTTCCAAATTTTGTTGTGCAAGTTCAATATTCTGATTTTAGGAGTCTAACAGTTGGAAATCATAGTAAAATCAGAATTTAATAATTTCTGGAATTAACATTTGAAAGTGTTTTTTGGGGTTATTAACTTCAGACCATCTTCTCTTTTGTAGGGGTGGTTGCATGCCAAATTTTTTTGGTGTAAAATATCATAATTATTATATTTTGTTACCTGTGTATGATTAAAAATTATTGGAGTGTGATTTTGATATTTTTTGAAGATCTAAATATTCAAGCTTGGTAAAGAAAAATCATGTCAGATAATATTAGTCCAGAACAAAATGAAGAGTCACTTGATAGATTGTGGGCTAGATTCATAAGAAAGGGTGATGGGAAATGTTATTGTCCTTGCAATAATTGCAAGGGCTTAAATATGAGAAGACTTTTAATCACAAGAGTTGAGAAACATTGTAGGCAGCATGGTCACGTTGAAGGGGGGCATGGTTATCGTCCATTGGTAAGTTGTTTATTATATGTGTTTATATTGATTGAATTTGTAAATTTTTATATTGTTTTAACATTTGATATATATAAAAAATCACTTGATCATGATCATGGTTTATTTGTGTCTGTCATTATTATAAAGGTGGGGTGCCCTAGGGTACATGATATGGATTATCACAACCCGGAGAATGTGGTTTTGCAAGCGGAGGAACATGGAGCTGTGAATATCGAAGATGAAGTTAATAATCCTATGGAAGAAGATGATCATGTGCCAAAAAACACAATTGAAGATGATGGTACAAATACATTGATCCATGACACATGTAGTGGCACATCTGATCATGTTGATCGAGATGACTTTGATGATGTTCATGATTTACCTGTACTTGAGAAGGCATACGAGCCCCTTTATGAAGGCTCCCAAACAACTCTTCTCTCTGTTGTATTGTTGCTGGTGAACTTGAAGGTTATGAATGGTTTATCCAACATAGCAATCTCACGGATGTTAAGGTATGTCATATATGTCATCTTTTTTCATCTATTTTAATTGTTGTTAGTTCATCGCTAGTAAATAAAGGATGGAGTATGTACCATTAATATTTTTTATATTAATAAATTATTTTTTGTTGTAGATTGATTGGTGAATTTTTGTTACCACCATCAAACATTTTACCTCGCTCATACCGAGATTTATCTGGCATTATGAAAGATATTGGAATGGAGTATCAAGCAATGGATGCATGTCCCAATGATCATATTATATATCATAAACAACATGAATTTGCAATAGAATGCCCAAAATGTCATATTAGTAGATATTGAATAGATCAACTAACAAAAAAGGTGCCTTGCAAGGTTCTTCGTTATATTCCCATTATTCCACATATGCAACAATTATTTAGGTGCGAAATCTTAGCGCAATTTATAGATTACCATGCATGAAATAGAAGTGGAGATGAGATTCTTCGAATGCCTATAGATGGTTCTGCATTTAGGGATATGGAGGAAAAATGGCCACACTTTAAAGAAGAACCTCATAATCTCAGGCTTTCATTGGTAGTGGATGGTGTCAATCGATTTGGAAAGCTGAGATCTATTTACTTGATGTGGCCTATTTTTGTTATCAACAATAACATTCCTCCATGGATGTCAATAAAGAGGGAGCACATAATGTTGGCAATGATTGTTCTAGGTATTTGCTTACATCAATTTTCTTTAACGTAGTAGCATCTCATTTGTCTTATTTTTTGCATAATGACATATATTTTTTCATTTAATATTCATGTACATGAATTTATATATATTGCAGTAAAATGGTTATAATAATTATGTAATATTTATATTCATTCATCTAGGTAAGTACCAAGTTAAATATATGAATGTATATATTGAGCCTCTTATCGACAAGTTACTAAAGTTATGGAATGGTGTGACTATGTATGACATATCTAGACCAATAGGACAAAGACAATTTCATTCCATGCAATGCTTGTATGGACAATTCATGATGCCCCAGGACTAACACATTTTTCTGGTATGTTATAACATTCGACTACATGACTTTAACGATATTTAATTTTATGAAGTAGATATCATGCATGTTTTTTAAATAATCTATTCATTATATATAATTATAAAAATTGACATATTTAATCCAATTATATATGATTCGTAAGTCTTCAAACAAAGGGAAAATTTGCATGTCCAATTTGTGGTCCAAAGATGAAATCCTGTCGTTCAACAAGTTTAGGAAAGTAGGTGTTTGATGAGTATAGGCACTTCCTCCATAGAAATCATAAGTATCGAACTACTGAAAAACATCTTTTCAATGGGAAAGAAGAGACTACATCAAAACCACAAAGAATGGCACCTCGCCTATGGAAGTTGGAATATAATAGAATTATTTATCAAGGTTATACATCGGATCAAATTGTTTATCTACCATTTATGATATGTTTTGAATTTATATTTTTATATTGTGTTGTGTTTACTCATGTTGTAATTGAAAATGATTGTCGTTGTTAATTTATTTTTAACTTATATGCTTCATGAAGGTCATAAAGGCATTAATGGTCGGCTTCCACAAGGACTGAAAAGTTATCCCAGACAATTTAGTAGGTTTTCCTACTATGAGCAACTACAAATTGTGCATTTGTTTGATACAATGCATATCGGAAAGAATATGATAGAAATGTTATAGAAAATATTGGATGGAAGGCATGACAAAGAAAAAATTGTCAAAATTTGTAGTGACATTTAGGAAGCCAGTCATGCAATGAAAAATGTCATTCAATTAAATAGTGATGGAGACCAAATTAATATAAGTGCCCTTCTTGTTTATTAACGGAGTAGCAAAACAATGCTATAAAACAAGTCATACGAAAAATTTGATTTTCCACAGGATTTGCTGCGAACATAAACAATATCATAACAAAGAAAGGTGAATTTGGGTTAGGGATGAAAACGCATGATTGGCATAACTAATTTTGAAAAAATATTAATGAAAAGATCATTTTATAATTGTTGCAGTACGTTCTACCTCTATCTCTCCCAGATAACTTCGACAACAATGTCAAGCAAGTTATATATGATCTTAGAAAATACATGAGGTAAGTAGTGATATTTATTCAATTCGTTGTATATTTTTGTTAAATCTTGTTATTATATTTGTGCCTTGAATCACTTGTAGATGGATGTCATCTAAAGAAATCCATAAAGAAGATATAAATTATTGGAAGAGAATAATTCCTCGTCTAATGTGTGAAATGTGAAAGTGTCTACCTTCAAAAAATTTCAATGCACAAGAACACTACCTTATACACCAAGTTGAGGAGATTGAATTGTGTGGACCTATACACACAAGGTCAATGTGGATGGTTGAGAGGCACTTGAAATTTTTGAAGGCTTTGGTTAGACAAAGAGCACATCCCGAGGGTTCTATGGTGGAGGGATACATGGTATACCAAACCATGGTGTACATTACTAAATATCTTCCTAAGTTCGCAGCAAAGATCCATGTAGATCACATTTGGGATCTCAACTCCATTAACAAATTTGAAGGGGGGTACCTGATGGGGAAAGGTAGATTGAGGAAAGTGATAGATAATTATAAGATGGTCATGGAGATTAATTAGAATACATTTTACATTTGGTTTTTATGAATATTATACTTATTTAATTATTAATCTTCAATATTCATCAATTATAAATTAAGGTCGTATACCATGGTAATTAACTAATTATATGTCGTTTGTGAATTTCAATTTTTTTTTATATAGATGGTCGAGAGTGGGATGCACTACATTTGTACATCGCAAAAAATCTTGATTGGATGACGGTATGGATTGAACAATGTCAACAATATGGTCACGCATTAACATGGGAAGGTGTGGCTTCATTGGTTAAAGAAGATCATCTTAATGGAGATTCCAATGTTACACCAAGGGAAATTGATTTAGCATATGATTTAAGAGATAAACAGGTATGTATAAATATATTAATCACCCATATTATTTAATTATTTTCAATTATATTGATGTATATATATGTTGAGATTTTTTTCTTTGCATACATTCGGCCAAGAATAAATATGTTTATCAACTGAGAATATTGCAATAAGTTTTACATGTTTGACATATTGCAGGTGAAACACCACAAGGCTATGTGGTGCAATGGTCATAAATTTTGAATCAAAAAGTTGGATGAAATGAAGAAAACTTGTGATTCTAGGATAAGTGCAGTCTTCCACGTGACTAATGTTTCATCTAGAAGCGAAATACATCCAGAAGTCTCAGAAAATCAATACTATGGGATTTTGGATTATATACTTGAGTGTGAATTTAAGTCCTTCAAATTAGTTATGTTTTTCATCCTATGGTACAGGCTCCGATTGAATGAAAATGATCCCGAGAGAATTGTTATTGAACATGATAATGGATTTTCCATGGTTAATACAAGGTATTTTGAGTGAGCTGGAAATGAGCCCTATGTTCTTCCAAGCCAATGTGAGTAGGGATTTTACTTAGGGGATCCAGGTAAAGTGGGTTGGTCATATGTTGTTAGACATGATCCAAGAGGAAGGCTAGTAAAGTATAATGTGGTGGAAGAAGAAGATATTGAAGAAATAGAAGATGATGTAGATGATCATCAAGATCAACAGTTAGTTGATGATGTGCTTGACGAAGATGTCGAAGAGGAGGAACTAGATCATGATGATGTAGGAGTTAATGTTCATGAAGATGATATCCATGTGGATGATGACATTATCGAAACTGATATCAATGATGATGATGATGATATGACCAATCCTTACAATGTTGAATCTGGATCGGATGATATAGACAAAGAGTTGGATGAAGAAGAAGATCAATGACATTGAAATGTATGAGTTATGTGATTGTATTATCTATTTCATATTAATTTTTTGATAGAATTATATTTGACTTATGTGGTTACATAATTAATTTATGATGTTTTTAATTTTAATTATATTTGAATTATATTAGAATATGTTCAGTTAATAGATGTAAAAAATAAAATGGATAAACCAAAAGATGAAAGCATGAGACCACTGCCTTGTTGGGTGTATGGATTCTAATGAAGATCTATAAAAGTGTAATCTATGATGGCAATAATTCAAAGTGTTTGGCACATAGATGTAGTTTATAACTTGTATAAATCTTGAGATAGAATGAAAATCCTAGTTATGTGATTTTTCTTATCGATCCAATTAATACTCTTCAATTACTGTGATTGACTAGAAGGGTTTAATATTTACTTGAAAGAACCAAATAATCACATCACACAAATACAGCAAATGTGTATCGGTAAATTGAATATATATATGCTTGATATATCAATTTAAACAACAGAAAAGCATCAAAATGGAGACAACCAGATAACTGTATAATTCCACAAACAGTTGATACCAAGATTAAGCCACAAGTTCATAAATCTTCATTAACTTCATCAAAATTCATACATGCATCTGAGACTTTTAAAGGAAAGTTTCATTGCAAACTATCTACTCTATCTTTCTCCTATCCGCCTATATCTATTTTACATTATGAAACGGATATAAATATATCAAATTTGTGAAAGGGCATGTCCATTGAGAAATGTCTTTTGCTTAACAACAATAACAAACTAGAAATTATGCTTTATTAAGCCATAAATAGATGTTTGACAAATAATCTCAGTAAGCTGGCCACTTGTGTGTATCAGCATCCTCCAGTGTATTCCTTATGGCTATCTCCATTTCGAACATCTTCTCATTTTGTTCATATGCCCTGTCCATTGTTAAATCATTTCTTGTGGCTGTCTCCAAAAATTTTTGCATCATCTTCTCGCATTCCTTCATCCATCCTATGGTAATAGACAATGTTTTACTCCTCTTTGGTTAAGTACTTGTCCACCCATCTCTGATACTCTTCATCCATTGGCCAGCCAAAATTCACCACCTCATTCACCTTAGTATTGTAAAGTGTGTACTTCACTGCAACCTTATTGGCTTCCCTTTCAAAAAAATCTAAGAATGTGCTCATGTTAATTATCTTACCCATACTATTTACAAGCAAATCATAGTTTGAATCATCACAAATCGATTTCATTTGTGCATTGATAACTTCTTCTGCCCCATCCTTCCACTGTTGCAATGTCTTAACATTTCCTTGTGCATCAATAATGTCTGGCAAAAATGTATCATTCCTGTCATCAAAGCTCTTTATCAGCTCCCTAATTCTTCTACTCAAATCATCAGGTAGGGCCTGGAATCCGTTCAATGATTTTACAAAGATTTGAGTAGGCTTCAATGACTGGGGCCTGTTGTCCACATCAAACCTAGAAGCTTTGTACATAATATCTAGATCAATGGCCCTAGGGATCCATTTCTCAGCCAAGGGAAAAACTATTTCCCTATCCCTATTGATATTTTTTATTTCATCCAAGAATAAAGAATACAAAGAATGTACAGATGGTAATTTACCATGAACCTTTTCATTAAGATGCCTCAAAACTATGTCAACCACCTCACTTGACTTTAAGGCAACCTGCAATTCTGTGATCCTATTCAACATTTGCTTCTTGGTTGGATCCACAGAATATTCAACTTCTTCTTCAACTGGCCCTGGTGTAGGACTAAGAGTAGGTGCCTGGTTGGGGGACCCCAAAGTTGAAACAACTGGAGTAGCAGGGGGGACCGATCCTGCAATAGAAGGTAATGCTCTGATACCAGGAGCACTGGAGGATTCTCCCACCTACCCATATTTCAACCTATCTACATCAGATTGTAGCTCAACATTCCTTTGCTACATCCTACTATATTCTACAATTATCATATTGTATTTCTCCATCAAACTCTTCTTTTCAGCCTCTTCTCTCTCAACTATCTTTTGGGCCAATTTGGCCACATTTACTGTCAGGCTTGTAGCTTTTGTTGTTGAAGTTTTAGAAGCTCTCTTGATGATTAGCCATCCCCTTAGGTGTGGGCTATATTCAATTACATTTGGATTTCTTCACTGGGGTGCTAATGCCCGTATGGCCAAAGTTTCATACTCCTCACTGAAGGCAGAGTCCTGCAGAGCTGCCTTAACCTCTTCTTCACTGTTTTGTATAGTGTGCTTAGACTATAAGATAGCATTGAATGCAACCACATCAGCTATGTCCCATTCAAGCAAAAGTAAGACACCAGCTTGAGTCACAAGTCTTCTTCCCTCCTCAGGAGTGATGCCTTTGAATTCTTCCATTAATTTGGCCTTGACTTTATCATCATTCTCTTGCTCCTATCAAATCTCGATTCTATCCTACTCTTGCATTTGTTCTGGTACTCTTCTAGTTTCATCCTCCAAACTAGTTGCAAGAATACAAGAGTCTTTACAAATGCATCATCATCTAAGAATGCCTTGTAGGCCTCCATCCTAGCATCTTGTACACATTGCCCCTTTACATCCATGTCAGAAAGCACCAATTGTGTTGATCTAGGAGGGGAAGGGATACCAACTTGCATGTGTCTTGATCAGTCACAATTATCTCATCCATCAAATTTTCCTGCATTTCCTCAACTCTCTGCCTCTTAGGGCTTGGCTCTGATGGTAACACTACAGGATCACCTCTTGGTGGTGAATCTAGATCCACAATCCTTATCCCTTTGGGTGCTCTAATCCTTGGACCCAGCTGTGATGATGCTTGCATGACTTTTTTTCCCTTCTTATCCCCTTCATCCTCATCACTGCTCACATTCCTCTTTCTCTTGTATAGAGGCATGTCAACTGGTGGTTGATAAGCTAGTCTTGTTTCTTCAGGCCTCACATCCGGTATTTCTATACCAAAATCTAATTCCAAATTGACCCTCTTGGTCATCAAGGTGCCCATGATATTTTTGAAATTAGCCATTAAGAAGTCTATTCTCTTGTGAAATGGAGTGAACTCCATTAATGGATCATATTTTGGATGCATTTTATGTATTATAGCCAGCAGCTTTTCATATGCAATCCATTTTTCTTTATTCAACTCCTGCCTATTCAAATCAAACTCATTTTGATTAGGTCCTCGGGAAATTTGAATTCATGTGCAAATTTTCCACCTTTAGTTTGTTGTCTAAACAATGCAAATAATCCCTCAGGGTCATGTTGTCTCCTAGGACCATTCCTCAAATTGACGTCATCAAAAAACCTTCTGAAGTGGACCCATCCTCCCTTGGAATAAACAAAATCAGAAACAATGGTATAGTCAGGGAACAAAGTCCCTTTTCCTTTCTTTCTTAGGTTGTCCTCATGAATATAACCTAGTTTCCACATAACTTTGGCAAACCCTATCCTTGATGGTACATTAAAGGGGAGGATATGAGGGGTTCCCTGGAAACCATACACCCTCAAGACAGTGCTTACAAAGTACAAGATGATATCACCCCAATTGTGACACACTTTTAAATTAGGCTTCCTCACCTTCGGTCGGAGGAAGTCATGCAAATTTTTAGGGACTCTTGGTACACTTACCACCAACTGAGCCCCGAGTCTGGAGGCAAAGCAGTTATCAAACTACACAAAGATGGAACCTCCCCTATTGTAAGACAAATCTGCACTCTGCACCTATACTGGTAGCCTTTCTCCATTCACCTCCTGCCTCAACTCCATTTTTTTCTGAGAAGAAAACAACATTCTTGTACAAGAACATATGCATCAATAGGGAGTACTAGAAAAAGGGAGTGCCAGTATCCCCCACATGCAACTTCATCAAACCCTCATGCATCTTCTCTGACTGGAATGATGCAAAGTCATATACCATAGAGAAGTTGGGATGTTGAATCTAGGCTCCCATAAACATGTACGTAACTGGCATCACAGTATTAGGGTTGAACCCTAAAATTTGGAATAATGAATAAAATGTTGCTAGGAAGTGACTGGCAAAATAGCTCAGCCTGAAAGGCTCCTGGTCATTTGGGCTGATAAGAATTGTTGAGTTTCCCACCCTGGCAAGGTGAGGAGGAAGCAACCTCGATCTGAAAAGAGGCTTTAACCTTTTGTACTCCTCCTTCATCTCCTCAAAATCTATTTGGACTAAGAAAGGGCTATACTCAGTCAAATCAAAAATTTGTCGAACCTCATCTGCATTTATGCTTAGCAGAATTCCACCATCATTATCCCTTATGACCCTTGTCATAGGATCATACCGTGTTGCCACTGCTCTAAGCAAGTCAACATCAGGGAACACATTTGGCACTATTAGTTTCCCCATTTTTTATCTCTAGGCATTAGAGAAGGGGTTAAGTAAGTTTCTCTATCCATATCACAGCCTAAACATTTCAAGACCAGTCATAGGAATCCTGGTATCCGCAATTTTATAATTTCTACAGACTAGACCTTCGCCTAGGGTCTTTCCATTCATTAAAACCAAACCACTCTTCCTATCATTTGTTGACAATGGGAGTTGATCCAGGAAGTCATCATACAAATTCCTCTTCAAATAATCAACATGGCCAGAGTGCTACTTTGATGGTGCCATCTTAAACAACTAGGGCTTCTTTTAAAAAATCAAATCCTTGAAGAAACTAGGGGTACCCAGAACACAAAAATACAACACAACTGTGAAATTCCAATAATTCAAATGAACTACTAACCCTACGATAATAATTAACAAAACCCCTTGACCAGCACAATAGAACCCTTCGCAAAGACAGTCAAATTAACCCAGCAGTTTAGAAAATAACTCACGGGATTTCGCGCCTTGCAGAGAACCAAACTTCACAATGATCACTCAAAAAACTTTATCTCTGGCTCTGAACTACTTGGAAAATACTTGAATGCTTTTGTGATGAAGATAGAAAAAGAGCAAATACTTTATGTCAATTGAATTGAGCTAGTAGATGTCTCATCCGCCATTAAAGCTCATTTGCATTCCGCACCAACGGCTCCAATCGTATTTGATGCGAATTTAAACTTCAGTCGTCGATCTTTTATTTTTGTCAGATCATCGAACAACCATCTTCAAAAGGGCTAATGAAATCTCTATGTCAGCATCGAGGGCCCACCACAAAAGGTAGTGCCAAAGGAATACATGTGGTGCCCGCCCGTGATATCACGATCACTAAACATCCTGCATCTTTGGATCACGTGATGGCGGGCAACTGTTGATTCCTACCATCAGTGATCATGTTCACTCATAGTAGTCAGCAACACCAAACATAACCATCAAGCAACTTTTTACCAAGATTATAACATCACCGTCAATCTCGAGCACGTGCATCTTGCGACTATTTTTGTAACCCACTTTATAACGTATTTAAGTCTGACACAAATATTAAATGCTTTATTAATCCGTTTTTAGCATCAGCGGCTTGGGACACATGGCGCTTGCCCATGATATCTCAATCACCAAACAGCCAACGGCGATGTCATCGTGAGATCGTGGGGAGCGGTCATGATCAATCGTAGGAAGATTGACGGTCATTAAAAACACAATAGTCAGTAGCACCAAACATAACCGTCGAGAAACTTTTTACCAAGATTATAACATCATCGTCGATCTTGAGCATGTGCATCTCGCAGCTATTTTAGTAACCCACTTTATAATGTATTTAATTCCAACATAAATATTAAACACTTTATTAATCCCTATTTAGTATCGGCAGCTTGGGACATGTGGTGTTTTCCCATGATATCGCAATCACCAAACAACCAGCGGTGATGTGATCGCGAGATCATGAGGAGCGGTCAAGATCAATCGTAGGAAGATCGACAGCCATTAAAACACCCCCTGCAAAATAAAACTATTATAAGGGAGAAGGGAAAATCACCTAGGACAACGACAAATGATGGCTCAAAGTTGTTCTTAAAGCACGAGGCACAAACCGACCCAGACTTAAGAAATAATAAAGTGAGGCAAAATAACCTTTTTTGCGTGTGCAGATTACGCAGCCGTCGAATGAAGTGATTTCAATCTTGACCATTGCTCGCAAACCTCGCAAGGTTTCTGCTAACGTCAAAAATATGGTGTGAGGCTTGCAAGATGCTACCATCTGTCACATTTGATGGTGGGGACTAGTTTTGCTCATTGATCAATGATGACGGTTGATGCCAACCCAAACTTAAGAAATAATAAAGTCAAGCGAAATAACCTTTTTGCATGTGCAGATTACGCGGCCGTCGGATGAAGTGATTTCAATCTTGACCGTTGTTCATAGACCTCGCAAGGTTTCTGCTAGCATCACAAGTATGGTGTGAGGCATGTGAGATGCTGCCATCTATCACATTTGATGGTGGGGACCAGTTTTGCTCACTGATCAATGATGAAGGCTGATGTCGATAGCTATTTCCATACCGACGCATCGTGGTCATTCCTCATTGACCTCGCATAATTAAAACTACAGTTTCAATAATGCTGCGAGGTATACGATTTGGTGACATGTGGACTCCGATGTTGTGCATTGATAACAAAGGTGGGCCCCATTTTCGTGCTGATGTGGTGCTTGGTAGGTGAATATCCTATCTGTTTGGTGACTGGAGGGAGAATGTGGCATTTTCAAACTATTTTGACTAAATCTGAGTCGTTCTCTTGGCCAACGTTGCGATTGATCAATGGCTCATATTTAAAAATAAACTGGTATTGTACTATAGCCATTTTATCTCATTCAAGTGAATAGTAATGGCCGAGTTCGACTCTGTCTGCATAATTAAATGCTAAAATTTGTGAATTACTATTTATGTGTTGTATCTCTACATTGAGGAAGAATTGCTTGGTATCGAGTGAAGCAAGTTGTGGTTATGATTTCTCAATTTCACTGCCCTAGATGTTTTGCGATTGAAACC
Source organism: Sequoiadendron giganteum (assembly GCA_007115665.2). Lineage (NCBI taxonomy): Eukaryota > Viridiplantae > Streptophyta > Pinopsida > Cupressales > Cupressaceae > Sequoiadendron > Sequoiadendron giganteum. The sequence continues at coordinate 256,939,199 of CM021103.1, forward strand.
ATAAGTAGCACATACACCATTTCTTATAGATTCAGAAGATTTTATGGTTGCTTGCTGGGAAATTCATGATTGTTTCCTATTTTTTTTCTTGAAGAATTGATTGAATAGATTTGCTTTTAGAGCTTGTCTAGATAATTGCTAGGGATTTTTGAATATTGAAGAATTTTTTGTAAAGGCTAAAGGAGAAAATTGTAATTATTTGCTATCTAAAAATAAGCAAACCCTAGTTTGAATTATCATTAGTCTAGTATAAATGGCATCCAAGGCCCGAAGTTCTGGTTCTGAAACCACTACCAGGTCTTTATCCCAAGATATTATTGATTTGTTACAACCCTCTACTAGCAAGAAGCAGGAGGGAAAGGTTTTGTTCTATGGGCCTTGAATCTTGGAAGGATTGACAAACAAGCAATGTGCAATTCAAGATGTCGAGTTACCATACACCGGGTGTTATTTGTTCTCCAATTAGTTTGGGAACAGGAATTTGTCGGTTCCTTTGTGTAACCCCTGGAGGTTAGACCTGGGTAAATTGGTGGTTCCTAATGTTTATATGGATGTAGATCTTTTAAAGGACATTGCTTCTAGATATGACCCTATGGCCCAAATTGTCATAACACATGCTGGTTTGCAGATGATTAAGATAACCAAAGAAGAAATTGCAGAGATTTTCAAATTTTATGAATGGAGTTAGGATATGGTTCCTGTCGACTTGCAAGTTTTCAAACAAGAATATAGAAATACTAGGGGTTTGTTCATAACATCATTTTTAATACCTCATTTGGCAGTCTCAGGAAGAGGAAAAAATCAGAAGAAGGTAGTAATTGGCAGGAATGAGCCTAAACCTTTTCCTGTGGACTATTTCTCCAGTTATTTTAAGAATAATTTTTGTGCTTTATGTCAAGTTCTGGGAGAAATCTTAAAGAAAACCTTGCCTACTGATATAATGTATATGGTAGCACCCAGGTTTTAATGTAATATATGATTTTGCCACTTATTTGGCAGAGAAGATGCACACGGGTCTGGTAGCCCTAAAGGAGGGGGAGAATTGGGTTGGATTCAGATGGTATTCCTTGTTAATCTACATGTTTCTGTATAGGGGTCAGGTTGTGTTCGAAAAAGATATGGAATTAAAGAAGAAGAAAGGAAACATTGAAATGTCTATCCAATATTGGACTAGGATTCTTGACATGCATGATCATAAGTTTGATTATGTAACTTTCCATAATGTCTTTGGATCTAAATTAAGGGAGGCTCTGGTTTGTGACCCCCCAAGGATCCCAAAATAAATTCATGACTTCTTGAGGCCGATGGAGAGAAGGCCTAAATTGAACATAATGCACAATTGAGGAGACATTATCACCTATCATAATACCATAGTTTTCAGGGTTTTTGGAACTAATGTCAATCCAAAGGTTCTGCCAAGGGAGGTGCCCCTTAGAATTGGATTTTTGGAAATCATGAGGCAATTGGGGGGCACTCGGGAACTACATGTTCCAGCTTAATAGAAGAAAGGTTCTTTCTTCCCTGAATATACATCATTTGCTGAGTTTGTTATGGCAAAGGGAGGATGGAAGGAGTTGCATAAATTACTTGGGCCTTATAGGCTAAGGACTGTGCGCCCCAGGAATCATGATCCTGAGGGTTTTATCTCTCAAATGAAGGTAAAACATCGGACAAGAGCTTTTGTCCACAACTTCTACTTTCTTGAGGACATCATCAGGAATATTTTTTATTTGGAATTACAAGATGAGAGAAAGGCACTATACATTTCCTACTCTAAAATGGTGAAAAGTAAGCAGGAGAAAATACTTGGTTTCAATCCCATACCTAATGCTAAAGATGAGCTTAGCAAGGCAATGTATGCTATTGATAATTTTGAGAGCTTGGTTGGGGTTTTGAAAGATGAAAGGGTTGTGGAAGAAAGGGGAAAATCACAAACCATCAAGGATTACCCTAAGGTAAAGGAAGAGGAGAGGCCTACTTATCAGCCCCAAAAGAAGATAAAGGTTTTTTCTAGAAGAAAGGGAAGTAGGGCTGAAGATGTTGCTAAAAATATTGCACCATCTTCTTCAAGGCAGTCAGTACCAAATGTTGTTGATTTGGATTCTCCTCCAAGTTTTTCAGAACAGGCTTGCCCACCATCACTAAAGAGGTAGAGGGTTGAAAGGGTAAAGATTGTTGATTGTGATGGTGATGAGGATGATGGCATTATTGTCACTTCGAATGAAATGCATCCTGAGATGCCATTGGATCTAGTTGACATTGCAACAGGTTCAGGTACAGTTTATTTGAGGTTAGGAAAAGATGAAATCAAAGGAATAACAAGCAATGATGACTTGAGAATAGAAGCCTGCAGAGAGTTCATGATGGATGACTCTTTTATTCAAACTGGTGCTTTTAAAGATTTTGTGTGGAGAGCACATAATGCATTATATGCTGAGAAGGTGGCACATGAGAGAAGTCTACATCTAGAGCTCCCAGAGAAGGTAATTCAAGCTAAGGTCAGGGAAAAAATGAGAGAAAAATTCAAAGCAATAACACCAGAGCAGGGCCGGGAATTGGTACAAAAAATTGGAGTATTGCTACTCCCTGAATGGGATATCGCTGATGTTGTGATGTTTGACACAATAAGAAGGGCTAATAAGCCACTTCTTGCTACTGAAGAGGAGGCTACATTGGCACTCAAGGGATCGACATTTAGTGAGGAATGGGATGCATTAGCAATCTGGTCCCTATCTATTGGCTCTAAAAATCCAATTGTTGTAGAACCTTCTGACTTCAGTGGTCACTTGGTTGTGAGGAGAGTTGCTGACACCCCAACATTGGAAGCTGCTGATATGGTCATGAATGTTGCCAAATTCACCAGAGCAACTGTTGAAGATTTGACCAAGGAGTGGGATACTCTGAGAGGCCAATATAATGACATTATTATTGAATATAATAAGTCAACAAAAGGTAGCAGAGTTAGAAATTGAATTGGCTTTATTGAGGCAACAAATGGATACCATGAGATCTCAAAAGCAAGCCAGTTCTAGCCACACTATTCCTGACCCACCAGTAGAGAAGTCTAAAACCTCCTACACAAGCATAGTCTTTGGCTATTGTTCCATATAATATGGGACAAGTTCCTATCCCTATTGAGAGGGATACTAGCCCTGGAGGGGGACTTTCTAGGGAGAAACTAATTCATCAGGTTGAAGAATATAAGGAGATGGTAAAGAAAATCCGTGATGCAGCAGGGAGAAACAATGCAGTGATAGTGGACACTGTTTTGAAACATTTAAATAGAACGGTCCAGAGTAAGCTAAATAGTGTTCATGCAAATTATGTCCTAATGTTGCAAGCACTAAAAATGTTTCCAAGGGATAAAGAATTGGCCATCCCATTGCTAAACAAATGGAGCCCTAGAATGGAGAAATTGAAATTCATTGCAGTAGGGGCAAAACAACATGGTGATAAATATCCTACTGTTATTGCAACATATCAATTAGTCAAGGGAATTGTTGAGCAGAAGATTCAGGGATTTGCTGCCCCAATGGAATCCAAGATTAAATTGCTAAAAGATGTGTATGATGGAAAGGACTTGTCCCCATTGCCTCATATTTTACATAGTCAGGATGAAGTCAAACCCCTATAGGTTTGGAAGGAGCAAATGAACAATATAATGATGTCTCAAACACATGAGATATGCAAAAATCTGACATCCGCATGCTAGAGAATACATTGGAAAAGTTGTCTTTTGTTATAAGTTTCTTAGAGAACTTTGAAAAAAGGGCCACATCGATAATGGTAAAGTATGCTCCCTATCGAAACAAGGTTGATCAGGTTGTGGCTTTCTAGTGGCCTTCCGAGGAGGAGTTTGAATTATGGAAAAAGGTGTTCACTGATGAGCTAGAATTATGAGTGTTATAGTCGAGAATTGCAACTTGGTCATGTATAATACAAGTCTGGCCTTAGATATTATATTCTAAAATTGCATTCTCCTTTTGACTCCAAGTACAGGGTGCTGAGGTGGAGTTAATACTATAACGGCTAAGCATGCCTTCGATGTATGGGGAGCGGCCTTTGGAGTGATGTTTTCTTTCTTCCTTATCAACTAATGATGATCTTTGTCTTATTCTCTCCACTCGCATAATAGAATTGTAACTGAATCAAGAGTTAGTGGTCCAATTACAAATGGACATTTGTACTCTCCGACCTGAAGCTTGTTGGCTCCCTTGTTTTATAAAAGGGAATTCTGGGCCGATAGAGTGGTCGGTTGAAATATCCAAAATATGAGAAATAAGAGTCTAGTAATATAGAGAGTATGAATTGTAAGTCCAGGTTTTAAAAAGTTTTGAGTCAGATTGGAGAACTTTGTTAATCATGGGGTTTTTGAGCATGTTTGTATCAAACTCGTGAATATTTGGAGTTTCTTTTCTCTCCTATTGTGTTATGTTACATGGATTATTAATGAAATATCGATCAAAGATTATTTTCATTGATTTTCATTTGTTCTTTACTGTGATTTTCAGAGATGTTTAACTACAACTTTGGTTCAAAGGATCGGTTAAATGCTTCAGTTAACCAGTAAATTCATGCAATATAACAAATCGGATTCATAAAGGAGTAATAAACTCAGGTATAGATATATGGGTTGTAATGAAATTCATAATAGATCATAAGTGTTCAAAATGAAATTTAGCCTGTAGTTCAGTTTTCTCTTTTGACTCCGTGCTCTGGGATATGGCACTGGAATTCTGATTACGTTTTATTCTTGTATGTTTTGTGTTATGGCATCAGGATATTTTACTCAAACATTTCCTATCAATTTATTTATGTGAAGTTTGTGATTCTCTATTAAATGGACATGAGTCTTTTTTAAGGAATAGTCAATTTCTTGAAGGATTTCATCCTTTAACATTAATTGGGGATCTATCTGTTGCTTACCTGTGTGCAAATGAATTGTTTAAATGTTGTATGTTAAGAGCACATGTTAGGGAATACCCTCCTGGATTTTATAGAGTCTGAAGTGTAGGAGAATTAGCCTTATTGCTATTCTCGTTAAGTTGGCCATACTATTCCTAGTCTTTTATTATTGAATGTGGTGAGTTCAGAGGGGCTTCTAGGAAACACGTGTGGGTTGCAGTAAAAAAATGCCAATAGGTTCAATTGACAACATGATCTATTGAGTAATTACAAAGAATTCATAATTTGAAATTCTAGATTTTGACAACATGATCTATTGACAAGTAGGAAGTATTTTTCACATTGTGTCAAATTTTGATATTGTTATCAGGATTCAATTATGTAGTTTTACAAGTCAAACTCATTGACCCATGTTTCATGAGTAGTGTTTCACAAGAACCCATCTCTCGTGATAATGAATGGTCCACTTAGCACTCATTGCATCTAAAATATTCTCAAAGCGATGAAGCACTAGGCCTTCCTAGGAGGTCACCCATCCCAATATTACATTATCCATGATTTTATTAATAATTGATCATTTTGGATTTTGACAAACTTGACACACAAATGACAATTTGACAATGAACTTAATGTATCAAAATTAAGTTTCAAATTGAGTAACACAATAGAAACTAAAACAAATTGAGAGATTGTTATGAGGGTAGTGATGCAACTTTTCTAATTAGAGTGTATTCCATGAGATTACAATTCTTTGAGATATTTTGTCAAATAGTTCACAAGATTTGTCTATCCTCCCACATTTTACATAGATTTGAAAATGGAGTCTACAACCACATTTGAGAAAATTCATCTTCATATTATGCTTTGATGGATGTCCATACCTTGTTCCAAATCTTCCATATTAAGGAAATCGACAAGGATTTTGGTGAAGGTTGTGAAATTTGTCTATGCATCTACCAATTGCATTTGATTGAAAGTTTCTAAAACCTTTTAAAAAAATCCATTATGTATATTCTACAATCATTATAGTCCACAATTTCAAATTTATTTGGTTTTGCATCTACCAATTGTATTTTCTTGAATTTTCCTACCAAATTTTGAATGTAGATCCATTTTGTGTATATCTTACAATTTGTTGGTGTTTTTTCCCACATACGATTTACAATTCTCTAAGAGGTAGCCAAACTCTGTTATAAAGAACTGCAAAGGCTAGTGGCCAACTAACAAGAGTCAGTCAAAGACTGACATCTCCTACACTTTTGGCTCTGTGAAACCAAGGTGGGTAAACCCAAGTGTGTTCATAAGAATGTTTCATGATTGGTAAGAACACTTCTTCTTACAAATGCAGTCCCCACTAACACTAACAGACAGTCATTACCCTGGTTGTGGAAAAACCAAAGAATAATAACAGATATCCCAAAGCAAGGAGACTAAAAATTATCATAAGATCTATATCCCAAAAAGAGATAGCAGTTGATATTTGTTAAAATGTTTGAGTATTGAATTGTCATGCTTAGAGTCACAGTCCTATACCTGAAAGGAATTTACCACTACTATCCAATGCCTCATCCATTGGGTGGGAGTCATATAAAACATAATTCAGATAAAAATGAACTTATCACCATAGTGCTTTGCTACCATGAGATTTGTTAGTATATTAAAACAATACTCCTTAGTGAATCCTGAGCATATAACCATAAACATGCAATTTGTGTTCAAGCATTTGATTAAATCATTAAGTCAAAGCAAGAGAACAAATTACACTTTCAACTACACCATTGAAACTGAATGAACAAACCCTTGATAAATCCATTCATAATCCATGGCCCATACACAGGAGAGCAAAATGTCTTAATTTTTTTAGATTTCTTTTGATATTAGTAATTACAAAAGCATAGTATACTTATTTCATACTATTCCCAACCCAACATGATTTCCTACATAATACCTTCAAAATCCTGCATTACCACTAACTGTACCTATTCTAAGCCTTCAGACCCAAAAAAAAAAAAACAACCCTTAACAATGAGCAGTCAAATCTCCTTTATAGGACAGGAGAGCAACAAAGCAATAGGCTACATTGTTCATTCCAAAATTGAATTTCATTTAGAATGAAATTCAAATTCACATTCCTCATCATTAGAAAAAACCATAATCAGTTTGAGGAATCAAAACAATTATACCATTGTAACCAACCGAAGCTAAAGACAAAAGAGCATGGTAGGCATGTGTACGTCCACATCAACACACCACCCAAAAGTAACACACCCAACAACTGCAACTACTTGCAAGACACACGGCCCAGGTAGAGGCGACCGCTCTTGGTCCTCGCTTCAGTAAGAAGCGGGACCAACTTCCTTTTATCCGCTTTAACACATGATCTGGTAGCATGGCACAACGCCATCATAGTTATTGGGGCAATTGCGAGGGCCTTTTCATTGACCCCCAACAACTCGATCATGGATGCCAAGTAATGTCGGTAGTCCGAGTCAGTTTCAGACCCATCACCATCAAAACCAAAAGATAGCACCAGTGGGGACTTGGAGCTCCCGGGCCCTTTATAAGCATCATGGACAACCTTGGGCTTGCTAAGGACATGTTGTACCCCATCAAGCTGCAAATTTCTCACCCTGAGTCTGGTACTTCTATGCACAACTGAATGGTCCATTGCAAAGAACACCTCACAAAATATAGGAGAGACTCGACCACCTACAAACAAGACAACTCAAAATGTGATGATAATACTAGATAACACAATGAGCCTTTATAGAGTTAATTGGTGCGAGAATATTAATTGCTCGAATGCAGCACGAGCATTCGAGCATTTTAGTGGCTGATGTAGCCACCACAAATTATTCTTGGCTTGCGAAGGCATGGCGTACAACCCATCATTGCATTTATCAGGAGAACACTATTCGCACGCAGAAAAATCAGGTGAGGATCCACTGAAAAAACCTGCGCCATTAATGAGAACAATTTGCAAAGAGCAAGAACTCCCAACGTGGATGAATAAGAACCCAACAAAAATCAGACCGTTAATGCGGATCGAACATGGCAAGTCGGACGACTTAGATTGAGTCAAAAATTGTTTGAAAATCCACATCAGCACCCTGGGAGAACCGTGTCGAATCACAACCCAATAAAACAAGAGGTTACAACTGGACAACAGGTCCCACCTAGCCCTGTCACTTCAAGAACTAGGCCACATGTCGCCTCTTCGCAGACCTCACAGTACCCTCAGGGGTCTTTAATCTAATCGTGTGAGATCTGCAAGGAAGGATTATCATTGATCTCCCTCGTTAATACCCCACGGGTAGAAAACACCCACCTTAAACCCCAAAACCCTAGCCTCCATCCATGTAAATTTTAAGTCCCACCACAATCCTTGTACGGTCCACATGATTTTTTTATCCTTTGTTGAAGAAACTATTACAATATATTTCTTATTTATGTACTTATTTTCCATACATGTTTATAAAAGTTTAAAATTATTAATAATATTAATTTTGGAAAGACATTAAAAGAGTGTTGATTGTAAAAAATATGCATCCTAATGTGAAAATGCAAACAATGGAAGCAATGACTATAACACATAAATTTTTATGTAGTATCCAATTCAAAGAATCGTGTTACCCTCTACCTTGAATTTTTTAGTATAAAAAGCTAAGGAGATGCTATAAATACGATAATAAGTTGACTATTAGCATATACCAATTTTAATAGAGATGTAGATTATTGGATGTTGTGGTTGTGTTGCTCATGATATGTGGTTGTCATTGATGTCAACACTATTAGCATTAATGTCTTGAAGGTTGTATATGTTGAGGATATTGAGAAAATTAGAATAAATATGTTGTAGATAGTCTATGAAGTTGTGGAGATCAAAGTGGTGGAAATTTTTGTACGTTGGTATTCTAAAGTCGTTTATTAAATGGTTTGTTGCTGAGCCTATCTAGTATATCCTTTGGAAGTTTCAGAGGTGTGCATCAAGATTGGAGCGAGTTATGAGTTTTTGTGTTCCTACAGTTATTTTGTTGCTATAGTTGGTGTTTCTGAAAGAAGAGAATGTAGTTCTGGTGAATTGAATTGTTGTGTATGCTCTTGAGATGTTCATTGATGTTTCTTGATCTCATACTCTATCATTGTGGTACGTGCAAATTGATCAGTGTGCTCGTGATCAAAGATTTTTCCTTTGCATGTTCGATTTTTCATGTTCTTGGTTGACATGATGGTGGTAGCATGTTGTAGATTCTTGTGGATTAATTTTTGAATGCTTGGCATGTTCGAGGATGTTGATTTAGGTCTTCATTATGTTGTGACCGATTTAGGTTGGTGCGCATTGAGATTTGTTCATGAATTGGGCCGACAGTTTGTATTCATCTATTATTTATTTTTGGCCGACAGAGCTGTTAATGTAAATTCATGAAGTGGATATATAAGAGCGATTGTTTTATTCATTTAGAGAGAATGTATGTGAAGTGTATGCGAGATATGTGTGAATAAAGATTAGATCATTCGAATGCAAAGCAAAGTGTGAAGAAGTTTAAGCATAGTATGAAGAAGTATTTATGTGCCTAACTGAAACTGTCATCAGGCTTTTGAAGAAGCTAATCTACTCTTGTCAAAACACAAAAAACACTCAAATTTAGTATAAGAGTCAACCAATCATAAGGAAAACATAATATGAAGATGAATTTTCTCAAATCTTTTGGTTGTAGATGCCCTTTTGAAATCTATGCAAAATGTGGGAGGATAGACAAAGCTCATGAACTATTTGACACAATGCCTCGAATAATTGTAATCTCATGGAATACACTCTAATTAGAAAAGTCTCATCACTGCCCTCATAACAATCTATCAATTTTTTTAGTGTCTATTGTGTTATACCCAATTTGGGACATGGGGTATAACAAAATAGACACTAAAATAAATTGAGAGATTACAATTCTTTGAGACATTTTGTCAAATAGTTCACAAGCTTTTTCTATCCTTCCACATTCTATATAAATTTTAAAAGGGCATCTACAACCACAACATTTGAAAATATTCATCTTCATATTATGCTTTGATGGATGTCTATACCTTGTTCCAAATCTCCCATATTAAGGAAACCAATAAGGATTTTGGTGAAGGTTGTGGAATTTTTCTTTGCATCTACCAATTGCATTTGTTTGAAAGTTTCTAAAACCTTTTCAACAAATCCATTATGTATATATTCTAAAATCATTATAGTACACAATTTCACATTTATTTGGCTTTGCATCTACCAATTGTATTTTCTTGAATTTCCCTACAATATTTTCAATGTAGATCTCTTTTGTGGATATCTTATAGTCCTTGTAGTTCACATCACTTTGTTTTTTGAAGAAACTATTACCATATATTTCTTATTTATGTTCTTATTTTGCATACATGTTTATAAGTTTGATATTACAATTAATAATATTAATTTTGGCAAGACATTAAAAGATTTTGTTGATTTTAAAAATATATGCATCCCAATGTAAAATGCCAACAATGGAAGCAATGATTGTAACACATAAATTTTTATGTAGTATCCAATTCAAAGGATCATGTTACAATTTAGGGTTATGATTGGGTATTTAATTAGGGTTAGGATTTAGTGTTCGGGTTAGTGTTAGGTTTAGAGTTAGGGTTAGGGTTAGGAAAAATAATATTAGGATTAGGGTTAGATTAGGGTTTATGTTTTATGGTTAGGGTTAGATTTAGAGTTTTGGTTATGGTTTGGATTAGATATGAAATTAGGGTTAGGGTTTAGGATTACAATTAGGGATTATAGTATTAGGGTTATATTTAGAATTAAGTTTTAGGGTTATTGTTATGATTAAGGGTTATTTTTATATTTGGCTTAGAGTTGGGGTTAGGATTAGGGCCAGGTATAGGGCTAGGGTTAGGTTTAGGGTTATTAGAGTGAATGCAACTAATTAATAAAAGAAAAAATATTTAGGGTTAGGTAATTAGGGTTAGGGTTGGGGTTAGAGTTTTGGTTGTGGTTAGGGTTATAAAGATAGGATAAAGGTGAGGGTTAGGGTCAAGGTTAAGGTTTCAAGAAAAAGGGTTAGGTTATGATTAGGGTTAGGGCTCGGTTTAAGATTTGGATTATAGTTTAGGGTGTAGCATTTGTCTTTAGTTTAGGGTTAACATTAGGGTTAAGGTTAGGGTGTAAGTTAAGGTCAGTGTTAGGGTTAGATTAGAATTAGGATCATGGTTTAGGGTTTAGGGTTAGGGTTGTGTTTATGTTTAGGGTTACAATTAAGATCATGGTTTAGGGTTTAGGGCTAGAGTTATGTTTATGTTTAGGGTTGTGATAAAAAGGATTTGGGTTATAGTTAAGATTATGGTTTTGAGAAATAGTGTTAGGGTTAAAGTTATGGTCAGGGTTACATTAATGAGAAAATGATGGTTTACTTTCCAAGTAAGGGTTAGGATTAGGTTTATTGTCAGGGCTAGGGTTAAGGTCAGGGTATGAGTCAATCTTATGATTAGGGTTAGGGTTATGGTTAGATTAGGGATATGATGTTAGGTTTCAAGAAAAGGTCTAGAAATTTAAGATTAAGCCATAGTTGGCTATAATAAACATGAGAAAAAATGGATCTAATTTTCTTTTGTGGGAAAATAATCAACTACGACTTAAACTTAAATTTAGAGATTACCCTAAACTCTAACCATAACCATAAACCTAATCCCAAACCTAACCCTAAAGAAAAAACATAACCTAACCCTAATTGTAGTGTTTGAGGCTAGGCTCAAACACTATATAACCTAACCCTATATAACCTAACACATAACCTAGCACTAGAAAAAAAAATTCTCCCAAACAATCTCCTCTACTTCTATTCACGCCTACTGGAGTTGCAACATTCAACATTGGTGCTTCAACCATTCATTCAAAGCTAAGAACTCCAATAAGAGATTTCAATGAACTAGAAGGGACAAGACTTACAACTTTCCAAGAAGAAATATCACATGTCAGATACATATTGATAGATGAAATGAGTTTCATTGGGGAGAGGTTGCTTGAAAACATAGATTCCAGGCTTCAACAAGCATTCCCTAAAAATAGTAACCAAAGTTTTGGAGGTGAGTTCTGGATTGAAATTGCTAACTTTGATAACTTTACATTACAATATTTTTTATTCAATTCTATTATAGTTCCTTCTATACAAATTCATACTTATCAATTTAATTAAATATTTTATATTCAAGCATATCTACATGATTTTAGTTGGAGACTTGGCATAATTACCTTCAGTAAATGACATGGCTCCATATGAAAGCAAAAGGTGAGAAAA